>PVKB01001985.1:0-219521 GCA_004027205.1 Ctenodactylus gundi
AATGGAGCTTCTTAAGGAAGCGGCGCTTAGTGGGCTAGAACTAAACACCTACTGAAGCAGAGCTGTGCCCAGTGACACCCGCCTGCCATCCCAGCACTCCGGGAGGCGGGATTACAGGAGGAACTCAAGTTCAGCTTGAGAAACTCGGCAACTTGGTGACTTAGTGAGAACTTGTTTCAAGAATGATGACAGGGCTGGAGATGGAGCGCAGTGACAAGGCCCTGAGGTCCATCCTCAGCTCCACAAAGAATAAAATGATTACAGGACAGGAGATTTCATTTTGTATTCAGAGGGGAGGTATTGGTTCAATGAGGAAAACAAAGAAAAAACTAGTGCCACCATAAAAACAGGGAATTTAAAAAAGAAAAACTGTGATTCTAGGCTCAGGCACTTTGCTATATTTTGTTTTCATAGAATAATTCTCATGTTAGTGAAACTGATCCAAGCAGAGAAAAGCCAGAAATACTCAAAGTGTGTTTCATCGAAGCCTAACCACAGCACAGGAAGCAAAAGTCTATTTCACATGTAATTTTGAAAAGAAATGGGAAAAATACTCTCTAATTCTAAGATATTGAGATGATATAAAATCTCATTTAAAAATTAGTATGCCATGACCACATGGCTTTATTCTTGCAATAAAAAGCAGTTTAAATAGAATTAGAAGTTTATGTAGCAGTATTTTAATACATTGTATTCATGTATTAGATGAGTAACATTTTTAATATTCTAAAATACTGCTTAAAAGTCATTTAATAAAAGGTATCACTCATTATTGATTAAAGTGAGGCGAAACAAAACAACTTGAAAAAAACAGGAACAAAAGATGATCCCTAAATGTTATTAAAATAATATGTATCAAGCGGGGCACTGGGCGTCAACCAAGAAGGCTGAGGCAGGAGAACTACAAATTTGAGCCCATACTGGGCAGCTTACTAACTGATTTAGACCATGCCTAACGCCAAAATAGTCTGGAAACACAGTGTGAAGTGCTGGGCTCCACCCCTGTGGCTCCGTCAGTCAATCATCAGCCAATCAAGGCATCTGAAATCACCCTGTCAGGCTACATAAAATCACCCAGTGAGGACAGCACTGCACGCTGGCGAGGCTGCGGGTAGGGGCGGGAGGGGGAAGGAACCCCCTACACTGCTGGCGGGCTGTGAACAGGCACAACCACCGCGGAGAGCCGTGCGGAGACTCCCCAAAAGGCTGAACATAGCGAGTCCACGCGACCCACTGACACCTCCCCTGGGCGTCTTTCCACAGCCGTTCAGAGAGCGGAAAACAGAGACACGCGGGCAGCCATGTTCACAGCAGCACAACTGACAGGAGCTAAGCCGTGGAAGGCGCCGAAATGCCCATCACCAGAACCGTCCGTGGGAAACATGCAGACGTGCCCGGTGGAGGACCGCTGCTCCGGAAGGGCAGACACGCGTGGAACCAAAGGGAGACGGTCACCACGGGATCTCCCCATGCGAAATGCATTTAGCCCTTCGCTAAGAGTTGCCAACGTCTTAACTGCTGCAAAATCCAAGTCCAAAGTCTCCTCTGAGACACCAGGCAAACCCGCCCCTCTGAGCTCCCGTGAAAATCAAAGAGAGGTTAAATACCTCCAGCACGCAATGGCGCAGGGTAACCGTTCCCACTCCAGAAGGGAGGAGTAGGAGGACAGAAAGTAATCGGGCCAAAACACGGCCTATACCGGCAGGGTGAGTTGTCTCCTGTAACCCTACGTCCAGCACCTGGAGTAAACTGCGGTGGCAGTGAGGAGGGGCAAACTGCAAAGGGCTTAGGTGCCCCCCTCCCCACCCGCGGCGCTGCTGCTGGGTGCAGCCTCCATCTTCTCTCCTTTGGGCTGGATCCACTCATGCCCCACAGTGTTTCTCAGCTGGTGATCCGTGCCTGTGGGCTCCCCACATTTTCGAGGTTTCTTACTGCGTTAGGCTTCTCCTTCATAACTTGACACACTTCGCTCCCAGCTGCACACGGCCTGGCTTCCATGGTCTTCCTCTGAAATCTGAGTGGAAGTCTCTGTGACCATACAGCTCTCGCACACTGCAAGCCTTAATGCCAGGACCACATGAGCATCACTAAGGTGAGCCACTGGCGAACAGCAGCTCGGTCCCAGTGTGCCGCGGCTGCAGCAGCCTCTGAGTACCTGGATGGCTGACCTCTGGCAAACACTTCCCTCTTTTGCCCTCCAGGGAGCCCTGGGGGACTCTTCTCAGAACAAGATCTTTTGCCTTCGCCCCTTTCAATCGGTAAAGGGTGGGATCTTGCTGATTCCTGGGATACCCTCATGGCCTCTTTTTTATAGTCCTGGTTGCAAGTACGTGGCTTCTTTTGAATGCTGTGTCTATAACTTACTTCCCTGTGCTCTTTGGCCCCACCCCTGTGCCATTTTAGTCTGGCAATCCAAACCTTTTATATAATTTTTCTCTGCCATTTTTTTTCTCCTGCCTTTTGCCATACGTTGGCTAAAAGCTGCCAACAGCAGCCATGTAACAGCTTGAACCAGGGCTACCTTGAGATTTCCTCCATCAGATCAAATAGTCCACCACCCTTAATATCTGTTTCAGGCAAAGTCTGGATAAGGGCAAAATGCCAAAAACTTTGTGCCATCGGGTAGTATATATGGTTTTAGACCACTTGCTAATACAGTTCTCCTTCCCATCTGAAACTTCTTGAGCCTGGCATTTCTAATCCATACTTCTATCAGGGTTCTGGTCTTCTGAGCCCTGACCAGAATCTCCATTCAAGCTCAGCTCAGAGCCCTGCAAGGATTCTCCAGCTGCCATCCTGAGACCCCTCCAAAATCCTCCAGCAAACTGGTTCCAAAGGCTTCCAAACCACATGGTCAGGTAAATCATAAGCAACAACCAACTTCTGATACTAAATTCTCTCTTAGTTACTTTTTCATCACTGTGACACATTACCCAATATCCATATCTTAGGAGATGAAAAGTTTATTTTAGCTCATCGTTTCAGAAGGTCTCAGTCCATTCAGATGTGGCTGGTAACAGTAGAAGCCCATGGCAGAGGCGGAGGTAGAGGCAGCTCCTCACACCATCACAAACAGGAAGCCAGGTCTCAGAAGAACGGAAGCAGCACATATCCTTCCAGGCTTAAGCCTCACCACATGCCTGTAATGTATCACCCACCACACAACTGGAACCTGTAAAGCTATCCACATGCTAGAATCTATAATCTGCCACACGCCTGTCTTCGTTCACACACCTGTAATCCACTTCATGCTCATTATCTGCCCTTCCAGGCCAGGCCCCCACCTCCTAATAGCACATGGTTCCATAGACAATCCCTAACAGCCAAATGCATGAGGCCTGTGGGAGACATTCGAGATCCCAACCACAATACTAGGCAAGAACATTGACCATGGAGCTATGTCTCCTGCCCCTGAGATGATGTGTCTTTGTGCTAGCGAAGGAGGTAATGAGGAACTGTAGTCATTCCCTGTGGGTGGTAATATAGAAGAGGGAAATTATTTTGGAAGATGATTTGGTATTATTTACCAAGGGCTTTCTGTGTCTGACATCTGACCCTACAAGGCACACTTCAAGCTTCAGCCGGTACCCAGCTGACAGCTTCACACTGGGCTGATGGCACAGGCCTACAATCCCTGCACTCTGGGAGCCTGAGGTTGGAGGGTCACTCTGTTGGACAACTTAGCAAGACTCTGTCTCAACTAACCAATCAAAACAGCTGAAGGATGTGGCTTGGGTGAAGGCCCTGGGGTCTATCCCCGTACCATAAAACAAAAGCCAGCTTGCAAATAAACTCTATGTCAGGCAATTCTCCGCTGTTTTTTTTTTTTTTTTTTTTTTTTTTTTTTGATACAGGGTCTCACTCCATAGCTCAGGCTAGTCCTGAACTCACTATGTAGCCCAGGCTATCTTTGAGCTCATGGCAATCCTCCTGCCCCAGTCTCCTAAGTGCTGGGAGTATAGGCATGCACCACCATGCCCAGCTTTACGTGGTGCTGGGTAATAGAACTCAGAGCCTTGTGCTTACAAGTGCTCTAACTGCGGTGCTATTCCTCCAGTCCTTTCAATCCATTTAAAAAAATCTTTTATTTTGGAACAAGTTCTCACTAAGTCATTAAATTGCCCACACTGGGATTGAAATTGGTGATCGTCCTGCCTTAGCTTCCTAGAGTGCTGGGAACCTTGTTTCAGTGGTGCAGAGCACGACCCCTCTTGGCTCTTTCTGATGGTTTCATTGAAGGTCTGCAACCGCCAAGTCCTCGTCCCCAGCCCATGCTGGACTTGACAGTGCTGGACACTGTTTGGGCCAAACTGTTAGGACAACTCTTCTGATTTACAGATGTTCCCCCTCACCCCCAGAAGCTAAATAGTCTAGTTTCTCAGTGTCTCCTTTAGTCTTAGAACGAAGCTGGGGCCTTGGTGGCTCAGGCCTATCATCCCTGAGCTCTGGGAGGCTGAGGCAGGAGGACTGGTCTTTCCAGCCCAGCCTGGGCAATTCAGGGAGACCTCACCTGCAAAGGAAACATTAAAAAAAAAAAAAAAAGAACAGAAAGGCTGGGGACACAGTGCAGTGTGACCGCCATGGGCTCGATCCCAGGACCACCACTGCCGCCAAGTATATAAATAAGAATAAATAAATACAGTAAAGTGAAAAGCAAGGTCCCCTCAAATTCTTGCGTCCAAAGCCGCAGAGTCTGTGTCTACACCCTCTGTCTCTTCTCACTGTCTTTTCCCTTCAGACAAGGAATATTTGAGAAACACAGTTGATTCATTTCTTTTTCCCAGTGCTTAAGTTAATACATATCTTTTGGAATCCACACACTAGATAATTTCCTTCATGTGCTAAGTTGTGTTTTTGCTTCATTTGATCTGTCATTGGGTGTGACCAGATCCATTACATGCTAGTGCTCCATGACCACTTTTGGTAAATGTAATTTCTTTGTGTTCGAGGCCAGCCCAGGCTCCATAGTGAGTTCAGAGCCAGCCTAGACTGCAGAGTGAGACTCTGTCTCAGAAAAAAAAAAAAAAGGAATTTCTTGGACTGCATTTTCTGTACCTTTGCTCTAAGCTTTTTAAAAGTGATTTCTATTTTCCTCCGGAATTTTTGGTTTCCCTCCTGTCCTGGGGAGTTAGAATTCATCCTTCCTCATTGGATTATTATTATCTTTTGAAGACAGCGTCTCACTCTTTGATCCAGGTGGGTGCTGAACTCACCATGGAGCCCAGGCTGTCCTCCAACTGCCAGCTATCCTCCTGCCTCAGCCTCCTGAGTCCTGGGTTTCCAGGTGTGTGCCACCTTGCTCCAGTGCTCTGTGGTGCTTGGCCTGCTGGGCAAGCACTGTGCCTCCTGAGCACCACCCACAGCCTCTCTCTGGGTGTAATGAGTCACGGCGTTAGCAATTTTGACATTTCCTTCATTTCTTTTTTTCCCCTAGATTTTGAGCAAAATACAAGATGTCTCCAAGTGGAGGAAAAAGTGGAGATTATTCCCTCCATATATACGCTTTTCCTACTGTTGGCTGTAGGGCTGTTACTCCGGTCACTGAGTGGTGGCTGATTCTCTGTAGGGATCCAGAGGGATTGTGCAGGGGCAGTGAGGGAGTCAGAGTCAGTGGCAAGTGACTGTCCTAAATGGCAGGTGGCAGTTAGGTTCTTATCTCAGGCTCAGCCACTTCAGAAGTTCAAATAGAATAGCAGTCTCTTACCCATGTGACTTGCTTTCTTAAATGCTTCATACACACACACACAAGCACATGTATACTCACGCACACACACATGCATGCGCACGCGCGCGCGCGCACACACACACACACACACACACACACACACACACACTTACACACCTTCCTGGTTAAAATCATCATCTTTCTCTATCAAGTGGTCTTAGGCCTGGACAACTAAGTGACTTAAGGAGACTCTGTCTCAAAATTAAAACTAAAAAAATTGGCTGAGAGAATAGCTAAATGCAGAGGCCCTGGGCTCCATACATAGTATAAAATAAATAAATAAAAATGAACATGGGGGCTGCGGGTCAGGCAGGACAGAAAACAGAAAGGAGTTTGCTATGCATGAGGATGGCGGTGAGAACAAGGGCAGAAGGCGATGAGAACAGATCTATGAGGGTCACATGTGTCAACAGCGGCAGTCTCCTGGATGGCTGCGGAGGGGAGCAGAGCAAAGTGCTGCTAGTAAAGTTGCAACTTTTTCTTTTCTTTCTTCTTCTTTTCTCTTCCTTTCTTTTTTTCTTCCCTCTATGGATGATTAAATCTAGGACATTTGCACTGAGCTACATCCCCAGCCTTTCTTTTTCTTTTTTTTTTGAGACAGGGTCTTTCTCTGTAGTCCAAGCTGGTCCTGAACTCGCTATGGAGTCCATCCATTCACTACAGCACGGTTTCCAATACTGAACAACGTGAGTAGCGCAAATACAAAGGCAACTGTTAAGTAAGCCAGGCTGTGTGTATTAACGTAATGTATTTAACCATTAAATTCATGTTTAAATGGAATTTTTATTGACATTGGTGATGCTAATAGCATATTAATGAGTAAAATGACTGAGATGAAGTTGTATTTGTGTGACTACAAAGGGAATGGAGACCAGCTTTGAAATATTAGAGAAAAATACACCTATGAAACAATGGTTCTATAGGTGAGGTAGAACGAGAGGTTATTTTCTTCTTTGTCCCTGAGTTTTCAAATGCAATTTAATGAATAGCTATGACTATCCAAAAGGTAAGACAAACTAGACAGAGAAAAGAAAGCATTACTTCCTTTTCAGATGCAAATGTGCCAAAAAATGACCATTTGTGAGAGTCAGGACTCTTCCAAAGAGAAAGGACACAAGGGTTGTTGAGCCCCTAAGCTCCTGTGCCGGGCAACAGCCAGGATTAGTTGGATTCTTTTCATAATAGAATATTAAACTGGATGCACTGATGGAGTCCCCGTGTCAATCGGTGGCTTGGTTCCTTTCTCGTACCTGTGACTCAACTTCTGACATCCACTATGTAAGTGGGGGAGGGGGGGTTACCTTAGCTTACAGTTTCGGAGGGGAGGGTCACAGTCAGCCCACGGGTGACCAGCAACAATGGGAGCAAATAGTGGAGCTGGAGGTGGTGGCAGCTCTTCACAGCAATGAAAACAGGAAGCCATGTCACATCCCCAAAGGAAGGGCAGGAGTTGCATTTGTCCTTCCAGGTCCTGCCCCAGTGATCTGCCCCTTCCGGGTCCATCCTCAGTGTTCCAGGTTTAAGCCTCCACCACACACCTGTAATCCAATCCGTACACCCACAGTCGACCCCGATCTCCCAACAGCGCATGGTTCCATGGACAATCTGTAACATCCAAATATGTGAGACTTTTGGGAGGCGTTCCAGAGCCAAACCACAGTCGCTGAGTAGCACAAACCTGTTACCCTATGAGGGTTCCCGGATCCAGCTCTGCTGGCTTCCCTGGCTCCCACCCAGATAGAGGAACCCCGAGCTTCTGTCACCATAGGGGGGTCATGCCCTCTTTTTTCTCCTTGACACCCAAGCTTGATATTTGGGGCTCCTGTTCTCCCCTGGTCCCATTCTAACAAAGTACCCATCCAAAGGGTATCTGGCTGGTCCCTTGAGAGACATTTTGCACAACCATTGCCTCGCTCTTAGGGTGATCTCTATTTCCAACCATCATTTTTTTTTTTTAATAATTCCAGAAATCCCAGCCCCACTTCTTGGGCGGAACCTGCTCACCTTGACCCAATCAAAGCTCATCCTGCCAGAAGGTACCACTCTCTGTCGTCCTGCGCAAGAAATCCCGCAGGACATCGAGCCCCGGGTATGGACAGATGGATCCCAGGTTGGCAGGGCTGTAGGGCACTCCCTTTGTCATAACCTTAGAGACCCCTCCCCTTTCCTCATCAATCTGGATTGCAAGACTTGCTCAACCAGAAAGGCCTTCATACCAGCGTCTAAAGCAATCCCTGGCTAGGGGACTCTCATTCCCTCATGGAAACTTAGAAATAGGCTCTCTTGCAATCTACCTCATTGACTCTGCCCACTTAGCCCCAGGACCTACTCGAGAGGGAGGGAAGGCAGGTAATTCCTCCCGCTTTAAGAATCATACCAATCGAGTCCAACTCCTGTGACCCTAGGGGATATCTCTTGTATGGACAAATAAAAAAAGGCCACTGCCATAACAGCCGAGGTGGCCCTGTCAGCAGGAAGTAACTTCAGAGATCTTCAGTGGTCTTTGGACTCACTAGCTGGAATGGTCCTAGAACAACATCAAGGTCTAGAACAGATGCAGGCTAGCGGGTATACATGTAATACTTACAGGATCTTGCTGCACTTACAGGTAGAAACCTGAACTCAGGTCATTCTCCAAAGAGCTAAATGGCTGCAGGACCTGACTACCGTTGACCATCTGGCAGCCCAAGTTTTTGAACAAATCAAAGGGCGGTTTCTCTACTCTCCACCCGCCCACTTTTAATGGGCCACTGCTAACGATCATGCTAGTGTTTGCCCCTTGGCCATGTGTACTGAATACTGTGCCTCGCTGCACTTCTAGCAGAACTGAGGCCATCCGATTACAGATGGGGCTACACATAGAACCCCACGTGGACCAACGCATCTACCACGGGCCGCCGGTCAGATGGCCTCTGAAAGAGACACTCACACCCCAACGTCACCCACTCTCAGCACGAAGCAGCCAGACAGACCCCTCCTCCTGTAGAAATAGGATGGTCTCCTCAGGGAGGAGAGTCAGGTAGGAGAATGGGTTAGGGCTGATAGGCAGGACTAAGACAGCGTGTTCCAGCGGCCATGGGAGCAGAAGTGGAACCAAGGTAGAATCAAGGTCCCAGTCACGCCCCAGGCCCTCCAGGAACAGTGAAGATAAAGGGCTAAACAGGTATCATCTTCCCCTTCCAGGTTCTTCTAGAGGTGACTAATGGGCTTACATTGTTCTACAGCCCCCACCCCAGGAGCCTGCCTTGATAAAGGGCTCAATACTTCATGCCCTTATAGCTCTCACAGGAGAGCTTCTCCTCAAGAGCTTTACTATCTCAATAACCCCTTCTTGCTTAAAGAAAGAAAGCAACATAAATTTATTTCTCAGTTTTCTTTCTCTCTGTCTCTCTCTTTTTCTCTTTCTTTCTTTCTTTCTTTCCTTCTTTCTTTGTGGTACTTGGGATTCACCCAGGGCCTTTGCACTGCACTTTAGCCCCAATCCACTTTTGAGTTTAATTTTGAGACAAAGTCTCACTGAGTTGCCCAGGTTGGGCTCAAACTTACGATCCTCCTGCCTCAGCCTCTCAGGGTACTGGGGTGACAGGCCTGTGCCAAGGGGCCTGGCATGGTCTCATCTTTGCTAATCAACTGCTACCACTGGTTTGGTATGAATCCTTTCATAGGTTAACTGCAAAACTCTGTGGGGTTTCCCTGTAGAAAAACAAACAAGCAAACAAAAAAACCCAAAATATTTGATTACTTCAGAAAAATTTTGAAAAGCAAAATTGAATGAGAGATGAAATGGCTTCGAATCAGAATACACTTGAGTCAGGTGCCAATTTTACTAATTGTAAGACATGGTCTCAAGCTGGGCATTTGCTCCTCCCAAGCCTCAGTGTTCCCGTTTGTACACTGGGGACAGTAAGCCTGACTGACACAGGTTGCTTAGAAGGACGACAATTGTCTAGGTAAGCTACACATCTCAGAGAAAGTGCTAACAGTTGAACCAATAGCGTGAACTCACCTGCTTGCCTCATCATTATAAACAAATGTGTGTGTGTGTTTGTGTGTGTACAATGGAGTACTATGTAGCCATAAACAAAGATGAATTTGAGTCATTTGTAGAAAAATAGATGCACTTGAGACCATCATGCTTAGCGAAGTGAAATACAGAAGCTTAAGCTTAACTATCAAGTGGCTTCTCTGCTATGGGAAACCTCAAGTGTACATAAACAAAAAAGCCAAGTAAGAGAGAAGGTAGAAAATGAGGAGCTAGATTGTGGAGGGGGAGGGAGGGGTGAGAAGGCAGGAAGGGTGGGAGGGAATGGGATAAAGATGTCACGTGCGTGCGCCCCAAGGCCGCGGGCTGCTGGTAACTCTTGTGTATCCCACACTTGGTAATCACAATAATTTGGGGGTGAAAATGAAGCAGCTGTGGGTAATAAAAGAATTTTCCAAGAGAAAAAAAATCACCCTGCCCGTGTAAGTTTGGAAATTTAAAATATTATTAAAATATTCTGCTAGCATTTGTTAATCAAGACTACACCGAGGGGCGGGCTCTTGCTCCAAGCAGCCTGCACTGAATTCTGGACGTAACCCTACTGGACAGACAGACCTGCAGCGTCAGCACTGCTACCCGAGGGTTCCTGTGTATCTGACAGATTTGACAGGCAGACAAATTTAATTTATTAAAATATTCTGTCTAGCGTGTCTAGAAGACAAGGAGTTTTTATGCTGTAAGTAGACTGCTTTCACAGCCTTATTAAAATAAATGCATAATGTCAGCTGCTTTTCTTTGGAATTCATTAATGTGAGGATCTCTCTCCAGGTACTGGTGCTTGGGGACCTGCGTATTTTTGGCATTTCCTCCATCTTTGCATTGAAATCTGGAAGTCCTCCCTCTTTTGGGGGGATGATGGTGATAGCACTGGGCTTTGAACTCACGCTTACATCCCCAGCCTATTTTTTTTTTTTTTGTTTGTTTGTTTGTTTTTATTTTGAGACAGGGTCTCGCTAAGTTGCTAAGTTGCCCAGGCGGGGCTTGAACTTGTGATCCTCCTTCCTCATACTCCCAGAGCACTGGGATGATAGGCCTGCACCACGTGGCCCCACTCAGATCTGGCTCTTGAAGGCTGGTAACCCCTTGGCCTAAGACACAGGCTTTCCTTTAACAGAGACTGAACAGATGCTTATGGAGTCGCTGTCTAATAAAGAACATGGATTTAGCCAGGCCCACTGGTGCAGGCCTGCCATCTCAGCACTCTGGGAGGCTGAGGCAGGAGGATCACAAGTTCAAGCCCCACCTGGGCAACTTAGCAACTTAGTGAAACCCTGCCTGAAAGTCAAAAATAAAAATGCACTGGGGACAGAGCTCCTTGTGAAAGCCCTGGGCTCCAATCTCCTGTACCTTCCATCAAAAAACAAAAGAAAAAGAATTTGGATTTAAGCGTAAGCATAACACTTGCCATCCTTGGCACAGAACGGTTGCTTCTGAATTGAATTAACTGAATGGAGCCCAGTCGGCGTTGGCTAAGCATCAAATATGGGCCAGATAGAAGCTACTGATGAAGCAAAGATCACAATGCCGAGGTCTCTGCCTCGAGATTAAAACCCATTTCAGAAGGCAATCAGGCTCCCATTAACTTAAATAAATTGTGTCTGACATAGTTGAGGAGGAGAAAACCTGGATGTTAAGTGCATGGAGTGAATGTGAAGTGTGGACGGAAGGAGGGAGACCCTAGGCTGGCTGGCTCCCTGCTGCCCCACCGTGGTTGCCTAAGCCCCTGGGTGTGATTCCTTAGCGCCGCATAAAAATGAGCTGGGCGTGGCAGCCCACACCTGTCATTCCAGCAACTGGAAGGCTGAGGCCAGAAGATCATTGTGAGTTCGAGGCCAGCTTGGGTTATAGAGTGAGCACTATCTTGGAAAAAAACCAAAACCAAACAAAAACTCAAAAAAAAAAAAAAAAAAAAAAGGAGAGAAAGGGTTTTCACAGAACAGTTGGTAAAGGATTTGAGTGTTCCCAACTCAGGGACTAGGGACATTTTGGCAAGAGGCCAAGGAGAAGAGGGGAATGGTCCACCAGAGTGTACACACATTGAGCACCTGGCCACGAGGACAAGGCTTCTGGAAAAAGATAAGGTCATGTATAAAGGTGAGTGTGGCACACGCAATGTCATCCCAGCGCTCTGGGAGTCTGAGGCAGGACAATCAACAAGTCTGAGCCCAGTCTGGGTCATTTAGCATTTTAGCGAGACCTTGTCTCAAAATCAAAGCTAAAAATGTGCTGGGGATGTAGCTCAGTGTGGAGGCCCGGGGTTGGATCCCCAGGACCCTCATACACACACACACACACACACACACACACACACACACACACACACACACAAGCATTCCAAGACCCTGAGTGAAGATCTTGGGGCTGGTAGTAGGGCAGGCGAGGGCAGACTAAGGTGGAGTTCGCCTGCTGCCTGGGGGCCCTTCAGGGCTTTAAGAGGTAACCGAGGAATCCAGACTCGGCTCGGAGGCCCATGTTGTAGGCCCCCAGAGGAGGGCCCATGGGCCCCGCTCCCATGCCACGGTGGAGACGCGTCCCCTGAAGTTGCTCACAGATGGAGCCGGAGCCTAGGAGGGTGCTGGTTTCTGAAATCGGAGTGGAGAGACTGCCGCGGAAAATCTCCTCGGCCTGCCAGCCAGTGCTGTCTGGGCAAAAGTGATGTCTCATGGGCTCCCTGGAGAGCTGGGTTCTTCAATCCCAAAGCAGCCATCTGTTAGTCACTGTGTTTTATTCTAAAGCATTCCTTCTTGATTTTTAAATTTTATTTATTTGTGGAATTGGAAACTGAGCCCAGGTCCTTCACACTGAGCTCCGCCTGGCCCGTCTTTTACTTTGATGTCTACTCAGGTTCTCTCTAGATCACTCGCCGAGCCTTGCGGTGCTCCAGTTTCCGTCCAAGAGTTGCTGGGGTGACAGGCATGCACCCACAGGCTGCTCTTTCTCCACTCCTGAGGCTTCTTTTTCCTTAGCAGGATGTCATGGTGTAATACCCCTATTAAGATGGCTTCCTTTGAGTGCCACCGACCATGACCATGGCTGTACCCAGGTCAAACAGTGTGAAAAACCCAGACATGCCAGGAGAATAATAATTCCTTGGGGAAGAATCAAGTCTTTTCCCTAAGAGTTTCAGGAAGAATACCAAATGTAAAGGCATATTGCCAGGCCTGGTGGCAAAGACCTGTAAGCTCAGCATTTGGGAGGCTGAGGCAGGAGGATCACAAGTTCCTGCTCAGCCTCAGCCTGGGTGAACTGGCAACTTAGTAAGACCTTATCTCAAACGCACAATAAAAAGGGGCTGGAGATACCGCTCAGAGTTCAGGCCCTGGGTTCAATCCCCAGTACTACCAGATAATCCCCAGTATATATATTTATGGGACATTAGTCTTATTACTTTTTTAATGCTCACTTGCATTTCAAATTTATTTCAACTTATTCTAACTGCCATCCAGCCACCAGGTCCAAATGCTGTCAAGGGAGGCTGGTTTCCTTCAGCGCCCCCTGCTGGATGGTCTGACAAGCCACTTTTTCCCCCCAGCATGCTGCAGGTGTACTGGCTTAGTGGTAGGACCGGGACAGGTGGAACTTTCCTAAAGGTAGGCGTGAGTGGGGGAGTTTCTATAGACACTTTCTGTAGTGACCAGCCATCTCTGGCCATCCAAGGCCCTTGATGACCATTGTCCTGTCCCAGGTTCTAGCAATTCTATTGACTTATTTCAGTAGTGAGGATTGAACTCCGCACGCTGCACTGAGCTGCCTGCCCACCCCAACTTGTCTTTTGCTTTGAAACAGGGTCTCACTAAGTTACTCAGTTGCCCAGGTTAGGCTTGAGTTTAAGATCTTTCTGTCTCAGCCTCCGAGAGTGCAGAATGACAGGCCTGCGTCACTCAGCCCAGCTTCAATACACATAATTAAAAGCTCTCGACTTTCCCATGGTGAATGAACAGGACATTAATGTCTGTATCCTGAAGTGATAATGAAAATTCAAATGACCTTCATTATTGTTTATTTTATGTGTGAAATTTAGGGCCCTCCCTCAAGTCACACCAAAAGTTCCATCAGCCTCTATCTTTCGGGGAAAATGAGGCTCAGAACTCATGTTCACAAAAAATTATTGGAGTATAAAAACCCCCAGGCACAGCGATTGTTTTAATATTTATTGTAAAGATGGGTAATGTTTATTTAGAAGAACAGCCGTGACCACACGGCAGCAAATCTGATTTTTCCCGAGAGTTAAGTGCACATTCCAGTAAATCTTTCCCCACACACCGAAGAAAATTTTTAGCAAGAGCTACAATAATAAGCTTCCGTTTGAAGGAATAATTTTATAATTTCATGCAAAGAAAAAAAGCGTTCCTGGAGGTGAGTGAGAAGTGAAGCCTGAGGAATTACAGCGGTGGGTGGTGTGAGCTTGCCCTCCCCTCTCTGACCCACTGACAAGACAGCTTTTCCTCAATTCTTGGGCCATTGTATTTTTCTAGAAGCAAACTGAACTTCCCAGACACCCTTAGCTGAAATTAATTAGCTTTAAGCCTCATAAAAGGTTTGCCATGGGCTTTCTGTCGTGTGTAAACCCTGCCAATCTCAGTTAGACCAATTCATGTTGCTGTAGAGAGAGCCAGACCGTAGGCTTTCTGGGCTTCTGTCATGACCTTCTAGTGATGGACACCTGTTTGGCTCCATCAACCATCATGGACACCGGGCCATTTGTCTGGAGTTCGATCATCGAAAGCAAGAATTGTAGCCTTGTAGTGGGCCCCTTACTGCAGGCCCGTCATCCCAGCACTGTGGGAGGCCGAGATAGGAGGATCACCAAATTGGAGCCCAGCCCAGGCAACTTAGCCAGATACCAGCATCACAATCACAAGTAAAAATGGGCTGAGGATGTAGTTCAGTGCGAAGGTCCTGGACTTGATCCCCAGTGTCACAAAGACGGAAAGAAAGAAAGAAAGAAAGAAAGAGAGAAAGAAAGAAAGAAAGAAAGAAAGGAACCTTAATTGTCACCTTCAGTAACAAGGAAGGAAAAGAATATTTTTTCTTTTTCCCCAACATAGTCAAATACTTAAACTTCATAGATTGTAAGTTCAAGTGTGGTTAATCTGTAACCTCAAAGATAAACTTTGAGCTATACAATCAGAGAGTCTTATAAATTCTTCACAGGGTGTGGTGGCACAAGCCTGTACTCCTGCACTTGGTAGGGGAGGAAGCCTGAGGCAGGAGGATTACTGTGAGTCCAAGGCCAGTCTGGGCTACACAGTGAGCTCAGGACAGCCTGGACTAGAGAGCCAGACCCTGTCTCAAAAACCAAGCCAAACCTAGCAAGCAAACAGAAAAGCTTGGATGCTTGGAAAGCAGGAGCTGCACTCTGTTCAGGTGGACTAAGTTGCCATGCTGGGATGGCTACTGGGTGGTTGTGTCATTTCTTAACCTGCCTACTTCACCCCTCCTCATTTTTCAATTACTCCGTAATCTTCACCTTTCCTTGAATGTATTTTTTTTAAGTGACACTAATGCGAATTGCAAAACTTCAGCTTTTGCTTTTGCTGAGTTGTTTTTCAGCCTGCGGGTCAGGCCCAGGCCTTCACCCTGAGCTACACCTCTGGAAATCACTAAGTGGCCCAGCCTGGGCTTGAACTGGCCATCCTCCTGCCTCAGCCTACCAGAGCCACTGGGCCTGGCCAGGCTTCCGTGGGCAGAGCAGCCGGCCGTGTAGCTCTTCCGACACGCACAACTTGCCCGTCTCCAGTCGCTCGCCATTGTTTTAGTCTGCAGGCTTGTGTGTGGGCATGGGAACTGGGTAACCACCCCTAGCTCAGCAGAATTGCGCATGTGTGCATGTGTGTGTGTGTACAACACAGTCTGCTAATGACCAATACTTTTTTGAGAAAAATGAATGAACACAACTCCCGGCACAGTGCTCTGGTTTGGATCTGGAGAGTCCCCCAAACGCCTTGAGTATTTGGACGCAGCAGGATAACTGTGGAACTGGGCGCTGTTGGGAGGTGGGCTGGCTAGAGGGGCGCATGCTCCAGGCTTGACCTGGAGGGATCGTGTCAACTTGCTCAGACTGGCGGGCACCCAGGGAGCAGCTTTTAGGTGCGTGTTACTGTGGGCCGTGAAGTGAGGGAGGGGGCCCACGCTGGGTGGGGGGCCGGGCAGGGGCAGCCTGAACTAAGGAAAGGAAGGAAGGAGGAGCACTGTTGCAGCTTCTTCCTGGGGAAGGGGGTGGTGCCCGCCTCTCCGGAGTCCATGCTCTGGCTTCCCTTGCTCTGCTGGGGATGGGGCGGGCAGCCCTCCAGGCTCTGCCTTGTGTGCCTGTTGCTCTCTGCGTGGATGGTGTGAGATCTTCTGAAGCTGTGAGCTAAACTAAACCTTTCCTCCCTTAGGTTGTGGACATCGGACATTCTGCCCAGCTATGAGAAGGTGACTAGGACAGGCCCGTTCTCTAATTGTAGCTCTTTATAGTTCAAAACCTGGGCGGCATGGGTGCTGTGTGTGTGTGTGTGTGTGTGTGTGTGTGTGTGTGTGTGTGTGTGAAGCCATTCTGAGAAGCAACCATGAGCTAGATTCATTTGCTGTTTGTTTTATTTCTGTGGTAGTGGGGACTGAGCCCAGGACGTTCACCCACAGCCTTAGCCCTTTTTGATTTTTTGAGACAAGAGTGTCACTGAATCTCTAAATTGCCCACTCTGGGTCTGAACTCACAGTCTTCCTGCCCTGGCCTCTCTGCACGCTGGGATCACAGGACAGTGCCACCAGGCCTGGCTTAGGTTCATTCATAGGTTTCAAAAACAGAACAGTTGGCAGGGGGTGGAGCTTAGTGGGGGAGCGCATGGCTAGCCAGCATGCCAGGCCCAGGGCTCAAGTCTCAGCACTCAAAGGTAAATAAGTAAACAAAAAAATAAAATCAAACAGGTAACAAAAAGAGAAAGAGGGAAGGGGACAGAGGGAACGGGAGGGAATGAAAAGAACAGAGAGGAGAGGATGACGCTGTATGATCTGTTGACCCGCCTACTTCACCCTTTCTCATGTAGGAGGAGAGGGGAGGGTGGGAGGGCAGGAGGGACGCTCACGTGGACACAAAGAGGGCAGGTGGCTCTGAGATGGCTGGCCCATGCGTTGTTAATCTCACTGAAATCTGACCTGCTCCTTGCTGATTACAGGCCAAGGCATTGACCTTGCTGGAATTCCATATGTGGCAAACCTAAGCCATTCCCTCAGCACTGCGGGTTCTGTTGGCATGTGTGAGGATTCAGGTGATTCATTACATGAGTATTTTAACACCAACAGCATGCTTTTCCGATTAAAACAAAAGTCATTATTTAAATAAAAGCATCCACTCAAAAGACATGACATGTAGGGGAAGAAAATTCAGAAAACACAAAGAAAGAATCCTGGCAAAATCAAGGAACATCATTGAACTTGACAGGCTCGCCTGTCCATGGTCCCATTTTTAATGTTTCTGGTGGTGACTGCAGGGCTTTTGCCCTGGACTCCACCCCAGCTTCCTTTTATTGCTTATTTGAGACTGTCTTGCTAAGTTGCTAAATGGCCCAGGCTGGGCTCAAATTTAGCAATCCTCCTGCCTCAACCTCCCAGAGTGCTGGTATTACATGCCTGTGCCACTGGCCCAGCAGGATCCCTTTTTTAAAAAGAAGAAATCTACTTGGGGAATAATCACATTTGTCTGAAGCACGCCCTGCCCACCCTCCTTCCCTTTCCAGGTCCTTTCTTCTGCCTCCCCGCTTCCGCCTTCTCCCTGTCTTTAAAAAGTAAATCATGCAGTAAAGCACTCAGAGGTCTCTCTCTCTTCTCTTTCTTTTTCTGATTACAGGGGATTGAATCCAGGGCCTTTGCACTGAGCTACATCTCCAGCCCATTTTTTTGCTTTTCATTCTGAGAAGGAGTCTTTCTAAGCCCCCAAGCCTCCAGACTGAGCTCACACTGGGCAGTGATCCTCTTGCCACAGCTAGAAAGCGGGATGCCGGGTTGCAGCACCAGGCTAGGCTCCGGGAAACCCACTGACATAGTGAAGGCTCTTTCTAACTAAGGACTCTGCCTGCAGGGCAATCTAGTTAGGCAAGTCTCTTCTGCTGGAAGCGACCCTCTTACTTAAAGGAGCAGCCAGATGAGGTGCTTGCTAGCAGAGGCAATAAATCTCCATTAAACACCGAGATGCTTACTGGCTGGTTCTTTTGCTGAGGCACTGATTTTCTCTCTCTCTTTCTCTCTCTTAGATAGGGTCTCGCTTTGTAGTCCAGGCTGGTCCTGAACTCACTAGTGCAGCATAGACTGGCCTTGACCATACGGAAATCCTCTTGCCTCAGCTTCCAGAGTGCTGGGATACAAGCATGTACCACCAGGCCCAGTTTCTGTGGTGCCAGGAATGGAACTCAGGGCCTTGCACTTGCTAGGCAAGCTCCTAACCGTTGAGCTCCGCCCCCGCCCTGGGGGAGTGACGGGTAGAAGACAAAACGTGGAGAAGGAACAGCTGCTCACGATGGTGTTTAATACATCAGGGAGCCGGGATACAGCTGGATACAGCGGAGACACAGTCTAGAATATGGCGGATGTAGATACAATAAAATAATTTCGTTGTGTACGCTGCCATCTGCTACTGGAGAGAGCAGTAGGTCGGGGGAGCAGCGGCTGGTGGTTCTCCAAGCATGCAAGTTAAGTTAGTAAGTACAATCGGCGGCAGTGGTGGTCCTGTGTGCTGAAAGCAAAGCGTATGCATTTAACATCTTCAAAAAATAAATTACTCGGTGGCCATAAGAAAAGTACATTAGTTCATATTTCCTACCCCTTTGATTCAAGGTCAGGGAATGAATCCAGGATGAAAACAAAACAAAAAAAATTTTTTTTGAGACAGGATCCCACCTTGTAGTCCAGGATGGCCTCAAACTCATAACAATCCTCCTGTCTCAGCCTCATGAGCACTGGGGATTACAGGTGTGCACCATTACACCCAGATAATTCTTATGTGGTGCTAGGGGATCGAATCCGTGGCCTTGTGCACACTAGGCAAGTGCTCTAACCACTGAGATATGCGCCCCCCCCCCGACCTATTTTTAAATTTATAAAAAAAAAAAAGCAAGGCTCCGTGGTACAGGCCTGTTGTCCCTGCACTCTCTCTGGGAGGCTGAGGCACGAGGATCACAAGTTCAAGCCTAGTCTAGGCAGGGTAGTGAGAACCTGTTAGTGAGACTCAGTGCACAGGCCCTAGGCTCAAGCTCCTGTAAGGAAGAATTAGAAGAAAGAAAAGAAAAAAGGGGATATAAAATGGAGGAAAAAATATAGATGAAACCTGATACCAATTTCCATCAAAGCAAGGCAAATTTTTAGGTGACAGGAATTCATACAATATTCACATTAATTAACATCACCGTTACTAGGGCTGTTGCTGAAAGTCTAAAGAAAATTTAGGTGCAATACTGGAACAAAACTCCAACAATCTGGAATTCTATTAAGATTTGAAAAAAATAAGAGTGAAAAAGCCATGTTGTCTAAGATCTTAGCTACATCCACTCCGAATGGTCCCCAGTATTTAAACTATCATGGAGTAAAGCCATGAAAATAAAAAATTTCAATTTGAAATTTTATCAGCATGTTGCTAAATGACAAGAAAAACACCCAACACCGCGGGCTTTGTTGACATTGCTGGAAATCTGCTCTCGTTTTTGTTTTTTAAACGTAGTTTCCACCTCCTCTACCTGCCTCCTGAGACTTTTCTCTGTTAGGAAAACGCGAACTAAATCCACTGTCATCCGGCTGGGCTCTGGAATCTGCGCCTTGTCCTCCTGCCCTCTCTGCTGTCCTTTTAAAATGGGATTCAGCAGGGCCTGGGGGTACAGGCTGAGGCAGGAGGACCGCGAGTCCCGAGTTCACGCCCAGCCTGGGCAACTTAGCGAGAGGCTGCCTGAAAAGGGAAAATAAAAACGGGCTGGGAACAGAGCTCAGCGCGAGGCCGGCTCCATCTCCCACACCACAAAAAAATAAAAGCAAAAACAAAACAAACAAAAAACCCCACAAAAACAAAAACAAAAAAAAAACAAAAAAAAAAAGAGAAGAGGATGAGGAGGGAAAAAGAAAAGATCACAAGCAGAAAGAGGGGGGCGTGGCCCAATCAGCGCCCTTCTTCCACAAGTTCAAGCTCCCGGACCGGCGACCCTGCTCTCTGGCCTTCCCGGTGATCTCCTGTGTCATTTCCCTCCAGGGACCTTTGGAAGGGCTTCTCCCCTCGCGCCATCCAAGATTTATGGTGGCGAGAACGCAGGGGTGTGTGCTGGGCGTGGGGGGACAGGACGGGAATGGACAGAGTCTGTTTCCTTGGGTGCAAAAAACCAACCAACCAACCAAACAAAAAACGCCCCCAGGAAAACACCCCCTCTCTCCCCCACAAAAAAGAAACCCCGCAGCAAGCAAACGAGCCCTCAAACCATCTCGCTTAGCCGGAGTCCCGAATTCACATTGTCCGGAGGCCCTGCAGCTGGAAGGATTCGGGAAAGCGGCCCGGCAGCCTCCGGAGCAGAGTCCCCAAGTGCTGGCCCTCGCCGACTCTCCCCAGGTGAGGAAAGAGACGAAGGGACCGGCTCGATTTTTTGGAAATCCTGCGATCTGGGAAGGAAGCCTCCCTCCAGCGGCTGGGTGCGCCCCGAAATAGCCAGCGCTCTCCGAAGCAGGGCCGTGCGCGCGTGCGCCGGGTCCCCTCTGCATCCCCCTCCTCTTTTTTTTTTTTTTTTTTTATTAAGGAAAAAACTGTCGGTGAAAGTCACTGACCCCTGGCCCTGGCGCGGGTGTGCGGAAGGTCCTGTCCCTGCTCCGCGCACCCTCTCTCTTTACAGCTCTAAGAGGGAAAGCGCGCGCGTGCTCAGTGTCCCCTGAACGTCACCCTCTCCCGCCGCGCCCCTTGCACGATCCGAACCTCGGGGTCGCCGCAACCTAGGACTAGCCAGGTGTCCCTTGGCGGCCTGCTGGGGAGGGGAGCGCGAGGGGGCGGCCCGGCCACCGCGCGGAAGCGGCGGCACGGGTGGGCGGGGGCTGCGAGGTCTCGAGGTCCCGCGGACAGGAAGGGGAGCCGGGCGCGGGAGTCCCGTCCTGGCGCGCCCCTGAGCCGCTACTCCTTGTCGCGCACGAAGTGGGCGAACTCCTGGAGCACGCGAAGGTGGCCGCTGGCGTCGACGCGGCGCTTCTCGCGGATGAGGTCCTCCAGGCTGGCGAAGCGGGCCGTGCGCACCTTGTCGCCGTCCAGGTGCACCTGGAGACAGTACTGCGGCGGCGGGGGCGGGGAGCCCGCGGACACCTCGCCCCCCGCCTTGAACTCCCTCTTGCCGAAGCGGCACCAGGCGGCGAAGCTCTCGGAGTTTGTCCAGCAGATCTCGTCGCTCTTGAGGCCCAGGTGGCCGCAGGCGTTCTGCACCACCAGCTCGGCCACCAGGGGGCGGTAGCGGTACCAGCTAGTCACCACGCGGCCCACGCTGGCCGCGCCCGCCTCGTACAGGCTGTCCTGCCGGATCTCGCCCCGGTGCAGGTGGATGATCTGCCCGCCGCCCACGTAGACGGCCCAGTGCGGCGCGGCGGCGGGGGGGTCCGGCGGCGCCGGCTGCAGCCACAGCAGCTCCACCAGGTCGCCGGGCTCGCATAGGGCGGGCAGCGCCGTGACCGCGCACACGCTCAGGTCGGCGCCCTGCGGGCCGCCGCTGACTTTGGAGAAGATGCATTCCTGGCCGCGGAAGGCTGAGAACTGCGTCTCGTTGAGCACCAGCTGGCGCAGCAGGTGGTGGTGGTGGTGGTGGTGGCGGCTGGGGCTCTCGGGACAGGGGCTGCAGCCCGGAGCGGCCTTCACGCCGAATTTGTCGGGCTGCCCGCGCTCGTCCAGGTCCTCCTCCTCATCGGAGAAGAAGTAGGCGACCCCGACTCGTAGCTCGTCCTTCTCTATCCCCGACGGGTCCCCGGTGGGCAGCTCGCTGTAGCTGAGGTGGGTGATGCGATCCAGTTGGTTGCCCATCAATGACGCCAGGAACGGGGACCTGCCGGGGAGACACAGGCACCGTCACTGGGGCGGCGGGGGAGGGGCCCTCCCCCCTGGCGTCCTTCCCGCGGCGCCCGCACCCCTCCCGCCCGGTGCGCGCCCGCCCGCCCCGCAGCCTGCTCCGGCGCCTTTCGGGGAGGGCGGAAGGGGGCGCGCGACCCTGCCTGGGAACCCGGTGTGAGTCCCAGGAGAGAGCGAACGCAGGCTGGCAGAAGAGCGGAGGAGAGGGCATGCATGAGAGCTGGGCCCGGTGGTGGCCGCAGGCCTGTCACCCCCCCAGCCCCCCACTCCGGGAGGCTGAGGCAGGAGCACCCCCAAGTTCAAGCCTGGGCAACTTGGCGAGACCCTGTCTCAAAAATCAAAAATAATAATAAAGGGAAACGGCTGGAGCTCCGTGTGAAGCCCCTCCCCGTCACTCCCCCCCCCCCCCAAAAAAAAGAGAACGCGAGGTCCCCGTGGGTGGGTGGGGTGACCAGGAGGGTGGTGGCAGCGCGGGAAGCACACGGTCACCCAGGAAGGGACACGGGGGTGCCTGACCGCGCTCACTTTCCGTCCCGCCCTCTTCCAGCCCACCTCCCCACTTTGGCCTGAGGTCGCCCCCATCGCAGGCAGCGCCCCTCACCGTGACCAGCTGACCCCTCCGCAGGCGTTCCCTTGACACCAGCAACCTTTTCTTTGCACATTTGGGGGGACGCCGGTACGGACACCCACAAAAATGTCAGACACCCACAAGAATCATGTCACAGACACCCACGGTGACAAACCTTTGCGACGACACAGCTACGCTCAGACCTCCACCCCCCCTCCTAGAAACACACACATCGGTACCCGATTGCAGACCCACGCTGGCACGCCGGCCGGGGCACGCACGCACGCACACACCGGCCCCGGGGCACACCTGCTCACACAGGCAGGTGCACAATGTCCCCACTTGGCTACGTTGTCGTCGTCCCTTCCCTCCACCCCCTCCGCCCGGTGGAGCCCGAGGCGCTGAGCCAGGGCTAGGCTGCCGGGTCT
The DNA here is from genome assembly GCA_004027205.1 of Ctenodactylus gundi. Classification (NCBI taxonomy): domain Eukaryota; kingdom Metazoa; phylum Chordata; class Mammalia; order Rodentia; family Ctenodactylidae; genus Ctenodactylus; species Ctenodactylus gundi. Next base: position 22,810 of record PVKB01001985.1, read on the forward strand.
AAGACACCCTAACAAAGAAATCGGAGAGGCGGGTGCCGGTGATTCGCACAGAAGGGGGGCGGGCGCGCGTGGCCAGGGCCACTTCCAGCCGAGTCACACCACTTCTACCCTTCCCTCTCCTACCCAGCACACGATCCCCAACAATCGCGCGGAGAAAAATCCGTATCCGAGGCCAAAGAACCGCCGAGGCTCCGTACCCGTGATTTCCCTACTCCCGAAACCCCAAACTCCTTTAAAGTCTCCGGGTCCCCATGGGTGCTTGGCTGCGGCGGCGGCGGCGGTGACAAGTGCGTCCTGCGCGGCGCGTGAGGCTGCGGCGGAGATCTATCCCACGCCGAGCTGTGCGGAGCGGTGTAGTGGCCGGCGCGGGGCCGGTGCGCTCCCGTGTACAGTGGCTGGAGCGGCTGATCCACCTGGGCAGTCCCGGCTCGCCTCTGCTTTCCCACCGCCGCTGCCGGCTCTAAGTAGCCAGAGCCCACGGCTCCAAGGCCCTCCCTGGGACTTATTCATTGGTTAGCGCACTCGTCAATCTCTGCTGGAGGGGGAGGGAATGAGGGCGGGCCTCAGATACGTTCCTCCCCTCCCTGCCTAGGGCCTGCCTCCCGGATGCTCTTATTGGTTAGGACAGCTGCCAAGCTCTGTCAATCTCTGGGGAAACGAAGAATTGCGGGCTTCCTTTGCGTTCCGCCCCCCTAAGGCCCGCCCTTAAGTGAGCTTATTGGTTATGACAGGAGCCCGGACCCTGTCAATCTTTGGGTGAAGTGAGGGCAGGCCACTGGTGAGCTCCGCCTTTCTTTAGCTAGGACTCGCCCGTGGGCGCGCTCATTGGTTGAGACAGATACTCGGACCTTGCCAATCTCTGCCGAGGGGGAGGCGCTAAGGGGTGGCGGGCCTCCCATGCTCTCGGCTCTTCCCTGTTCCCCTGCACCCCAGAAGCGTAGGTGTGAACTCCAAAAGCTAGGGCACTGGCGTGGGCTGGGCACTGCAGGTGGCCGGGGGCGGAGTGCGACAGCGTCCGGAGCAGGAGCCTGGAACCGCGCTGTGACTCTGGAGCTCCTGGGCTGGTCCTTGCCTTGCAAGGGCTGTGCCTGCCGGTTGCAGACCCTTTGAATTTTTTGATGGCTTTGGGTTCCTACCCTCTGAGCAAGAAGAAGCTGTTGATGCAACGTGGGCCCAGAGTCTAAAAAGAGATCGATGTCAAATGCGAGCCAGAAGCCTAAGCTTTGGGAGCCGGGCGTGGTGGTGCATGCCAGCAAACTGCGCTTTGGGAGGCTGAGGCAGCAGGGTAGCAAACTGGAACACAGCCTGGCCAACTTAGCACATAATGAGACCCTGTCTCAAAAATAAATGAATACATACATAAATAAATAAGAACTGAGCATGTAGCTCAGGGTGAGCCATTGCCAGGCCCCCGCCCCAATTGTGCCTAAGGTAGCAGCCTGCAGTTTTATGTGAAAGGGGTTCATTGTTTCTACAGACAATTGACAATAGAAAATGGAAGTGTTTTGGCAGCACCAGAATTGCCATTGCTAGGGGAAGGTTTGGGGTTTTTTTGGTTTCATGAGACAGCAGTGACAGCTTTTCTGGAAGGGAAACTTCATGAATGCAACTCTGTAGTTTGGATACTAAAAGATGACTTTCATATAGAAAATTCTAGCCAGGCTGGATGGCGTAGGCCTGTCATCCCAGCACTCTGGGAGGCTGAAGGCCGGAGGACCGCAAATACAAGCCCAACCCGGGTAGCCAGACCCTGTTTCAAATAAATAACAAAAAATGGGCTGGCACTCAGGATATAGCTATAATCCCTGGGCTAAATCCCCAGTACCAAAGGAAAAAAAATTCTAGATCAACAGTGTGCAAAGCCGAGGATGGTAAGTCTCAAAGACCGAGTCTTAGCATTGGCTCTGGTCTCAGCGAGCTGCACTTGGATGGCTGAGCTTGTGTGTCGCCTTTCTGGTCCCTCCAGGGACCATTTGATGCTCCTTCCATGTGTCTCCTTGACTGGGCAGCTGGTACAAAGTGGTCAGCTCATTTTCTTTCTTTATTGTTCATGCATTTATTTACGATACGGGGAGCGGAGCCCAGGGCCTTCACACAGAGCACCATGCCCAGCCCATTTTTATCTTTGATTTTGGGACAGGGCCACACTAAGTCACTGTGTTGCCCAGGCTGGGCTCAAATTTGCAATTCTCCTGTCTCAGCCTCTCAGAGTGCTGGGATCACAGATCTGTTCCACTGGGCTTGGGTAATATACATGTGTGTGTGTGTGTGTGTGTGTGTGTGTGCATGTGTTCATATGTACATATGACCCTGGTGGTTAAATCCAGGGCTTTTGTAATGAGCCCTTTTTATATTTTTGTTTTAAGACAAGGTCTCAGTAAATTGTGAAGTTTCCCAGCTCAGGCTTGAACTTGTGACGACAGCCCTGTGCTGCCTGGCTCAGGAACTCCTTTTTAATTTTTTTTTTTTAACAGACCTGTGTTGATTTACCTCCTCCTTGCAAGCAGTTCCCTGACGTTAAGCTTGTGTGCTGTGTGAATTGTCCATCCTGAGCTGCCTTGCCAACGCACAAGGTCCCCTAGCAGCGTTCACACGGAAGCCCCTCCCAAATCTGAAACTGGGGGACAGGGAGATTGAGGATGGGTGTGGAGGAGACTGCTGAAGTACACGCTGTGAGCATGCACAAGTCTGCCCAAGTGAAACTCATTGACCTGTAGTAGTACGAAGGGTGCTTAATAAAGACGGGGAAGATTTAAAGTGAACTCTTCCCAAAGAAAAACAACAACCAACAGGTTGAAGAATGTGCCACCAATGTAGCAGCTCGAATCGAATTCCAGCACTAAAAAGAGCCGGGAGTAGTGACAAGGCCTGTAAATCCCAACACTCAGGAGGCTGAGGCAGGAGGATTGCTGTGGATTTGAGGCCAGCATGTGGGCTACATAATGAGTTCAGGACCAGCCTGGACTATTGACTGAGAACCTGTCTCAAAATAAATAAAGGACATGATTGGTGGTGGTGCTTTGGGGTGTGGTGGTGCTTTAGGGTGAGTGGCAGAAACTGTGCTGCTGCTGTTGTTGTTACCAGCGACCACCAAGGGTGCCAGTGGGCAGCCAGCCTTTCAGAGAACACCCCCGCGTTACATTTGCATGTTGTACTTTGTACCCTGATTCTTAGGCCCATCATCCCAGCACTCTGGGAGGCTGAGGCAGGAGGATCCTGAGTTTAAGCCCAGTCTGGCCAATTTGGCAACTTAGCTGAGACCCTGTCTCCAAGCCAAAACTAAAAAGTAGGCTGGAGATGTAGCTTAATATGAAGAGCTTGGCTGGATCCCCAGCACTGGCAAAAAAGTGAATTTAATTGATTGAAAGATAAATAAATAAACATTATAAAATTAAAAATGGCTAACAGCCTATAGAGATTCCTTCTACTGTGCCAGGAGGTTTAAGGTAATTAGCCCCAAGGGGTCCCTGGCCCCACGGTCTGCAAGCCAGCAGAGGTCTATGGTGCAGGGAGCTAGTTTTCACCAGTTTCTACTGGTTATCAGATGAGTAAAATCTTATTTCATTACATGAGAAAAAATTGGTGTTTTGGAGAAACCAGGTGGCCAGCCCATGGCTGAGGAATGTCACTAACCCTGGCTTTGTTTGGTAGATTCTTTGGCTTGAATCTTTTCTTTTTTTCTTCTTTTATTTTCCTTTGATGGTCCTGAGAATGGAGCCTAGGGCCGTCACACAGAACTCCCTCCCCAGCCCACTTTTTTCTTTTTATTTTTTGAGACAGTCTCATGAAGTTGCTAAGTTGACCAGGCTTAAACTTGCGATTCTCCTGCCTCAGCCTCCCAGAGCGCTGGGATTCCAGGCATGCGACAGCACGTGTCTGGCTTGAGTACTTTTGAACTGCCCCGCCGCCACCTAGTTCTTCTTCCTTTCCGAAGGTCTCGGTCTACCTTTCTGGCCTCCCAATGCAGTGATTTTTCAAAGTAGTTGCTTCATAAGTATTGCTGAGCAATGGCTTCTAAATGGCTATCTGCGCTTTTGATTTACTTAAGTCCTTTCACAAATTTGGCCGCGGTCCATGCGCAAGTTATTAGAAATCAAGTTGCCATCCTTGGAAATGACCCCAGGCTGTGATGGCGTTTTCTTTTCCCGTTTTTAATATTTGCCATAAATATTCCACAGCTTCATTTTGGCCCTGAAGCAAAGGGAATCGAGTAAGTCTCTTTTGAGATCAAGAGGTGAGTTATTGGTCTTGTTATAAACTGGGCTTTGGGGGTGTCCAGGATGAGGGTGTTTGAAAGGTTCATTTCTGGTGCTTGTAAATAACTCATGAAGTTACTTACTGGTCTCTGTCTCTCTCGTCTTCTCTTTTCTTTGTGGTACTGGGGATGAACCCAAGGCCTTCCATGGCTCCACGTCCCCTTCTTAGTTTTGATTTTGAGACTGGATCTTCCCACCAAGTTGCCCAGGCTGGCTTCTTGTGATCATCCTGCCTCGGCCCCCTGCAGTGCAGAGATGACAGGCCTGCATTGCCTGGCAGGCTGGGAGAGTTCTCTCGTCTGTCCTTGTAAGGGCACTAATCTCATTCTGTGAACTATACCTCTAAAATGCCCCACGGTCAGGTATCAAGTGCCATCACACTGAAAATTAGTGTTGTAACAGAAAAAATATTACAGACATTTGCGAGGGAGCCAGGTGTGGTGGTGCAGGCCTGTCATCTCAGCACAGGAGGCTGAGGCAGGAGGAATTCAAGTTTGAGACTTACTTAGGTAATTGAGCAACTCAGTGAGGCCATTCACTCAAAAACAAAGCAAAAAAGGAAAAGGGCTGGGGATGTACCTTAGCGTGAAGGCGTTGGGTTCAACTTCTAGTGTGACATGCGGGCGTGCGCGCGCGCGCGCACACACACACACACACACACACACACACACACGCATGCACACACACACATAAAATAGAAGGCAACCCAATTTGGGACCCCTTCCAGATAGTAGAAGCTTTTTTGTCCTCTCTGCCTTTGTTTTTAAAACAAAATTATCCTCTTTGCAACTTGGAAAATAGAAGAAAGAAAGAAAGAGAGAGCAAGCAGGAAGAGCTGTGTGTGGACACACACGTGTTGTCTAGAGCACCACGAAGCACCCCCGAGGTCCCCGCCCATAGCCGGCACACAGAGGACCATGTGGCAGCGAGGTTGGTACAGAAAGTATGGCCAATCAGAATTAGTGGCCGCTGGGCTAATTGCAGCAATGGGTGATTTCAGAGAACCTGGTGATGTCTGACTTTGTGGGTGGGATTGAGCTCAATGTGCAGGCCCTGGGTTCCACCCCTATCACCCACCCCTCAAAAAACGAGAAGCTTTCTTATGGCGAACCACTGGGGTTTCATAATGAACTTGTTAACACAGCAAAATTTACCCTAAGTAATACAAATCATATCATCATATCCTGAGTTGTCCCCACACTTTGGGAGGCGCAGGCCAAAGAATCCCAAGTTCAAGCCCAGCCTGGGCAGCTCAGCAAGTTAGGGCAATCCTGTCTCAAATAAACAGTAAAAATGGGCTTGGGATGTAGCTTGTGCAAAGGTCCTAGTTTCAATCCCTAATACATACCCCTCCCCCCCAAATCCTGAACTAATAGCAGTTGTCCTATCCTGAATAATGAAATCACCAGGGAAGGGACAAAATCAGAGAATTTCCCTTTTGCCTGTGTATTGGGGTTCCTCACAAATATCTTTTGAACGGAATTGCATTTTTTCATGATTTAATGAAAGCAGACCTCTTCAGAAGGAAGATAAATTGATAATCAAGTGTTAGCCTCATCTCAATCCTGCCTTTTCCATAGTTAAAAATAATATTTACCAACCAGATCAGTACTCTGGGAGGCTGAGGCAGGAGAATCACAAGTTTGAGCCCAACCTAGGCAACTTAGCAATTTATCAAGACCCTGTCTCAAAATCAGAATTAAAAATGGGCTGGGGATGGAGCTCAGTGAGAAGGCCCTGGTTTCCCGTGAAAAAACAAAAAACAAAAAATCAAAAAGCCATTCAGAGCTGTGGAGAAGCATGGGTTTATCAGCCCAATCCAGTTTTATAATGCTTGTAGGAAATTTCCTTCTACTCAAATCATCCTCACTTGATTTCATTAGAACCTGCCTAAGCTGGCACTCTCAGGCCAGCTGCATCCCAGCCTGCCCCAGTGCCATCAGAGATCCTGGTCCACATGAGCAAAGGTGACTTGTCTGTCCCTACGTGGCCCAGAATGCACAGAGATGCAAGTGGATCTGATTTTAGTTTTAAACTGACTTTAGAGTACATTCACGCACATTGAGTAGCCGAGGGAAATTTTTTTTCTTTTAAATCTGCTTAGGTACACTGCAGAATAGAAAGACGGAGCATAGCCTTGTGCTCTAAGCAGCACCCAGTGACGCCAGAGTTCAGGTTTGGTTTTTACTTTTGTTCCCTGGCTTGTTCTTTGAGACAAGATCTTGCTCTGGGAGGCTGATCCTGAGCTCCCTGGGTAGCCGAGGCTGGTCTTGGAGTCACAGCGATCCTCCTGCCTCAGCTTCCTGAGGCTGGATTTTCAGGCCTTCACCAGACCTGGCTGGTTTCTAGGTGGGTGCTGGGGGATGGAATAATGCTCTAGCCCAAAGTCAATGTTTCCATTGGCTTCTTTTCCTTCCTGTGGTGTGGGGAAAACGTCAGCCTTTCGTGCTAGTGATAGAAACATCCCAAGAGTAGCTGGGCCGGGGATGCAGGCTGGCCACCTCAGCGCGTTGGAGGCTGAGGCAGGAAGATCACGTGTGAACCCAGCCTGGGCAGTTTGATGACCTAGGGGGACTCTGTTTATAGATCAGAAAAAGGCTGGTGATGGAGCTCAGTGTGAAGGCCCTGAGCTGGATCCCTAGGACTGTGCACGCACACACATGCACACACGCACACACACACACACACACAGACACAGACACACACACACACACACACACACAGAAGAGCTAGAACTCACAAAACCCTCCTGAGACGCTCACATGGTGCATGGGAGCTGCGCCATCAAAACTAAGTGAGTCTTGTTTGCAACTGAAATTAATTTTCATTACATATTTTAATCAATGCAATAATACATCTTGAGTATTATCATTTCTGTGTGTTTGGAATAGATTAATGAAATCTCTTTTAACTATGAAATCTTAATAGTTTTAAAAATTAAAATTCAAAACTAAGTTTTACATTGACAGCAGATCCCAATTTGGATGAATGACTGTGTGTGTGTGTGTGTGTGTGTGTGTGTGTGTGTGTGTGGTACTGGGGATCAAATCCAGGCCTTCACACTGAGCTATGTCCCCAGCCTATTTTTATTTTTTATTTTATTTCTATTTATTTTGAGACACAGTCTTCCTCTGTAGTTCAGGCTAATCCTGGACTCAGAATGTAGCCCAGGCTGTCCTCAAATTCACAGCAATCCTCCCGCCTCACCCTCTTTAGTGCTGAGTCTATAGGCATGCGCCACCATTTTTATGTGGTGCTGGGAAGTCGCACCCAGGGCCCTGTGCACGCCAGGCAAGTGCTTTAACCAGCGGCCTAAATTCCCAGTCCTTTATTTTGATTTTGAGATAGGCGGCTGGCCTGGCCCAACCATCTCCTTAGCAGGTGACCCCTGAGATCTGAATGTCTGCAGTTACAGGGGACAGGGACCAACATTTTATTGATGTCCGATCCAAAGTGATTTCAGATTTTTCAAAAAGAAGTAAGGTAAAGTACAACACAAAATTCCAATAAATTACTATATTTACACATGGAAATGTGTGCAATTCAATATGTGTTTCATGTAACTCATCACGGCACTGGCTTAGCCTTGAGGTCTAAATAAACTGCGCTCAGCTCTGGACGAGGGAAGCTCTGCTCACCTGCGACTGTGAGTTTGATCTGCCCCCAGAGTTCCTGAGGTGGATCATGCCAGAGTGGAAGAAAAGGGAGTGGTGACTGTGCGTGTGCATGTGCACTGGGGACCGAGCCCAGGGCCCTGGCACTGAGCCTCACCCCAGCCCATTTTTATGTTTGATTTCGAGACCCTGTCTCGCTCAGTTGCTGTCGTGTCCAGGCTGTGCCCACACTGGCCACCTGCCTGCCCCGGCCTCCCAGAGTGCGAGGCTGCTGCCCCCAGGCCCGGCTTCGTTAACCTCTTATCCGTGTCCATCTTTATGTCTTAAACTTGGAATAAATTGTAAGCGTGTCCAATGAGAGGGTTTGCCCGTTCCAGAGCATCTCTCCGTGCTGGGAAGGCTGCGGGCCGTCACGGGACAAGGTCAGCACGGAGCACACCGAGAGCCTCGAAGGGGCAGAGTCAGACGCGGGGGATGAGAGGGGACACACTCTTTAATCAAAGAAGATTGACCGCTTCTGATCGGGTGCGTGTCCCCAGAGGCCTTTCAGAGGCAGCATTACGCTCTCAAGCCCACTCGGGAATGACAGCTGGACACGCTCGTGCATGCCTGTAATTCAAGCAGTCTAGGAGGCTGAGGCAGGAGGATGGCCTGTTTGAGCCGAGCCTGGGCCTCTGAGTGATGTAGTGACCCTCTGTCTCAAATTAACAGTAAAAAGAAGTGGGGGTGGGATGCGGAGTACCTAGGAAGTGGTGGGAGGTGGGCTTGGCGTGGGGCCGGAACCCCACGCTCCAGGGGGCAGGGAGAGGGGCGCTGGGTATTTGAACCAGCCTGAAAAATGCAGTGGCTTTAGCGAGACCCTGTCCCAAAACAAAGAAATTCAGAATGCCCTGGGGATATAGCTCAGTGCAAAGGCCCTGGGTTCCATCCCCAGCACCACAATAATAATAATAATAATAATAATAATAATAATAATAATAACAACAACAACAAAGACAGGAAGGCACTTATTGGACCGTCAAGAGCCCACGTTCTGTGTTTTTTCCAAGTTTCCCTGTTGTGTATTTTCTCCAGTGGATTTGAGTGAGGGGTAAAACATGGCCCCTTCACCATGGAGGAGTGCAGAGAGGGCGGCGGGGCTTCGGGACAGGGGCTGCGTTTCTCCAAGGAAGAAGGGAAACGCGTGGCTGAGGCACAGCACCAACAGGCCCTGTTTACTCTTTGGCACTGGCTGCTGCTCTCCAGTATGTGCCGCAGCTCCCCTCGAACTAATTACCTAATTACAGACGGTGACAGCAGTCAGAGGCTTAATCTGAGATTCCCTCAGGAGCACACTGCCAAGGTGGGGTGCTTCCGGACTGTTCCCCTGAAAATTCACCAGAGCCCCGCAGCCCCCATGGAACGCATCCTCCACGGCCCCACCCCAGCCTGCTTAATCAGCACCCGTCTCTCCAAGGGATCCCTAAATACTGCTGGCCGTTCATACTGAGCCCTTTAATTAGTCACATTAGCGCCCGGCTAGGGCACAGGCCTGTAATCCCAGCACTCTGGGGAGGCTGAGGCAAGAGGATCACAAATCCGATCCCAGCCTGGGCAATTTAGCGATTTAGCGATTTAGGGAGACCGTATCTCAACAAAACAAACCAAAACAAATCAAATCAAAACAAAACAAAACAAAACAGGCGTCTGGAGGACTGGCACAGCTGTTAAAGTGCCTGCCTAACAAGCACAAGGCCCTGGGTTTGATTCCCCAGGCTCCACATAAACTGGACGTGGTGGCACACACCTGTAATCCCAGCACTTGGAAGACTGAGGCAGGAGGATTGCCATGCTTCCAAGGTGGGCCTGGGCTCCATAGTGAGTTCAGGACCAGCCTGGACTACAGAGCAAGACCCTGTCTCCAACAACAACAATGAAACAAACCCATGGCTGGGGGTATAGCTCAATGTGAAAGCCCTGGGCCCCGTTTCCAGTGCCCTCCAAAACAAACAAATAAATAAATAAATCCCTTGTCAGATTAAGAGGTTGGACAGAACGGCAGAAGTCATCCCCTTAAAACTCCTGTTTCCTTAAAACTCCCATTTGAAAGAACAAGAAACTGTGGCCACCAGAGGGAAGTGACTGCGTCAAGGTCGCATGGAGGTGACAATACATAGCAACAGACCACAGGGGTTAGGGGGAGGGTGGAGCCCAGCTAGGGCCCGCTGGACGCCTGAGGCCCCATTCCCGGCTGCTCTGCTCAGCTCTGTCTGTGCACAGTCCATTTTGGTGAGGGTTGGAAAACCAGCCGGGTCACCCGGAGGTAGGGAGCAGTGAGCGGAACTTGGACACTTGGGTTACTGAGACCAACCTTGAGGCCACTTTGAACCGGTTGCTACAGGTCAGGATGGCTCAGGGCAGTCCCTGCCGGAGCTGGCACTGCCAGCCAGTGGTAACGCCTCCTGCCTGGGTGTGCGCAGCTCTCTACAGCTTTCTAAGTGCGCTACCGTCTGCAAGGTGCTTTCAGGCCACTTTTTTGTATTGTTTTGTTTTTGAGACAGGGTCTTGCTCTGTAGTCCCAGCTGGCCTCCTCAGATTCATGACAATCCTCCTGCTTCGGCCTCCCAAGTGCTGGGACAATGGGCATGTGCCACCACCTCCTGCTGATTTTCATGTGAAGCCAGGGAATGGAAGCCAGGGCCCTGCGCTTGCTAAGCAGGCGCTGTACCCGCCGAGCAGCGCCAGGCCTTCAGCCCTACTTCCTGCGGGACCCCTGAGCACGGACCAGGCTCTCAATCTCACTTCTCTCTCCTTCCTCCTGTCTTACTTCATTCCGTGTGTGGGCGTGTGGTAGGGCATCCAGCCCAGGCCTCCGCCTTCAGCTACAACTCAGATCAATTTTAGTTTTGATTGTGACACAGGGTCTTGCTGAGTCTCTACGCCCGCCAGCCTGGGCTGGAGCTTGGGTTCCTCCTGTCCGCCCCTCCCTGGCCCGCCTCCCATGCCTCCCATTGCATTCCAGGACACCCGCACCTACCAGAACCTGTGTGAAGCAGCTCACACAGAGCGTGTGGGCACGGCGTGGGAGGGGTTTAGCTATGCAACCCCACCCATTCTGAGCCTCTGTCCCCAGCAGTACCCCAACCCGGCATTCCTCTCTCTCTGAGCAGCAGCCCTGGGCTCCATCCCCAGCACTTCTCTCTCTCTCTCTCTCCCTCCCTCCCTCTCCCCCTCCCTCCGTGTCTTCCTCCTGCGCCACACAAAGTTGGCCCCAGGGAGTTCTAGTCTAGCAAGCTTTCCTACAGAGCGTGTCGGCCTCATCAGCCACAACTAGAGGCTTCTTGAAGACATCACTATTTCTACAATGGCGTTCGGCACCAACATCCCCCATCTTCTTCTCATACTTGCTTGAAATTTATTTATTTTGCACAGGGTCTCGCTCTGTAGCCCAGGCTGGTCCTGAACTCACTGTGTAGCCCAGGCTGGCCTTGGACTCAGGATGTTCCTCCTGCCTCAGCCTTTAAGTGCTGGAATTCCAGGTGTGCACCGGCGTGCCCACGGATTTTTTCAACATGGCCCTGGGGGACTGAACCCAGGGCCTTGCACACACTCTGCGAGCACTGGAGCCACTGAGCTAGGAGAACTTTAATTTGCCCCGCCTTCTGCACATGGTTGTACTTTAATCACAAACAACGGCCCTGAGGTATTTATGGGTGTAGACGGAATTGAGTAGGATTGATCACCCGACAAAAGACAAGCTGGCCTATTTTCACAGCCCGGTTCCATGACATGACCTATAATTCTCCCATTAAGTGATCGATGCGAGCTAAGTCCTGTCATCGTCATGGGGAGAGGCCAGGGCAGAGCTGGCGAGAGACTGCGGAGGAACCTGCAAAAATGTATTTTAACAACAACCATCATCCTACAAACACAGACATACACATGCACACCATGAAACAAACAAGCTGGGCCCGCGGGAGCAGGCCTGTCATTGCAGGACCCTGGGAGGCTGAGACAGGAGGATCGCTTGCTTGAGCCCAGCCTAGGAAACTAGCAACTTAGTGTGACCCTGTCTCAAAATAAAAAAGGGCTACTGACAGAGCTCAGCATGAAGGCCTTGGATTCGGTCCCTAGTACTGCAAAATAAAATAAAATAAAGAAATAAAGAGAAAGAAAATAAAACAGTAAGCAAAGCAACAGTAAGTCCTCCACCACCACCTGGGCAAGGATCAGGTTTCCAGCGCCCTCAGCAAAATCCAGGTACATTTCTACTTCTATCAAAAAACTTTAACAAGACGTAGACAAGTTTCATTATGCATGGATGGATGGATGTACTGGGGATGGAGTCACTGAGCTGCCCAGGCTGTACTCAAGCCGCGATCCTCCTGCCTCAGTGTCCCAAGTGCTGGGACAACAGGGCGGGGCCCGGCAAAGAAACAGAGAGATCGCTGTGGTATCTAGAGAGCAGAGGGGACTGACACGGCATGGATAACCTAAAAGTAACGTGTCGGCCGGCAACACCTGCAAAGCACAGAGAGCAGGAAGACCCCACTGCTTGTCCCGCCCCCTCCGACTGGGAAGCCAGGATCCGGCAGGTCTCTTTTCTTTCCTCTTCCCTCCTCCTCCCTCCATTTCTTTCTTTTTTCCTTCCTTCTTTCTTTCTTGTGGTGCTGGAGACCGAGCCAGGGCCTCCACACACAGCCTCATCCCTAGCCCACATTCAGTTTTCATAGTGAGATATGGTCTCTCTACGTTGCCCAGGCTGAGCTGCAATTTGTCATCCAGGTCAGCCTCCCAGAGTGCTGGATGATGGGCCTGCACCGCGGGGCCCAGCTTCTACCTGGGTATACAAGGAAGACGAAGGACCCTGTGGAGCTTCCCAGGCACTAGAGGACAGAGCATGGGGGACTCAGCCAGGAGTGCGGGGATGGGAACTGTCCAACGTAAAGCTGACGTGGTTTGTACTCGTACTGGGTTCTGTGCCCTGAATTCTCACAGGGCTGCAGGTGGCCTGCTGGGCTGTGGACGCCAACGGACAGCACTCGGCCTTTCACCACTGCTGACAATGGCCTCTCCCCAGGCATCTTGGGAAAAAGCCCCTCCCTAGCTTCTTACATGCAACCATAATGTTTATTGTTGTTTTTTTCTTTTCTTTTTTTGAGACAAACTCCCCCTCTGTAGCCTCAAACTCACAGCTATCCTCCTGCCTCAGCCTCCCGGGTGTTGGGATTATAGATGTGTGCCACCATGCCTAGCCGATTTTTATGTGGTGCTGGAAACTGAACCCAGGGACTGTGCGTGCTAGGCCAGCACTTTATCGGCGGGGCTATGACTTGCCCCACAAAGTTACTTTCATGTAGCCTTATACTATAAACATTTTCTTTCTGTTCTTTGTAAAGTGGCTTACGATAAGTGTCTAGCTATCTCTCCAGTAGGTGGGTCAACTCTATGTAACCATCCTGCTGTCGTAAAAATTGAGTTTTCAACTGGGCCCGGACTCTGGGAGGCTGAGGCAGGAGGACTGCAAGCTCAAGCCAGCCTGGGTGACTTAGCGACCTCCCAGACCCTGTCTCAAAATCCAAAATAGGAAACAGGCTGAGCATGGAGCTCAGTCTCCAGCACACCCCCACTACTGTCACTACTACTGAGCTTCAGGGAAGCTGAGATGTTCTGAGGCAAGTTTGTGACTGGCTTTGTTTTCCATTCCAGATGAGTTACTCTTGGCCTTGGAGGAAGTTAAGTAGTGAATGACCATCTCAGTGTAAGGTCAGGCACTTGGTTTGATTTTTTAGAAAGTAGCCATGGGGGGGGGGGGGGGGGGGGGGGATTCCTGGGGAATGGGCAGGGGTGGGAAGAGTGATTCACTAATTCAGAATTGCTTGTAAATGACATATGTGTGCTTGTGTTTATGTATGTGTATAATTTTTTTGTGGTTCTGGGAATTGAACCCAAGGCTTTCACACTGAGATATATCCCCATATCCATTTTAATTTTAAATTGCTAAGTTGTCCAGGCTGGGCTTCAATTTATGAAGCTCCTGCCTCAGTCTCCCAGAAGATTGGGATGACAGGCCTGTGCCCTTGGGCCTGGCAACATTGTGTTTTAATAGCACCCATTTTAATTTAATTTGATTTTTCCTTTTCTACTTTATTAGCATCAGATGATCCTTCCTGACCACCCCCTAACCCCAAGCCCTGGGGCGGCGGGGCAGAGCTGTTGTACTGATTTATATCCTCAGCACTTATTTAGTGTTTACTTGAGAGGGGGTCTTATTAAATTGTCTAATCTTGGCCAGTCTCCTGCCCTGGCCTCCAGAGTGCTGGGATTAGAACTACTCAGCACCATGTTCAGCTGCATCCAGGGGTTACAATTCCTAGTGTTTAAACTTAAAAAAAATAAATCCATTGCCATAAGCTCTAAGTGATCCTAGAACTACAGTGATGGTGTCCTGAATGAGTCAAAATACTCCAAGTTCTGTGTGTTGCACTTGGACTGTGACCACTTTTCATGTTTTGACTGGAGCTGTGCGGGAATCCTGCGGTACAGACGAATCAGGAGCTTTCTGTTTATTATCATGGAGGAAACCAACCCACCGGTTGTTCCCTCACTTTACTTCCCTGTCTTGCTGAATTCGTGCCTGTTTTTTTGTTACCCCATAAACCCTTCAGTTACAACAGGCGGCAGTGACAGCAGCTTTCAAGGCCAGATTCATGACTGCGAGGCCCGAGCCCCTGAGCCGGCATTTAGGGTCCAAGGTCTTCATTCTTGGCAGGCAATTTACTTGCTCCTGAAGAAGTTGAAAATAGTTTCCATTTAGGTAATCAAAGAAACGCGTGTGTGCGTGCCCGTGCGCACACACACACACACACACACACACACACACACACACACACACACACAACTAAACCTGGTGGCACAGGCCTCTTACCCCAGCACTCTAGGAGGTTGGGGCAGAAGGATCACCAACTTCAAGCTCTTCGTGGGCAATTTAGTGAGCCTCTGTCTCAAAATCAAAAATAAAAAGGGGCTGGGGATGGGGCAGCCCACTCGGGACCCCTCCCAGGCTTCCAGCTTTTGCCCCACTAGCTTTTGCTTCCAAACGCGGACCCACTGTTCTACACCTTGTCTCCTTGTTCTGTGATATCATTCTTCAATATGGTGGGACACACACACACACATGTGCACACGCACGCACGTGCGCACACACACACATGAGCTGCGGGGGTAGCTCCTGTGAAGGCCCTGGGTGGATCTCTACTGCAATAACAATAATAAAAATAAATTAACAAATCGCAACTTTAAATGCATAATTTTAGACATAATACAGGTGTTCTCGGAAGGTCTACAAGAAGCTAGATAATCTGGAAAAGATAGTTTTGAGAACATTTCAGTTGTCTCCTAGTTCCTTCTTCCGCATCCTCAAGCCCTTGTAATTATCCCTGTCTCTCCCTCTGATGGCCTCAGTCCACTCTTGGGACCTGCCCTCTGTCCACCTTGTCATTGTCCCCTGAGTTGAGCAGAAGCTTCTTTACTCCTTTTTCCCATACCCCCTCCCTTCCTTCCCTTTTTTTAAAATTTTTTCTTCTCTCTTGCTTGTACTGGAGATCCAGCCCAGGACCTTCACGCTGAGCTCTACCTCCAGCCCATTTTTATTTTTGATTTGGAGACAGGGTCTTTATGTTCTTTCCCCAGGTTGGGCTCTAACTTTCAATCTTCCTGCCTCAGCCTCGCAGAGTGCTGGGATGACAGGCCTGTGCCACCTGGGCTGAGCAAGCTTTGCATTAGTTGTGTGTGAAGAGCTGTCCATCTGTGGTGCCTTGGGAGACCTGAAGGCACCAACAGTCCCCTCAGAGCTCTGAGCGGCGCCCGCCCCTAGCCAGTGCCACCGGCTCACCCATGCAGGTGTGGGATCCACCAGGACACCCACTTGCTGTGCTCCCACTTGCTGAGTCCCAGGCCTCTGGCCGGGTGTGGACATTGGGGCAGGCCTGGCTGTCTATACCCGTGGCCTCCATCTCCCCGGAGCAGTCCACGTGTGACCCAGAGCAGCCCGGGAGGTTGCGGGCCGGCTATTGCTCCCGTCCTTCCTGGCTGGCCGCCGGTAACCGCCTGAGCGTGCGTGTGCATGCGAATATGTGTGCGCTTGCATGTGTGAGCACCAGGAATGCTCATTCCCTGCTGTCCTGCTCCCCCGCGTGGTGCTCCCATCTTGCACTGGCCTCTGTTTTCCACCCGGGACCCTCCCTCCATGGTCCCCACCCCAGTGGGCAAGTGCCAGCTTTGATCTGGCTGAGCCTGGCGGCAGAGACCCTCACGGCAGACGTCCCGGGCACTGTGGTGAGCTAGCGGACCCCTGCCCAGTCACTGTGCTCCCACCTCCTTGTGGGGGCTTGAAGGTTTGTCACCGTGCAGGTGTCCGCTATTAGAAAGGAGCTCCCTGCCTCCCCAACGGTGAGGGAAGACGCAGGACTTCTCTCGCCGCTCTGGGGGGTTGAGGAGGGAGGATAAAACGTGGGAGCCCAGCCTGGGCCCTGCAGTGACTTGACAAAGACCCTGTCTCAAATTGCAGAAATAAAAAGGCCTGGGGATCGTAGCTCAGCGTGAAGGCCTGCATTGGATTTCTGGTACCAAATTTTTCTTTAAAAAAACCATGTTTGGCCAAAGCTCTTAGCACACTGTGTCCTCAGGGTGGGAGTGCTGGGAGGTCCATGACCAGAGAGAGGCACAGGCCTGCCCTGGAGGAGGCACGAGAGAGAGAGAGAGAGAGAGAGCGAGCGAGCGAGAGAGAGAGAGAGAGAGAGAGAGAGTTTGTGTGTGTGAGGACGTCCAGCAAGTTCCCTGTGACCACCGCTGATGCTCCGTCTCTATCCCCTCTTTTCCCAGAGCCGAAGATGACCCCACAGTCTGTACAGCCAGCTCTGACTTCTCCTGAAGAAGCTGGCCTTCCCCAGGGGTCGGGGTAGAGCAGAGACAGCCCCTCCAGGGTCATAGCCAGCAGTGAGGACTGGACCTCACCGAGTGTGGCCTTTATCCAAGGGCACGTGCCCAGGGGCTGGCCGGCAGGGACTGAGCACTTCCAGATCACCGTGGCCCACCCCCAGCGTTGCCATGTGCCCACCTGCCAGCCCCGGCCACCCAGACTCCTGCCCTTCTGCTGGCTGAGGGACACCTGCTGCTCCCCTGGCTCTCCTGGCCCAGACGCCTGAACGGGCCCTGCGCTCCTTATGCCCATCTGTCTCTCTTTTTTGGAAACAGGATGTTGTACTCCAGGCTGGTCCAGAGCTCACTGTGTAGCCCAGTGGCCTTGAATTCATGGCAATCCTTCTGCCTCTGCCTCTTGAATGCTGGGATGACAGGTGTGCCCCAGCACGGCTAGCTAATTTTTATGTTTTGATGGGGGTTGCACTCAGGGCCTTGTGCATGCTAGGCAAGGAATTTGAGTTTTTTAAAAAATGATTTCTTTTTGCAATGCTGAGGATGGAACTCAGGCACAAGGAAGTACATCCTCAGCTCCCCTTTCCCCCAGATTTATTCCTGTTACTACTATGCATTTGCGATACACAGCTGTGACATTCAGCTTGAGGACTCGGTACCTGCTACGGTTTGCATCTTAAGCGTTCCCGGAAAGCCTCATGTGTTAGGAATTGTGTGTTGCTGACTTCTGGCCCGGAAGTGACGGAGGGTGGCCACCCTAGAGCTTGAAGTTATTAAAGGAAGGTAGAAGAAACACTGTCGCAGCTTCTCCCTGGGGCAGCTCTGGCCTTGCCTGTGTCTGCAGACTTCACCTGGATCCTGCCTCCCCTGGCGTCTGCCTGCGCTGCGGGGCAGTGCTCTCTGGCCTCTGTCCGGCTCTCACCTTCCCTGCTGCCCCGTCAGGGGACCACGCCTGGGTGCCGCATGGACCTTCCCTCCCGGAAGTCAGGGCTGTTGGGTATCTTGTCACAGTAACGAAGAAGTAGCTATGTCATGGTGACCATTTTTACTTCCCTTTCCCCTTCACTCCATTGCTCCCAGAATCCTCTTTCCTTCTCCATAGAACCTTCCTATCTTTCTCCCATAACTCTTTGCTCTTTTACGTTTCATAGTTTGGTTTTCTCATACCAGAGAAACCATGTGGTATTTAACCTTGCGTGTCAGATCCATTGCACTGAGTAGTGGTGTCACTGTGCACCGTTCCCCTGCATGTGACTCAAATTTGTCTTTACCTTACTGCTTAACATGTAGTATATATTGTACAGAGCAAGTGCTTTGTATGTGTATGTATATCCATGGTTAGAGCCTCAGAATCACATAAAAATTAGCCGGGCACGGTGATGCATGCACTCTGAGGGATGAGTTGGAGGATTGCCATGAATTTGAGTCTAGCCTGGGCTACATGATAAGTTCAGGGCCAGCCTGCACTACAGAATGAGACCCTGTCTCCATTAATTTTTTTTTTTTAATTTTGAGATAAGGTCTTCCTGAATTGTGCAGGTCAGGGCTCAAGCTTGGGGGGGATCCTCCTGAGTGCTGGGATTGGAAGCTAGGTAGGGTGCTTCCTTATACCAGCTGGCATCATTCTGAGACTTGGGGTGCTAGCGAGGGTTGGGGCCTCTGGAAACCATGGGAGTCAGGGTGGGCAGAGTGAGTTCCAGCCCAGTATGGGTCACCTTGGCCAGCTGCTACCTCGGCATGGAGATACTTCCTATCCCTCGCCCAGCTGGGCTCCGGGACACAGAGCTGCCCATTAAAATTCTGTTCACTCTTTCATGATAAGGCATTAAATATTTAAAATCTATTTCTTTCGTAAAGTACCTTTCCTCTTATTAATTGTCCAATCACTACAGGCTCAATTGATTAATTGCCTTATTCTCTGCCTTTTCCTGCTCATTGATAAGGCCTGTCTGGGCACGGTTGCCGGCACGCAGGAAAGTTGATGTAAAAATTAGTGAAGCCAGGCCCCGAGGGCTGGAGGGCACAGGCCTGTCCTCCCAGCTCTCTGAGAGGCTGAGGCAGGAAAATCACAAGTTCGAGCCCAGCCTGGGCAACCTGGCAAGATCCTGTCTCAAAGTCAAAATTGAAATGGGCTGGAGGATGTAGCGCAGTGTGAAGGCTCTGGCTCAATCCCAGATCCCCAGGACTGAAAACAAAAAACAAAACAAAAAACAATTAGTAGAACAAAACTTTTTAAATGTTGGCACATCAAAGCAAGTCCCACCAGATGTGCAGGAAATCTCTAGGGGGGCCTTTTCATGGTCATACTAATGCTAAGGAGTTGGAGCCTGAGGAAGGTGGCTATTTTTTTTTTTTTTTTTCTTTTTGGTGGTGCTGGAGAGAGAACCCAGGGCCTTTTGCACTGAAGTATATGTCCCCAGCCCACGATTTTTTTTTTCTGTTTTTATTTTTATTTTGAGACAGGGTCTTGCATAACTCTTCTGTGTCCCTAGAGCACCCTGCCTCAGCCCTGCAGCATGCTGGAGTGACAGGCCTGTGTTACAGGGCCTGGCCACAAAACTAACCTCTTAGGTTTGCATGTGGAGGTCTGAGGTTCAGAAGCACCAAGGAGTGTGTTCATCAAAGTCACTTGCTTAGACAGGAAATGGTTCAGATGGAACCAAACCTGTGTCCTATGAATTGAGATTCAACTTCTCCATCATCTACTCACCTCAGATCAAAATAATCTGCCCTGGAGGGTTGCAAGTTTGAGCCCAGAATGGACAACTTAGCAACTTAGTGAGAGCCTATCTAGAAATCAAAGCTGAAACCCGGGCCAGGGGTGTAGCTCAGGTTAACGGCCTTGGGCTTGATCTCAAGTCCTGCACAGCTCAAGATGAGAAGAAAAAGAAAAACAAACCTGCCTGCCCCCGTGTTAGAGTCTTAGGAGATGCTGGTGGCTCAGATGTGCCTGAAGCACTCATAAAATGATTCTGTCCCTGCAGTGCAGGCTTGTCACCCAGTGGTCCGGGTGGCTGAGGCAGGAGGATCACAGCTTAGAGACCGGGCAACTGAGTGACTTTGTGAGACCCTGTCTCAAAATCAAAAATAGAAATGAGTTGGGGAGGGAGCTCAGCGGAAGACCCTGGGCTGATGGCAAGTGCCACCCCCACGCACGCACACACAGCACCGCTATTAACCTCTCCTGAATCCCATTGCCCCGGTGTCCCAAGATGGGCCCTGAGCGACCCAAAGTGATTCTGAGCTGCAGCCCTGCGCAGCACCCAGAGTGTTCTGGTGTCTCTTTTTGTCCCTTCTCAACATTGCTCACTTTGGGGAGGTGGCCGGTCCCATCAGCCTTTGTCTAATTCCCAGGAGGTTGGAAACAAACGCGACACGACGTAGCTACAGAGTGCTTACAAAGACGTGACCTCAGGGACGCGAGGACCTACGCCGACATCGGGTACTGCTCAGGGGCTCCTCCCGCTTGTACCACGGGAGCACAGGGTGCAGCCCACGGGGGCTTATACAATAACGACAGTGCGAGACACACGGGCACAAGGCTCTTTCAACACCCCACCCCGTGTCCCGAACACTCTCATCCCAGCGCGCTGGCGCCTTCTGGGGCAGCTCTGGAGCTCCTCCTTCCCGAGGGGCCTCCCTAGTGGCGCAGTTCTGGCTGACCTTTCATGGCCAGTGTGACTCTGGGGACGAGCCAGAAGTTGGCCCCTCGTTACTGTTCATTTGCGGCAGGATCTCCCTAAGCTGCCAGGTGGCCCCGGCCGTGTTTGCACCTGGGTCCTCCTGCCGTGGCCTGCCCGTGGGCTGGGACGACGGGCCAGCATCACCAGGCCCCACTCAGTGCTCTGTGTTTCCATCAGTCCTGCAGACGGCTCCGTTCTGGTCGTGCTGGGGCAGCTCTGGCCCTTGACCCTGTCCCTTTCCCCCGACCAAGCCACGGCGTCATCAGGAAACATTCCAAGCCCCACTTCTAGTGGGGCTTCCTGTGCAGCTCCTGCACGGATCAACTTCCCAGAATCACCTTGAAATGTCCAATGGCCTCACGGTCTGTGACTTAAGAGCTGACTACACTTGAATTTCATTTGCATTTTAAAACAAGTGAGAAGGAAGGTTTGTGTCCCAAGCCTGGGGGGTGTGGGGGAGTCCTGGCAGAGACAAGGCTTGACAAACACGTGCCCAGCCCCAGAGTCCTGATGCGAAACATCACCCGTTACAAACGTTTTGTTTCAAGTCTGTTTACCCAAACCTTTGCAGAGTGGGATGGAAGGAGGGTGAGAAGGTGAGCCTGCGGGTGCAGGGCTGTCACCCTGGCCCTCCGGGAGGCTGAGTCAGGAGGACTGCGAATTCCAGCCTGGGCAATGCAGTAAGTTAGTGAGAACTTGTCTTAAAAAAGAAAAAGAAAAAGAAAACAAAGAAAAGAGGTTGAAATGCAGAATGTGAAGTCTACAGCTCAGGCCCAGTGCCACAACGAGTTACTTTGTGACCTGGGCTTGTCACCACTCAGTGAGCCTGGGCACAGGGAAGGACCAGGCGGTGTCCTGGTGCCATGCTAGGCTGCAGCCGCTGAGGGCTTCACATTACCATAAAGAGGACGGGAGCAGATGCGCGTCACCTGCCTTGTTGACAGGCGTCTAATGCTTCACTCGCAGGGGAAACAGGCCACACAGGAAGGCACTAATGTGCCTTCCACCATGTTTTTGGAAACGATCATGGGTCAGGTTCTCAGCGTGTTTCGGCATGCTTAGGCAGCATTACCCAAGCCTGAATCTGCTGGCTCAGGAAGGCCCAGCCAGCCACACTCTCACTTCTTTGTGGCTATTTGGCACTTGAGGACCGGGAGACATCTTAATTGTACATTCATGAAGAAGAGTTCATTACGATGACGTGTTCTTGTAGCAGTTAGCCACCAGTGGCTGTAAAGAAAAAGGTATTTTTGGTTAAAGAATTACCTCTAGGTTTTCAGACTAAAAAGGGGTGGACTACTATGTATGTATGTATGTATGTATGTATGTATGTATGTATATATATATATATATATATATTTTTTTTTTTTTTCTTATTTTGTTCCTGGGGACTGAATCCAGGGCCTTCACCTCATGCTCAATCCTCAGCCTGTATTTTAGTTTTGATTTTAAGGAGCGTCTCACTGAGTCACTAAGTTGCTGAGGCCGGACTTATTTACAACCCTCCGTGAGTTTGCACCCATGGGCCTGGATTACAATGGATTTTTAAAGCACGTACTATATAAATGGAGAACAGAGAATGAATTTTAGGAGAAAACGCATGCTTTCAGATGAGATCACTCAAAAAAGGCCAGGAGCATGTCAGGCCCCTGTCGCATCCCTAGGGATTTGGAGCCTGTCTCACGGGCTGGTTCTGTGTTCGAGTTGTGGGTCCTTCCTTGTAAGGTTGCTCATTCCTCTCATAACAAACCCCTTTGGGCTGCTGCAAAACTCAAGTGAGGGGAAAGATATAAAGGTTCCTGGAAGGCGGGTGTGGGTGCAGGCCTGTCATCCCCACACTCTGGGAGGCGGAGGCAGGAGGATAGCAAGTTCACAAGCAGTCCAGGTGACTTAGTGAGGCTATTTCAAAGTCAAAAATAAGCAATAGACTGGGAATGTAGCTCAGTACGAAGTCTGGGTCCTTTACACTACTGCCACCAAAAAGAAAACAGTGCTTAGGAATTGTTAGGACATGTACAGGTGCTGAGCACTGGGTATAAGGATCATGAGTGCTGTGCCTGCTCTTTCCTGAGGATGTACTAGAGAGGCAGATCCTTGCCCGGTCTCTGGGCAGCATGGGCACAGAGCTGACTCCAAGCCTGGGAAGGCTCCTGGGTACGATTTGCCTTAGAGATCCACAAGGCGCACGAGGTCTCAAGCAGCGCTGCCTCAGGCAGAGTCCGAGGACATCAGCAGGAAATGGACTTTGTTTGTAGCCCAGGCTGGTCCTGAACTCATCCTGTAGTCCTGGTGGCCTTGAGTTCCCAGCAATCCACCTGCCTCAGCTTCCCAAGGGCTGGTATGAAAAGCATGCACCATCATGCCTGGCTGATTTTCCTGTGGTGCTGGAGGATTGAACCCAGGGCCTTGTGCAGGCCACGCGAGTGCTTTAACCACTGAGCTGCTCAGAAGTGAACTCGTGTCAGGCGCAGTACATCAGGCCTAGAGGCGGAGAGCCCTTCCTCCTGGGGTTCTAGGGAGGCAGAAGACACCACACCTCACAGTGCGTCAGAAATGTGCTTTCTGTCTTCCTGTCTGGTTTAGAAGAACAGAGCAGCCTGACATGGAGATGCACTCTTAGAATCCCAGCACTCGGGAGGCTGAGGCAGGAGGATTGCCATAGAATGGGTGACTTAGTAATTTAATGAGACCCTGTTTCAAAATGAAAACAAAACAAAACAACAACAACAAAAGACTTGGGATCCTGAGCTTGATCCCCAGTACAAAAAAAAAAAAAAAAAAAAAAAAAAAAAAGACCAAAACTCTCAAGCGGTCACCTACTACCGGCTCCTGCTGGAGTGAGACCCTTCCTCACAGAGGCACAGTGCTGAGCGCCACCGTTTGAAGTGGGTCTGGGGGCACAGGGGGTCTGCCCTGTGCCCCCTGCATGCTGGAGGTGGCCCTTTCTTTCCACGAACATGATCCAAACCCGCCATGGTGACAGGTTACCCTCCCAGTGTGCCGCCGCCCCAGGGAGCCAGGTTGGGGACACTCACAGCCACCTGCTCGCTCCTGCAGGAGGGGCCCACTGCGCCACCCACCAGAACTCCAGATTACAAAGCAGAGGGGGCAGCGGCTGGGAGCAAGCCCAGTGGGTAGTGTGCTTTTGTGCCTACAAGGCCCTGAGTTCGATCCCTCAGCACGACATAAAAATTAACTGTGTGCGGAGACATGTGCCTGTAATCCCAGCACTCAGGAGGCCGAGCCAGGAGGATTGCTGTGGTTTCAAGGCCAGCCTGAGCTACAAAGCAAGACCCTATCTCAAAAAAAAAAAAAAAAAAAAAAAAAAAAAAAAAAAAAAAAAAAAAAAAAAAAAAAAAAAAAAAAAAAAAAAAAAAAAAAAAAAAAAAAGGACAGAAAAGGAGACACACGAGGCCTTGTTTTAAAAGAAACCTCTTTATTTTATAATTTCCATATTCTTTTCTCCCTGGAACCAGGGATCCAGCCAGGGCCTTCATAATGAGCTATATTTTATTTTTTATTTTGAGACAGGGTCTAAGTTGGGCTTAAACTTGAGACTCCCCTGCCTCAGCCCCCAGAGCTCTGGGACGACCGGCATGTGCACCACCTGGGCTGTCATTTGTGTGTGGCAGAAGTGGGTGTGTGGTGGCATTTTTATTGCCTACAAATAGCCAACTCAGTCTTTAAAACGTAGCCGTGCAACAGAAAGGTGAAGTCAATAAAAATCAGAGTCTTCAAAACTTCCTTTGAGCGTAACATTTTAGGAACAGTCACTTGACGATACTGTCCCCTCAAACTGTGCTGTTCCCTCTCTTCCTTGGTTTTGAACTAGAGAACAAAATCCAAAATGAATATTTATTCCGGGAAACTCTGTGGCTCTCAACTGCACTCGCAGCTGCCAGCTGCGTGCTTTGCAGGCCCCAGGGAGCGCGGTGCTCCGGCCGGGACACTCCCAGGAGGGAGCGCTGGTCCTTAAGGTAGTTTGCAAACTCGCGCAGCTCTGAGGTCTGCGGGGCTGGGAGGCGAAACCGAGATCAAAGCATCTGTTCATTAGAAAGACGATAGCAGGAAAAACTGGGCGATGCAAGAGATGGGCAGGAGGGGAGGGCACGGGCAGGACGTGGGGTTCACAGGGGACAGCCGCAGGTCTCAGGGGGACTGCGGTCTGATTTTTCTCAAAAATTTCTCTAGAAATTATGTTCCGGGTTTCTTAAGTGCTTCTTGAAAAGGCAAATATTTCTGGAAGAGAGAAAGGTGGGACTGTGAACAAGGGCTTAATAACCTTGCAGTGAGCAACGATTATCTGGAATATTACTCACCACTGAACACAGAATCGTGAGCTAGTATCTCAGCGTGGCACCAAAATTCCTTCACTTTTTTTTTTTTTTTCTTTTTGGTAGTGGTGGTACTGGAGATTGAGCTGGGACCTTCACACTGAGCTACTGCCCTAGGCCATTTTTGTTTTTGATTTTGAGACAGAGTCTCACTAATTCACTAAACTAGCCCAGGCTGGGCTTGAACTTGCGATCCTCCTGCTTCAGCTTCCCCTGCTGCTGGGTTGACAGGCCTGTGTCACTGGGCCCAGCCTGCATGGTTCTTCTCTTCTCCTTAACTCCCTCGGTCTGCTAAGTTTTGCTCTCAGATTGCTTGGCCCGTCTGACATCTTTTCATAACAATAAGTAGCTGTAGCAGCCAATCGCTTACTTCCAAAATTAAATCACCATCACCTGCCTATTGGACGGCCCTGTAACCTACTTTCCAGGTCATGTTAACATGGCTAGCAGACACCTCTATTTACCCTTGGTTATTATATGTATTAGTGATACCTAATAGTTACATTCAACTCTGGGAATTGGTGCGTGTACATGTTGCGTCTTTTGTTGTGGCACTGGGGGTCGAGCCAGGGCCTTGTCCCTGAGCTATGTCTCTGGCCCATTTATAGTCTTGCTGTTGAAACAAGGTCTCCTCGAGTTGCCAGGTTGCCCAGGTTGGGCTGGAACTTGTGATTATCCTGCCTCAGTCTCCCCACAGTGCTGAGCTCAGTTCCCTTTCCCATACTTACCTCTCTGCTGTTCCCAGAGAGGGATTGGATCACCAGGGTGGTCCTGAGCTATCTATATATGTAGTGTAAACTCGAGAGGCTTATGTTCCTTCTAGACTTTATCTGAGTCATTGCGAATGTATGTCACGCTGATCCTGCTGTAATCTGTGGCTTTCTACAAAATCTTCAAATTAGAGGAAGGGTAAGAGTGTTGCACCTCGGCCAGGCCTGGGGTGCAGGCCTGTTACCCAGAACCCTGGGAGGCAGAGGCAGGAGGATTATAAGTTCTAGCCAAGAAACTTAGTGACTTAGTGAGACCCTGTCTCAACATCAAGAATAACAATGGTCCGGGATGTAGCTCCGTGTGAAGGCCCTGAGTTACCGTGTGTGTTTGTGTCCACAGAGGGCCTGGTCCTTCGCAAACGGGACAGCACGGTGAAATACTTGTGAGAACTAGCAGTGCCACCTCTTGACCCCTTCGTGACGTTTTGCAGCGGTGCCCTTCGCTCTTAATTTGGTGCCACAGAAAACTCCCGGAAGAGGAGATTCAGAAAACAACGTTCCCGAGGAGGAAACAAGCCTGGTGTGTCCACGTACGCCTCTCTCAACTCACTTCAGCCTGCCACACTGGTTTGTAGAACTTAAGTTCAGTTTTGTTTTTAAAAACAATCTACATTTTCCCATTAAATCTCTGTCTGGCGCCTTCCACAAAGCCTAGGGCTGGCAGGCCATTTCTAGGAGAAGGTGGGATAGTTCCTTTAGACCCACGAGTTTAGAGCTAGGGAAAGCCGAAGTGTATAGGACAAAATAGCCAGTTTCAAAGAAGTTTCTGGAAGGATCTATGTGCTGGATACCTGCAAGTTGCCGGTGCTGTGGCAGGGATCAATCGAGAGCCACACTTGTGGGTGCCAAGTCAGCATAATACTCTGATTGGACAATATGCCTTCGTGTCCCACCCCTATGAGGGGCACAGCCAATCAGCGTCTATCCTGGGGTCAAAAGGGCCAGCCTCCCTGAGACAGATCTTTCCCCTCTCCCCCCTTTCCTGGAGCTACTTACTTGCATAATCTGAGCTCTTGTCCTGGGAAGTCACCTGCACTGGGAAAATCGATCTTTTCTTTTAGTGACCCTGCACCCTGTGGTGCAGGCAGTATCTCCTTGCAGGCACATGGCCAGTTGCTTGAGTCACTTGAGGCTTGGAAAGGTTTATGCCCTTTCTTGCCCCTTGGCGTGGTCATCCCTTCTGGGTCTGGAGGCAACATGACCCTAAATTGGCGTGTAGCCTGCCCCATCTGGACCGACCACAGAGAAACTGGAGAAAGGGCTTCCCTGGACCCTCTCTGGTCACCAGCCCTAATTCCATCCTTCATGACCTACCTCCAGTAGCAGCACCCTGTTTCAGAATTCTCTACCATTTTACATTTTGTCCTTATTGACTTATTTGTATATTTGTTTAGAACTGGGGACTGACCTCAGGGCTTTCTCGCTGAGCTACATCCCCAGCCCACTGTTTAGTTTCAGTTTCTTGACAGGGTCTCTAAGTCGCTAAGCTTCCCAGGCGGGGCTGGGTCCTGTCAGCCCTGTCTTAGCCTTCCACGGTGCTGGGAGGACAGGCCATCACCTATTCCAGACCACCCTGCCTGAGGCACAGCCGCTCCGGACCGCGTGGAGCTCCCCAGGTTGATGGCAGCCTTCCTTTGATTTCCCTGCTGGAATCTTGTCCAACTGTTCCCAAGTAATTTCTCAGTTTTAGACTAATCCCAGTTGTGTTGGAACAAAACAGACTTGTGAGACATCAGCTCAGATTTTAGATTCCAAGAATTGGTGTTGTTATTTTTTCCCCTTCTCTTCTGTTTTCATTCAGTGCCAGAATGAGAAATGACTTGAGGAAAAGAGAGAGGTGAGCAGGCAGCTCCTGGCAGCTGGCACACTGTGGGGCAGGGAGTATGAACACAACCATGCATCCGGGCTCCATAACCTTTAGCCAGGAGGCCACCTCGTCATCAAGACAGACACACAGCCGGGCCTAGTGGCACAGGGTGGCCACTCTAGTACTCTGGGAGGAGGATCACAAGTTCAAGTCTAACCTGGGCAGTTTTGTGACTTGGGCCTGGGTTTGATTCCCAGTATGACACACTCCAAAAGGACATGCCACCCTCAGCCTGCACCTCCTCCGTGGTACGGGAGCACAGTAGGCCTTTAGCAAACGGTGCTTCTGACTCCAGACTGGAAAGTGCTGGGTCGACGTGAGGATCTCCTTGTTGGCTGGTTCTCTCTTGGGCGCGGAGTGCTTCGTTTCTTCATTAGAGGACGCTCCCTGCCTCTTTTGGGACACTGTGAGATCACCAAATGCCTGCTTGCATCTCAGACAGGCACACGGAGACTTTTAAATGCAGCTACAGCTTCTACCAATCACAGTGCAAGGGTGAGAGGCCAAAGGGAGGAGCCTAATGAGGGTCCTTCCTCTGCATCTGCCTGCTTTAACCTGGCTTGGATTCTCCCATGTCAACAGACGCCCTGCAGAGCAAGTCCTTCTGGTCTCCTGGCCCTGGCCCCAGCCTGCCTAGACCCTGAGGGGTAGGCAGAGAACAAAAATACGGTTTCAGCACGTCACTGCAAAGCGGGCAGGTTGATTCAAGTCCAAGATCAGCCCCGGTAGATTAAGTGGCAAGGGATTTTTGCCATAGCAATACCATTGCTGCCTGCCTGTCTCTTGCGGTTGACTGTGAACCAACACAGTGACCTCACTGTGAGCTATAGATACGTCCCCAGTCTTTTCTACTTTTTGTCATTTTGAGACAGGGTCTTGCTACATCACTAAGTTGACCAGGCTGGGCTTGAACTTGCGATCCTCCTGCCTCAGCCTCCCAAGTGCTGAGCTCCATTTCCTTGCATTTATAGACGGGAGCCGACAATACCTGCCTGCTGGGTTTTCATAAGTTCAAAAAAGATAACGTATGTGGTGCCCTCGTCACACGGTGGATGGTAGTGTACAGGGCTGACTTTCTGCTTTACGATTTCTTTTTTCCCCATAATATTTTATTGGTGTATGCTTGTGGTGCATAATAGCTACACTTACCTTGGGGAGGTGGTGCTGTATTGTGACTGCCTTTACACTCCTCCCCTCATGCCCTCCTTTCCATCCTCACCAGATCCCCCCACCCCCACAATGCCCGTGCCCTCACTGCCTCCTAGTGGTCTTCTGCCTATTCTAAATTACGTAAATGTTGAGTTTCTCACATAAGAGAAATGGCGTGGCACTTAACCTGCCGTGTCCGTCCATCCCACTGTGGTCTCCTGGGTGTCCATTTTCTTATAAATGACAACAGCGGATGCCGAGGCAGGAGGACGGAAGTTCCAGCCCCACCTGGGCCTCTTGGTGACTTAGCGGGACCCTGTCTGTAGAGCAGAGCTACAACAGGGTCTGGGGGTGTCCCTCGGAGTGAAGGCCCTGGATGAC
This sequence comes from Ctenodactylus gundi, assembly GCA_004027205.1. Classification (NCBI taxonomy): domain Eukaryota; kingdom Metazoa; phylum Chordata; class Mammalia; order Rodentia; family Ctenodactylidae; genus Ctenodactylus; species Ctenodactylus gundi. The sequence continues at coordinate 51,777 of PVKB01001985.1, forward strand.
ACCCCACCTCCAAGGAATAGGTATAAATGATTAAATGAGAAGATTCACTTGCCGGGCGTGTCCCTGTGGTCGACAGAGTTGGATAAGGTGGCATACTTTAATGTCACTCGGTCACTTGACACTTGTGCTGTATAATCAATTTCTCTTTCTGATCTGACACACACACACGCCCAACCCAGCTAGCTTTGACTTGCTGCTCACTACTGTGACAGAGAGAGAGATGCTCCCCAGGGACAGGGATGGCTGCTCCTCCCACAGTCCCACTTCTCACGCAGGTGAACGGAGTGACACGTGTATGTCCCTTGGCAATGGCAGGATGATTCTCTCTTGGCATCCTGGGGAGAGGAGTCAGGGGCTGAGCCTGATCAGCGTGGTGAGCAGATGCCGTGGGGTGCAAGATTGCGGGTGACAGAGGGGCTACCACGGGGCGTCCATCTCAGCCCCTCTCCCCTGGGCAAATGGAGACTTGGGCTTGGGAACTAGAGGGCCAGAATAAAAATGAAGGCAGCTGGGCCCATGGGTGCAGGCCTGTGATCCCAGCACTCTGGGAGGCTGAGGCAGGAGGATCTCAAGTTCGAGCTTACGAGTTTTATTTTGCATTTGAGAAAGAGTCTTACAAGATTCCAGCCATCCTGCGACATCAATCAGGAGCTGAGGTTGCCCCCTTCAGCGCGGGCCTGGGTCCCTCTGCACTCTCGGTCTGAGCACCTCCTGAGGTTGTGTTTTATAACCCATGAGCCTGTTTGTCACTGTTTCATAGTGAGCCCTCACTGCGCTCCCAGGAACCTCAGTAGCAGAAAATTACAAGATTTTGGTACAACTGAAAAATATGATGTGAATTTTTTTAATGCTCTGTCAGATTTCTTGGTACTAGGGATTGCACGTGGCCTCTGCTCTACGCCAGGCTCCTGACCCCTTTTCTGATTTTGGAGCAGAGTGTTCCTAAGTTGCCAAGTCGGCCAAACCCGGCCAGACCACGTGACCCTCCTGTCCCGGCTTCCCTGTGTGCTGGGCTGACAGGCTCGCGCCATCCGGCCCTGTTGGGTTGTGGATTCCAGAAAGAAATTTCGGCTCCACTATGTTCCTTCACGGCTGAGCATCCAGTCCAGGGCTTGTCTGGGCTATCTGCGCAAGCTTGCAGAATCGCTTGTGATCCTCTTTGTTTTCTCATAAATGTATTTTGTTGAGTCTCCAAATAAGGCAAAATACACAGAAGGAAAAACCATTTATGTGTTATGATTTATTACCAAAATGATTTTGGTTGTGTGAGGGGATTCGCTCTGGTTTATGAATAATATATTTACACTATTAAGTCTCCCGGTGAATTCCTAAGATTGATGTTCAAATGAGAGACATAAGTATGATGAATTGTTACCTCAGAAAAGTCGCCAGTCCTCATCCGTTTCCATTTGCGGAGCCTGGGATGGCGCAGGAGGCCGGGGAGGCTTCCGGCCGGCGCTTTGGCAGTCACTTGAGCTGCCCAGCTGGAGTGACGCTGGGCTTGGGACTGCAGGGGAGGCACAGTCTGGCCCGGGGAAGGAGGATTTGCTGCAGACGGGGGTGGGAACATCAGGGCGGTGGCACACACTCGACGGGGCAGAGATAGCTTCCTGGCTTGTGCATGCAGTTGGTGACCCAGGCATGGCCGCAGGTGTTTGAATGTGTTAAGGAACACAAGGGACTGAGTCCTTAGCCTCAGAGAACTGACAGGCTCCTCCTGGGCTGGAGAGAGAAGCAGTTAGGTAGTCGGGGGACAAAAACAGAGAAAAGTAAACCAGGACACAGGGCTGGGAACAGTGTGGTAGGGGAGACACAGGGAAGATTTCCTTTTCCATTTGTTTGATTAGGGAAGGCCTTAGAAATAAAGGAATATTTGAGAGGGACCATGCAGGAAGTGTAGGAGCTAGTTAGATAAGGATATTTCAGGTAGCATTTTTCTTGAGGGGGAGGTGTTACTGGGGATCAACCCCAGGGTCTCACACTGAATTACGTCCCAGCCCATCAAAATCTTTGCTTTAGACAGAGTCTCAGTGAGTCACTAAGTTGCCTAGGCTTGGCTCAAATGTGGAGATACTCCTGCCTCAGGCTCCCAGAGGGCTGGGAGGAAAGGCTTGCACCGCTGAGCCTGGCCCTCACCTGACATTGGGTGGTGGTTTTATATGACTTACACATCTGCCTTCCTCAACTCCAGTGGCTTTCCTTCCTTCCCTCTTTTTTCTTGTCATCTTTTTGATGACATCTGAACCTGCTTTTCCCAAAATCTTTTGAGAATCTCCACCAGCCAATCCTGAGCATAGGGCGTGTATCATGTGCTGTTTACTCGTTGGCAGTGGGTGATGAGCTTTCTGAGACTCCTTGTGGGCCCTCTGCTCTGTGTGCGAGGGCAGAATGGGGTCACTGGTCCCTGGGCTCCTGTCCCAGCTCCCCCCAGTCCCACTATGGCCCCCCCCCGCTCTCCCCCGCAAGGGCAGGTGATAACCCTACCATGAGGGAGTGCTTCCACCAAACATTCCTTCCCATGTCAAAGGCAATGACATAAGGGGTTTAATCAATCAGTAAATTTATTTTTGAGTTAGGATCTTGTTCAGTAGTCTAGGCTTATCCTGAACTCGCTGTGTAGCCCAGGCTGGCCTTGGACTCTTGGCTATCCTCTTGTCTCAGCCTCCCAAGGGGTGGGATTACAGGTGTGCACTGCCATGCAGAGCTAACTTTTATAGGGTGCTGGGTAGCCAAACCTAAGGCCTTACATCCATAAGCTACATGGGCACTCTAAACACTGAGCTACTCCCTTAATTTTATTTATGTATTTGCAGTACTGGTGATCAACTCCAGGGCCTTCTCCCTGACCTACATCCCAAGCTCATTTAAAAATTTTATTTATTTTTTTCCCCAAATTATTCTTTTCACTAGTGTGCATTTGAGATACATAGTAACAGTCGGCTGGGGTTGGTATGTTGGCATACGATGTATTGCCTCCTGATTGTTTTTACTTCCTTTGGTCTTCCTATCCCTCAGTTGCCCCTTTCCCTTTCCACAAACTCTATCTTTCTACTTTCCTCTGTTTCTCTTTTATTTTGCTCTTTTACTTTTTAGTAGTTTGGGTTTCTCATATTAGAGAGACCAGGTGATATTTAACCTTCTGTGTGTGATTCATTTCTCTAAGCACCATGGTCTCAAGGTGCATTGATTTTTGTACAAATGATTCAAATTTATCTTTTTAAAAATCCCAACTCTTTGATTTTTTTTTTTTAAGTAGGGTCTTGCCGGGTCACTAAGTCACACAGTTGCACAGTCTGGGCAAGAACTTGTCAATCCTGCTGCCTCAGCCTCCTGGAGTCATGAGGTCTCAGGCCTGCATCTCTATCGACTACATAACCTATGTTTTCAATAAAGTGCCAGCATCCCAGCATACACAATGGCTCCCTATTTCTTTTGGAGTCTGCTGTACCCCAACAGAGAGATGCCACAGAAGGAAGAACCCCAAGCTGCAGGCATGGACACAGGTTCCAGCTTCCCTGCAACATTCATGTGTGACCTTGGGGCAGGCAGTCTCTTGGTCACGCTGAGTCTACATTCCTCTGTCCAATTTGTGATAGGTGTGTGTAACATGGGGACAGCCCAATGAAATCAAAGCATAATGCTACCAGCACGGACGGTTTCAAAAGTGGGCTGCTCAGGTGTTGGGTCCCTTGCCCATCATGCACAAGGCTCTGGGTTCAATCTCCCAGCATCATGTAAGAATTAGCCACTGTGGTGGTGCCCTCCTATAATCCTAGCACTTGGAGGCTGAGGCAAGAGGATTGCTGTGAGTTTGAAGCCAGCCTGAGCTACAGAGTGAATTCAGGACCAGCTCAGACTACAGAGTGAGACTTTGTTTAAAAAATAATATTGTATTGCAGGCACACAAAGAGAATACTCAGTCCTTGTAGCAAGTGCCTGTTTTTCTGCTAGGCGCTGATATGATTGTAGCCAGCGGCTGAGGAAGGGCAGAGATACATTTGGACACACTGTTCTCTGGCCCACAGCTGCTGCCCGACTGGAATCAAGGACGTTGCTGGAAAATCCATAATTAACTCGGTGTTGCAGACTGTCACCTCCCTCCTTTGGAATATTTAGCACAAGGGCACGTATGGTGACACTTGCAGTTCTGACATTTAAAAAAAGTCAATGCGTTCATAAACAGATCTCTAATCATTGAGATGTTTCCAATAAGCCATAATGAAATTTATGATTATTTCACTTCCACGATGGAATGGGTTTGCAGACGGATAAGGATCAGCTGAGCTCGTCTCCTGCCTGTGCGGAATTGCCAATTTCGACCCGCCTGCACCACTGACTCAATAATGATCTGCCGCAGGTCAGCCCCAACGACTTCACATGACCACCTTCTGCTAACGGCACTTTCCCAGAGGGGCCTGTTTCTGGCTGGGCCTTCCCAGTCTGCCTTTGGATTTGTTGATTTTCAGAAGAGCTTCGGGCAGTGGGGTGGTGAGCACCTGGAATCCCAGCGCTCTGGGAGGCTGAGGCAGGAGATGCACAGGACAACGTAGCAATTTAGTGAGATTCTGTCTCAAAATCAAAAATAAAAATGGCTGGGGATGGAGCTCAGTGTGACGTCCCTGGGTTCCACCCCCAGAACCACACACACACAAACACACACACACACACACACACACACACGCACAAAAGATGAGTAAAATGTCATGAGATTGATTGGGAACATCAAACAATGAAGTTTGGAGCCAGGAAACTTAGCTAGTGTGTGGTTATCGTTGAGTAGAAGCACAGTTTCGGCGCACATACTGCACAGCCGTCGTCTTCCAGGCACGGAGCGTGCCCTCAGAGATACACCAGCGCCCTGGGAAGTCCTGGGCAGATCCGAGTCCACCAGCGCTGGTGAAGGAGCGGGCGGCAGGCAGGACGCTGCAGAGGTGCACTTGTGTTCTATGGCTGCAAATTGCGAGAGCGGCTCAAAACAACGCAGTTTGTTTTTGCAGGGTTCTGCAACGCGGGAGTCCCAACACTGGTCGCCCCGGGTGAAAATCCAGGAGGAGGAGGTGGCTTCGTGGTGGGGTGGGGGACCCTGCGGTTGCCTTTCCTGGCTCATGGAACCCGCCTGAACTGGGTGGCTGGAATCCCGTTCTTCATCTTCAAGTCCACACTGAGTTCTTCGGCCAGCAGATCACTTTCACCCTCTCGCTCGAGCGCCTCCTCTTATTTATTTTGGAGACAGGGTCTCTCTCTGTAGCCCAGGTTGGTCCTGAACTCACTATGCAGCTTAGGTTGGCCTTGGATCCATGGCAATCCTCCTGCCTCAGCTTCTGGAGTGCTGGGATTACAGGTGTACCCCACCTGGCCCAGCTTTATGTGGTGCTGGGGAATCAAACTCGGGTACTTAGGGCTTGCCTGAGTGCTTGCTAGGCCATTCCTCTCACCTCCTATTCTTATTAATTAATTAATTAATTAATTTATTTTTGTGGTACTGGAGACAGAGCCCAGGGTCTTCGCCCTGAGCTACATCCCCAGCCCATTTTAAAATTTTTGATTTTTGAGAGGAGTTCTTGCCAAATCATTAAGTCAACCAGGTAGGGCTGGAACTTGTGATCTTCCTGCTTTGGAGTGCTGGGCGCAGCACTTAGATGTTGGTTAATGATCCCCTTGATCATGTGGGGACCTTCTGGGTAGGAAGCATAAGGGATGTGACCAAGGAATATAGAGGGAAGTTAGGAAACCAGAATTCGGTGGCTGGAGAGCCAACTGAAGTGGCGGCTCGGGGCACCATTGGCATGGGTGCAGGGCGTGAGTGTCGTAGAAAAGAACCCAGCCAGCACTGTGGAGTGCTTGTGGTGAGTCCAGTGATGTTCTGAAGCTCTGTAACTAATTAATTCATTTATTCCTCATAATGGTCTCATAAATTATATGTACACTTATGTTATCTATAAAGTATCTGAGCCACAGAGCGCAAGCACATGGGCTAAGGCGGGTGTGTGCGCAGCAGCACGGCTGCTCCCTCCACGCCCCAGCGGCAGACAGCGAGTGCGCGCAGCCGCAGTCTGTGCTTGCCAGCGGGCAGCCTCCTCCGTGAGGAATAGGTGCATGAACTGCTTACAACTGGGAGGCTGCGGATTTCCGGAAGAACCGGAAGTAACCTGCTGGTTAAAGACCGGAAGTGTGATGGCGCAGGGTGAAGACCCAGAAGTGACGTTCTTCCGGGGGTGGACCAGAAAGTAAGGCCCTGCTGAACTAAGGTCTGGAAGTGAGGTTGTGCTGCGTGAGTTCCAGAACTGACGTTCCGCTGCGCAGCTGGAGGAGAAGGCCCAAGCCTGGGGAACTGCGGATATCAATTTAGGATCTTTGTCCCTGAGCTGAAGACTGAAAGCTGGGCCACGAGTCATCCGAGCAGGGACTGGCAAGTACAAGGGGGCTGATTAGGCTGGATTTCTTCCTGCTTGGGGGTGTTGCCCTCGATCTTAAATTTAGAGACAAGGCAGGACAGAGGGAGAAGATGCTGCGTGTGCAAAGCAAGGCGGGAAGCTTAACAAGCCTTTCCGGGCCGTGTGTTAGGACCTGTGTGGAATTTGAGAAACTCACAGAGGAGCATGGTCCTCCTACCCTGGATTTGCTATGCATTAATGGTGCCTTTGGTTATTCTACCTACGTGGGGTGTCAGGCTCTGGTTTTGTGTATGTGTGTGGTTGCTGACATCCTGGAACTGGAGGCCAGGGCTTCCGTACTGGGCTACATCCCCACATATCTTTTATTGTTTGAGATAAGAGCTTGCAAAATTGCCTAGGCTGGGCTTAAACTTGTGATCCTCCTGCCTCCCATAGTGCTGGGATTATAGGTCTGTGCTAATAGGCCTGGCTCAAACTCTTCTTTAACCCTACAGAAACTAAAACATGGCTGTTAGAGTTTTCCAAATATTTTATGATCAAAAAAGACTTATTATGTCACCAGGAAAAGGATTTTAAATTTCAAACAGAGATACTGAAGTATCTCTTTTTTAGATATTAGTGAAATGACAGCACTGAGTATACCTCACTCATGTGGAGCCATGGATGACACAGAATGCCCTAGGAAAAGAAGGAGCAGGCCAAGGAGGCCTCAGAGCAGTAGAGAAGAGGTGACCACATGGAATTCCTAGAAAGAAAATGTCTCAAAGGAGGAAAGAAAAGCAAATGAGGATAAAAGATGAGATTCTGGCTTCTTGTCTTCTTCCACTGGTGCACACGGCAGGCATGGTGGCACAGCTCTGTCATCCCAGCACTCTAGGAGGCTGAGGCTGGAAGATCACCAGTTCTAGCCTGGACAGTGTAGCAACTCAGTGAGACCTTGTCTCAAGATCAAAAGTAAAAATTGGGCTGGGATGGAGCTCAGGGTGACAATCTTGGGTTCCATTCCCTGTGCCACTAAAAATAAAAAAGGTGGAGAAAAAATGACAAGAATTCCCCCCTCCCCCACCCACAGGTAGCTGGATGGATGCAATAACAACAGGAGCCTTTGCCGTGCTGACTGGGAGCCTGGGTCCTGGATGCCAAGGTGCCTGCGTACTGCACCACTTCCTACGCTGTCACTTAGCAAAATGCAAATTCCGGAAAAGTGATGAGCCAGGGAGAGAACCGAAGATAATACCGCTGCCAATCTTGGCTCCAGATGGCACAAAGGGGCTACAGAAGTTCTTGCATGATCCCATTGCAGTGCAGAGGATGCAGAGCTGAGGCAGGAGATGTGTCACATGGGGGGTGGGGGAGGAAGCAGGCTGCTGTGTGGCCCTTCTGGGTTGGGACCCGGGTGGGGATGTGGTCTGGACCCTGTGGGTCTACAGTAACAGCCCAGCAGCAGCGAGGCGGTGGAGCTCTGCTCAGCAGGTTCTGACAGTCCAGGTGGGGAATTTAACAGGCCCTGGACCAAGACACGGAGGGTTGGAAGTGCAAGGACAATGCCACAGAACCATATACAGGATCATATGGGCCCCAGGCACTGGCATCCTTCTCTCTGCCTCTCTGTTTCTGCCTCTCTGTCTCTCTCTCTCTCTGTGTCTTTCTGTCCTTACCTCCCTCTCCTTTTCTAAGTATCTCTTTGAAAAGCAGGTGAAGGAACTGACCTGTGGATTTATGGACCTTGGGTTACTAGGATTGAACCCAGCCAGGGCTTTCCCACTGAGGTATATCCCAGCCCTTTTTTTCCTAATTGTTGTTTTTTAATTTTTGATGTTGATACAGGGCCTCCCTAATCACCAAATTGCCCAGGCTGAGCTTGAACATGCAGTCCTCCTTCCTGGGCCTCCCAGAGTACGGGGCTCACAGGCCTGTGCCCCCGGGCCCACCCGGATTTACTGACTGGGAAAGCAGTCTCAATCAAGATGGAGTCAGTCATGTCCAGACTGCCACAAGATGAAGTGAAGAGGTTACAAAGAAGAGGACCTGTGCATGTGCATCTATTAATAAAAACTGCTATGAAGACTCTGAAAACCACATGTGCAACCTTGTGCTGGTGATGCTTCTACCCAGCAGACGGGACACCTCCTCACCTGTGGCCTGTGCTCTGTCACAGCGCCCTCACCATGACCGCAGCTCACCTGCGATTTGCTGCTGACTCCTGAGTAAAGTAAAAGCGATCTTTCTGGTGGGAGGGGTTGTCGCTGTCTCCGTTGTTCCTGTGGTTGATGGGACGGTTTACCCTAAAGACCCGGGTTTTTGTTTTTTTTTTTTTTTTGAAACAGGGTGTCACTCTAGCCCACACTGGTCCTGTGGTCCTAAACTCAGGATAGAACCCAGGCTGGTCTTGGACTCATGGCAGTTTTCCTGTCTCAGCCTCCCAAGTGCTGGATTACAGGCATGCGCCACACACCCAGCTTATGTGGTGCTGGGGAATCGAACTTGGGTACTTAGTGCTTACTAGGCAAGCTCTTTAATCGCTGAGCTGTTCCTCCAGCCCTTAACGATCCTGTCTTAAATATGAAGTGTCTGAAGCAGCTTTACCTGACTCAGGTCATGCCTGACCCACTTTTGGAAAATCATGGGAAATTCAGTTGGGTTACAATAAATACACTGTAGAAAATTAATAATATAGTTTTATAATTTTATTTTTTGTGTAGTACTGGAGATCAAGCCCAGGGCCTTCCTGCATAGGTATATCCCCAACTGGGTTTTTTTGTTTGTTTGTTTTGTTTTGTTTTTTGATCTTGAGACAGGGTCTTGCTAAGTCACTAACTGGCCAGGCTGGGCTCAAACTTGCAGACCTCCTCCCTGAGCCTCCCAGAGTGCTCGGCTTACAGGCCTGTACTACCGAGCCTGGCTATATACCTAATTGTATAGTCTTCATGAAAGATTTCTCAGGAAAGAATATCTTTAAAATTTCCGCATTGATTCACACCCCGGCCAGCTGATGTCCTGGGCGGGTGATGATTTAGGGAGGGTGTGGCTCACTGCTTCCGCAGCCTCAGGTTGCTGCCCTGGGACGACTCCTCGATGCCCAGGGTTGCCTGTCTCATTTCTGTGCAGAGCTGCTGGTGTATCTCAGAAAATCTGTTTTTTTTGTTTTCACAAGCTTTAAATCAAAGCAACTTCTAACATGACATGTTAAAAGTAATTTCTGTCTATCGGAATGAGAAAATTACAAAACAGCCTCCTATTATAAACCAGAACACTGCTCTGTGATTTTTTTGGTAAATACTGAAAAATAGTTCATCTCTACTTGTCAGTGTTATTTGAAGCTATAGGTTTGTGGTTATTTAAAATGTCTTTAAAATTTTATGAATAACTGCCTATGATTATAAAAATACAACTTTTAGATAAAAGCACTTATAATTTATGATGGCAGGGAATTTCTTTAAAAAATTAACTGCACAAACTTTTGAAATTTAACATAATTCTTTTAAGATCAAGTGAAAGGGTTACTAATAAGAAAGGAAGTTTGTTTATTTATTTATTTGAGGCAGGGTCTCACTCTGTAGTCTAGGCTGGTCCTGAACTCATAGCAATCCTCCTGACTCAGCCTTCCAGATATTGAAATACCAGGTGTGTGCCACCACACTAGGCTAGTTTCTGTGCAGTGCTGGGGAATCAAACCCAGGGCATTGTGCCTGCTAGGCAAGTGCTCTAACCACTGAACATCCCCCAGCCCAAATGATACAATTCTATACTTAGAAGATGCTGAAGAGTCTTAGATATGATAAACTCAGGAAAGTATCAGGGTGCAAGATCAAATGAAGTGGATGTGAGACTTCTTCTAACAGAAATTTCCATAGTTAAATGATTAGAATAGCCAAGATTTAAAAACCACTGATGCTGAAATATAATCCTGTTATAACATTCAAACTTGATGAAATAATTTGATGTAGCCTTCTCTGTGGCGTTGGAGATCAGGCCCAGGGACTTCCCACAGAGCCGTATTTCCAGCTCATCTCTGTTTTGATTTTGTGACAGGGTCTTGCTAAGTCACTAAGTTGCCCAGGCAACCCTCCTGCTTCAGCCTCCCAGAGTGCCGGGGTGTTGAAGCTGCACCACCGGGCCCTGCTGACAGATTGTTAGGTGTCATTGGTGACCTGGCTACAAGATGGACGCACACTGGAGCAGACAGGAAAGGTTCCCTCGGGCAAAGGGACATGCAGATCCTCGGCCTGTTGCCCCGAGTAGCTGGTGGCAGGCAGTGGCCACCAACCTTTCTGGCACCAGGCTTAGGTCTGTGCCTCGACAGGTGGGTGCGTAGGTGACCGCGAGAATGACGGCGGGGCCCAAAGGGCTCTGGCTCATCCCGGTAGCTCCTGCTGGGAGCTGGGGCCCCTTGCTCCCGCCCACCACCGCCTCTCCTTCATCCCCAGAATAGAAGCCATTGACATGCCCGTTATTTTCAGAGACCAACTTTTCCGTGATCATTTCCACGGCAATTTTAATAAAGCCCAAATGGAAACTCAATTTATTAAAAACTCATTCTTTTTTTTTCATTTTCTCATTTCCAATTTAATTGCAACATTAGCAGGAGTCTGAGAATAGAGAGAAATTGAATTAAGAACTTAAAAAAAAGACCTCTCTTCAGTGCATTTGTGGGCGTCATCCTGTGTGCCGGTGGGCAGCGGATCCTGGCGTAGTCCGCAGAGGCTCCGGGAGGCTGCCCGGCCGTGGGGACCAGGTCCGGAGCAGACGCCAATGTTTTCCTCTGTGTGTGTGTCAGTGTGGTGCTGGGCTCTGGCCGAGGCCTTCACACCGAGGCACAGTTGCAGCCCACTTAACCATTTTGATTTTTGGGCAGGGCCTTGCTAAGTCACTTTCCCAAGCCCAGGGTTCCTTCTTGGGTCCCTGTCTCCCAGCGAGCCGAACTGGGATCCCAGGCCTGCCCAGGTTTATTTTCTGTGAGCCGTGTCCTGGTGGCGCCATTCCTCACAGAGGTCACTTATTTATTTTTCTTTTTTGAGATAGGGTCTCACTCTTTAGCTCAGGCTGGTTCTGAACTCATTGTATAGCCAAGGCTGGCCTTGGACTCACAGCAATTCTCCTCTCACAGCTGCAGGCTTGTGAGTGCTGGGGTAACAGACGTGTGCCACCATGCCCAGATCATGTCCGGCTTATGTGGAGCTGGGAAATTGAACTTGGGTACTTAGCTCTTACGTAGCATTTGTTAGGCAGGTGCCTTGTTGCCTGAACTGCTCCTCCAGCCGCACCAGCATGCTCCATTTAAAGCCACATATCTTTGTGGCTCCAGCATGAAATGCAAAATTAGACTAGACTTATCCTCATATTACTTAAATATGCATAAATATAAAACTTGATATACAAACTATTTTTCACTGGTACTGAGAGATGAAACCAGGACCATCACACCGAGCTACGTCCCAGCCCTTTGTTCATTATATTTTAATTCCAAGACAGGGTTTTGCTAAGTCACTAAGTTTTGGAAGTCGGGCTTGAAGTCAGATTCGCGATCTTCCTGCCTCAGCCTCCCACGGTGTAAATTTGTTTCTTTTAAGTTATGACACTTTAAGGTCAAAACAAATCGACAAACTCAAAGCCTACTGATGAAGACAGAGCTGCTGTGTGGAACTGACTTCGCGGGGATGGCCTGGCCACCTGGGTTGCCAAGTCAGCTGTTCCATCCATGGGGACATGCCTGTGTGAGCCTGTGGGATTTAAGAGCATCTTCTCTCACTTTCTGCACCTGCTCAGAACTCTGGCGCCCTGGGGGTCCCGGGCATGTCACTTGGAGTCTGAGTGGCAGGAATGTGTCCCTCACATACTTGCTCTACCTTTATTTTTTTCTCACTAGCTAGGAACAGTTGAAGTGGTGCTTTTCATTGAAAACTCATTTATAAATGTAATTACAAATGTGGACCCTAGAACTAGGAGATAGAAATGGAAATAGTACACCCATAACAAACAATTTAGAAGACATTATTTTTAATTTTTAAATGTTTATCCCTCTTGGGCCCGGTGGCACAGGCTTGAAATCCCAGCACTTTGAGAGGCTGAGGCAGGAGAATTGTGAGTTTGCACCCAGCCTGGGCTACTTGGCCACTGAGTGAGACCCTGTCTCACCCAAAGAACCAAAAGGAGCTGGAGATGTGGTTCAGAGCACAGGCCCTGTGCTCAACCCCCCAGTACTGGACAAACAGAGGAAGTTTAGCAGTGATGTTAAAAAGTAAAGTAAAAAGCCTGACAGGGCATGGAAAGCATCTGTTTATAAAAGTCAATCCTAAAATAACTCTTGACGGAAAGCTACATCTCATGTGCAGTTTCCATCCCACTTTGCTTTGATTTTGCACCAAAAGACTAAAATAAATGTAATGGACAAAGAGTTTATGCTTGCTTGTGACTTCAGAGGATTCAGTCCATGGTGGCTGGCTCCAAGACAGGTCGTCGTAATGGATGGCCACGGTGGGGCAGAGCCACTTAGTGTGTGGTGGTGGGAAGGAGACATGGGAGCCCCAGGAGGACAGGTCCTCCGCCTCGGCCCCAGCTCCTCCTAGGACACGCAGCTGCAGCCATCAGTGGAGTAACCCACCAGAGACTCTGCCAATCCTGCAACCAGCCACCCCTGGGGTCTCCTAACTGAGTCAAGCTGACAATTAAGATCAACTGGCACCGTGGCAGAGTCTGTCCCTGCCTCTGGGTAGCCCACACTTGGGCACAGTGGTGCTGCTGGGGGGAGGAGGTCCCTGTTCTCTTCAGCGGGAGGCAGAGCATCCAGACCAGGATCCCAGGATGTCTTCTCTGGGTCCATGTGCTCCCTCAGCACCGTGGGCACCACTGCTCCAGGTGGCCACTGTCAGCACTGCACTCCTATTGGGAATCCCAGGATCCAAGCCCAGGACCCCTCATCTCCATCAGGGACAAAGGGGACAGTAGCGAACTGGAAAATGATGCAGGAGTGGGAACTGTGGGAACAGCCTAGAAAGGATTTTTGTGTGGAAATCTGTACATGTGGACGGACACACACACACACACACACACACACACACACACACACACACCGGAATTCGGGTTCTTGGCCACCGAGAACAGATGAGGGGATTGTAAGCAGAAGTCACCAGGATGCAGCTGGGCCTGCACCAAGCACTTGCCTGTGCTGGAAGCACCTGTTACCAGGAGACCCCACGAATGCCGGTTGTGTTGCTGATAAACACCCTGTAACTTGGGGTCCCAGAGTGACTTCAGTGGAGCAGGGGCCACCAGGAGCACATTACAAGCAACTGCTTTTCACTCATGCTCTCTCTGCTTTGCAGCCTTCTGTGGGCCTAGGCAACCACGGCTGCCACCCAGAGCATGTTGTGTCCCTAACCCCACAGTGGGCTGTCCTCAGAGGCCCCTCAGAGTTCCTGGCTAGGGGTCGGAGGGGCTTTCTCAGAGCATGGGACAACCTTGGAAATCTGGGTGTCGTAAGGCTGACCTCTGCCATTATGGTTCGGATCTGGAATGTCCCCCAAGCCTTCTTTTCAGTAGGCAACTCAATCCTGGGGTTCATGCATTGACTGCCTGTGCTGGGAAGCGGTGGGGCCTCGTCAGAGGGTGGATTGGTCTGCCCGGCCAGCCAAGGGCTGCTGTGTGTCACACATGGACATCTTAGGATGGCTGCAGGTGCTGGGGCCAGATCTGACCAGCCTCTCTGCACAAGCTCAACATCTATCCTATGCCTTCCTGTGGCTTGAGCCCTGGCGGGCAGGGGACATCGGAGAGCCTCCTCCTGTGTCCCCCATCTCTGGACAGAAGGGCAGGTGTCTCAATCACTTTCTCTTCACTGGGACATAACACCTGACCCCACAATTTAAGAATGGAAAGATTCATTTTTGCTCAGTTTCAGAAGGTCTCAGTCTATTCCTTGGAAGCAGGCAGCCATGGGAGCCCACGGCGGAGGCCCAGCTGGAGAGAAGCGGTTCACGGCATGGCAGAACAGGACAGCAAGCGTGTGAGGAAGGGTGGAGCCAGTGTGTAACGTGCCAGGTCATATCCCGTGGCCCCTTCCAACCAGACCCATCACTTCAACGCAGGAAGTCAGTGCGCGAACTCCAGGATCAAGTCACCTTTTGAACAGATGGCTTTGGGGGACATTCCAGATCCAAACCATGGCAGTGATCCGCGGTAGGGACACCCTAATTTCCAAGGTTGTCCCATGCTCTGAGAAAGCCCCTTCAGCCCCTAGCCTGAGTCTTCTGAGGGGCCTCTGAGGACAGCCCACTATGGGGCGATGGATACAGTGTGCTCTGGGTGGCAGCTGTGGGTGCTGAGGCCCACGGAAGGCAGCAAAGCAGAGAGCATGAGTGAAAAGCAGTTGTCTGTGTAGCCCAGATTGGCCTCATGGCAATCCTCCTGCTTCAGCCTCTGAAGTGCTGGGATAATAGGTATGTGCCCAGTTTATGCCCAGTTCATTTTTTATGCAGTGCTGGGGGATCAAACCCAGCGCCTTGCACGCATCAGGCAAACACTGTAGTCACTGAGCTACACTCCCGGCCGTAGCCTGATGATGTTCTGTTAATGCATTTACACTGATGGCAGAACGCAGCGCTGTCCTCAGCTGCGAGGAAAGGAGGCTCTGGCAGGGTCCTCAGCTTGTCCGCTGGGGAGCGATGAGGCTTAGCGCCCCAGGCACCGTCCCCGACACTCGCAGGCTCGCTTGTACAGCACGTTGCTGAACATGGGGACTTCAAAGAGCTTCCAAGTGCAACAAGGCCTGTCACTCCAGCACTCTGGGAGGCTGAGGCAGGAGGATCCCATGTTCAAGACTAGCTTAGGAAACATAGCAACTTAATGAGAACTTGTTTCAAAATCAAAATTTAAAAAAAAAGGAAAGAAAAGAAAAAAAGGGCTGGGGGCTGTAGCTCAGTTCCCGGGTTTGACTCTTAGTATCACATTAGGGGGCAAAGGAGAGGAGAGCAAGCTCAGAAGTGGGCTCAGTCAGCAGGAGAGAGAGAGAGAGAGAGACAGAGAGAGAGAGAATTTGACTGTTGCTTTTGGAGATCCTGCAGTGGGTGTAGTGGGTGCGGTGGGGGTCGTGAACTGATACAAGAGATCTGGATTCCCAGGGAGGCAGAGCTGGGGTCCTGGGGCAAGACACTGTCACACACTTTCCCATTTATGTGGTATACAGGCCAGACTTAGACTACACCACACAGGTTCAAAATTCTATACTGTCCAAGCTCAGAGCCGAGGGAAAGAAACCCCAAACAACCCCGTGGTCATGGCTTCGATCTTCAGTGTCCCCAGAGCCTCGTGTTCCTATGGACACTGTGTAGGGCTGGGAGGCGGCCTTGACCCGGAGCGGCGTGTGCTGGTTCCGCCCTTCCTCCCAGTCTTGCTCTGTGTTCCACCCTGCCGTGAGGATCTCTGTGCCAGGAACTCCGGTTCCAGCTCTAGCTACGGCCCCACCATGCGATGTCACCATTTTCCAGCCACCCACCAGTGAATGGACTGTGACTTTCTGAAACTGTAGCTACAATAAAACTTTCCTCCCTAAGTTGTGTATTTGGGTATTGAGTCATACTAAGAGGCTCTCCACCCTCCACCCCCAGGTCACAGCTCCCGCTCTCAGCTAGAGGGGGTCAAATCCGTGGGACAGCTACTTTTACATTGTTCACTCAAAAGGAAGCAAACATGACAAGTTATTCTTTCTTTTTTTACTTGTTGGAATTTTTAAGCCAACCAAGATGGTTGGAGATGCAAAATCTGAACCTGGACCAGAATTCCAACCACAAAACTCCAGAACTTTATCTACCAGGCAGCCATGGTGTGTGTGTGAGTTTCAACACACTCTGTCATTCTTTTGCACTGTCAATCTCTTTTCTGCCCCTCACCCAAAAACTGAGAATCAGAAAATGTCATTTATTGACTGATTTTTGTGGTACTCAGGACTGAGCCCAGGGCCTTCACAATAAGCTACATCCCCAGCCCATTTTTATTATTGATCTTGAGACAGGGTCTTGGCAAGTAGCCCGGGCTGGCCTCAAGATCCTCCTGCCTCAGCATCCTAGAGCGTTGGGACAGGACTGTACTATCAGGCCCAGCTTTGAAGATAACTTCTAAACCATCTCTGATTCCTGGGATGTATGAAGGTGACCTTTGTGGTATACGTCTCTGCTGGGAAGAGCACTATGCTATGATTTTGTTTTGTTTTGCTTTATTTTCCACTACTTGGAATTGAACACAGGCCCTTCGCACTGAGCTACATCCCCAGCCTTTACATTTTATTTGAATGAAACACTGTCTTTGCTCTAAGGGAACACCCAGGTGTAGTCAGGGAGCATATAACTATGCTCATAGTAGCACTGTGGCCGGCCCAGGGATTACAGGAGAGGGGAGTGAAACCTCCTTCTTCGGAGGAACTGAGGCACTGTTGAGAGAAAGTGATCTTCTAATGAATCCTTAGGGATTCAACTTTTCCAGGCAGAAAAAGAAAGAAAATATTCCCATAGGGAAGACAGGAAGGAAAACAGCCTTGTATTTGTCAGGGGTTCTCTAGAGGGACAGAATCAATATGAAATGTATACGTGACATCATGCAAGGGGATTGACCACGTAGGCTTACAGGATTAGAGGTGGAAGCATCCAAAATGGCCGCCTGCATACGGGAGAGCTGAAGGGGCCAGGGCCTGCTCAGACAAGATTACGGAAGTCACAGAAGAGTGGGAGTCAAAGATGCGGTGCCAGCCCAGGGTTGAGGGCCTGGAAGCTCCCCGTGGAACCAGAAGCGTGAATCCACACTGAAAGGCCAAAGAAATAGGAGCCTGAGGTCCAGGGGTACAGGCGAAGATGGGAGCTCTTCCATCTCCTCTCCTTTTTTAACCCATCCAAGATATAACCCTATTGGCTGGTGTCACTCACATCCGGGGCAGGTCTTCCTCTCTCAGTTGGCTGGTCTCTGTGTCAGTCATCCACAGACGCACTGAGATCAGTGCTTTACTGATCTGCTGGGTGTTTCTTGATCCACTGAAGGTGACAGAGCATGATCGATGGTTGCAAGCCCCAAGCATAAAACTAGGTGTGTTTGGAACTACAAAGAGTTTGGCACAACCCCAAGGACAGTCTTTATGTGGGGGACCCAGAGAGTAATCTCTGAGAATGAGGCAGTAACCTGCTCTCCCAGTAGCCTGCTTCCCTGTCAGCTGAAGAGTCTGGGCTTCTCTTTGGGCTTTAGCGTTCCCAAGCTGTTTTCTCTGTGGGTGCTTCCTGGGGATGAGAACACCGTTGCAGAAAAGTCATCTCAGTCTTGTGTCCGTGAAGGTTCTGGCATCTTGTCTTCTGGGATCTTCCCCAGCGACTGGACCTAACATAGCCTAGAACAGATGTCACCTTCCAGAAATCAGAGGCAATCTATTTCACCTTCTTTATTTGTTTGTTTTTGAGACATGGTCTCTTCACTCTGTAGTCCAGGCTGATTTTGAACTCAATATGTAGCCCAGGCTGGCCTAGAACTCATGGCAATCCTCCTGCCTCATCCTCCCGAGTGCGAGGATCACAGGCGTGCACACCCCTGCTGGGCTCCAGAGGCAATCTACTTTAAAGTGTTTTCCACTTACTGTTCTTTCTGGAAATGTGGTTTCCCACACCATGAAACTTGCATGACATCATAAAGACATTAATTGTAATAATTTATGAACCTGAGCTTCGTCTTGAGCCATTGATCTCCCAGAGAAAGATTAATTACAATATGAGGACTCTCGCCCCTCCCACTGCCCTCTACAAACCTCTCCCCACAAAAACCACAGTCTTCTTCATCTCTAATCAAGGTCAGGAAATACAATTTTAAATAATTCAAGGCTGAGCAGCCCAGTGGGGAATTGTGAGTGGCCATAGTTCAGGACTGTGACATCCCCTGTGATGTGAACTATGTGCCAAGGGACCATGGATCCATTAGACTGCTCTCCGATCTCTCCAATGCCCAGACCCGTTCCCTTATCTGCCCCAAGCCTGGTTACCTTCTGGAAAGGCTGGCAGTTTCTTTAGGAATCCAGCCCCATCTTTCTCTACATGCCTTATGGTGTTTATTATTTGTTTGCTTGGTTTTGCTTCATGGTATGTGGAAATTGAACCCAGAGCTTTCACATTGAGCCCTGGTCTGCTTTATGTCGTATTTTATTTTGAGAGAATGTCTCTGTGGCTCACTAAATTGTCAAGGCTGGGTTCAAACTTGGGATCCTTCTGCCTCAGCCTCTAACTGCTGGGAACACAGGCCACTGTATATGGGTGCCACCATGCCTCACTCACTGTTTTTTTTTTTTTTCTTCTTCTATTCGTGCCTTTTAGGGTTTTGGTCTTTAAAATCAGCCACCATTGTCCACTGAGGATCTGACTTTTTAGTTTCTTGCTAAGAAAATACTTCCTAAGCAGTTAGTAAATTGACTACCTAATGGTGACAGCTTGAGGTGGCTCTAGGTCTTGAAGAATTCATGGTGGAAAAAGAACATGAGAAACCGTAGTGTTGTAGAATGGGTAAAGCCCACTCACATCACCTCCTGCTGCCACATCACCTTCTTCCTTTCTTTCTTCCTTTCTTTTCTTCTTTCTTTTCTTTCTCTCTCTTTTTATTGCGGTACCAGGGATCAAGCCCAGCCCCTTCACAGTGAGCTACATCCCATCTCACCGCTTTTAAATTTTTGATTTTGAGACAGGATATTGCTAAGTTGCTAAGCTGGCCTTGAACTTGAGATCATCCTGCCTCAGCCTTTTCTGTTTTTTTTTTTTTAATGTTAGATAATTGGGCTTATCAGCTAGCTTGGCGGACATCCTTTTGTGAGAGTTGCAAATTTGATTTCCCCAAATATCGGTGTCAGGTTTTGCAGAACAAGTATCTTCAATATATTTGTAACACTAAGTCACTAAGTTGTCCATGATGGGTTTGAATTTGCAATCCTCCTGCCTCAGCCTCCTAGACTCGTGCAGTTACAGGTCCGGGCCACTGAGAGGACTCAGTTGACATTAGAGAGGATTAATAACTTCCCCCATTTCTTGGTCAGGTGGGGGAGGGCTTTCAATTCCTGATCCTGGGCCAATGATGATCATTTTTCTTTCTAAAAAAGAATATTTATATTTTCTTCAAACTCATGATAATATATTGAAGTTCAATTTGTCATGAGACTTAAGTTATTGATCTGTTCTCCATAACACTCAAAGTAAAATGGTAAAATTCACTTTAAAATGAGTAATCTTTAAAGTTTTTTTTCAAATAATTTTACTGTGATAAAAAACTTCATACAAAGTTGAGGTTTCACCTCACTCTAGGGAGAATGGCCTCCATCAAGAACTAAAAGCCTGTTGGCAAAGCTGCGGGAGAAAAGGAACTCTACTCCTCTACCTGTGGGACTGCAAGCTGGCGCAACCGTTATGGAAAGCAATCTGGAGCTTCCTCAGAAAGCTGAGAATGGGAATTCCATTTGATCCAGATACTGCCATACAGGGCATGTGCTCAAAAGAGATAAAGTCAACATATCAAAAAGATACACGCATACCCATGTTTATAGTAGCACAATTCATAACAGCCAAATCCTGGAAACAACCTACCTGCCCATCCAATCAAGAATGGTTAAAGACAATGCAGTACCTATACACAATGGAATACTATGCAGACATAAAGAAACATATGAAGTATTTGAACAAAAATGGGGCCACCTAGAGTCAATAATGCTCAGTGACATGGACCACGCACAAAAGACTGACTATAGATGGGTGTCCATCTTATGAAATGCACAAACATAATAACATAAAAAGGCCCCGACACCCATGATAATCTTCCCCCCCCCCATTTTATTGATATGTATACATGCAAAATTTAAGGTTTACAATGGAGTTGAGCCTTTTATGCACATATGTATCTTGTCAAGGTGACAAGGGCTTTCCCACTCTCCTTTTGTCCCTCCTCCTAACACCTATGATAATCTTGTTCACCAGTCTAAGTTGCCTTTCAGACATCAGCGTAAGCTACTTTCTGCAAGTTTCGCTTTGCTTAGGACTTTAAGGATATGACAAGGAGCCAAGCATGGTAGAAAATACCTGTTATCCTGGCCCTCTGGGAGGCTGAGGCAGGAGAGTACTTAGCCCTTTCTCGAAACCCTGTCTCAAAATCAAAAGTAGAAAATGGGCTGAGGTGGTAGGTCAGAGTGAAGGCCCCGAGTTCAAACCCCAGTACTGAAAAAAACCAATCAGGGCAAAGGCTCTGTTCGGTGCTTAGAGAAGCTTACCACGGACAGCGGCTGTTTCCATCACACTTAACAAGGAGAACAGGATTTGGCGCGCATTGTGGGCCCCACTGAACTCACCTGTGTGGGCTCTGGCCCCCGCGCCTCAGCGGACCGCCGTCTCTGCCCTGTGATTTCTCTTAAGACACTTGTGCGTGTATAACAGACTGTAAAAAGATTTGGGACAGTGATTGGTTTTTAATTTGAGCAGGGCAAACAATATAAAATTGAGCCTAATCATCTTGCCATCCAAGCAAATACATACATTTAATTGCAGGAAAAAAATTACAGTAGCCAAGGTTCCTACCTCTAAGGCAGAGGTCAAAGTCAAGGTTAAAGCCCCAGTTACTTTCCTGATGCCGGGACACGAGGCCCGATGCCACCCCAAGGAGGCCCGGCACTCACACAGGCGGGGATGGTGGAGGGCCTGGGGCAGGCCCAGGCGGTGGTGGACCCGAGGCCGAGTGCCAAGGTGGTGCTGCCAGGAGGAGCAACCTGGGCCGGCCCATCCAGGTCACCCAGTGACCTGCCCTCTGGATGGCATCCATGAATCTGCCCCTCCAACGGGCCGCCTCACCCAGCACCGGAGCTCACCCGGGGCAGCCCAGAACCGAGGCAGCCCGAAGGCGCAGCAGGCTCCGGGGGACATTCCCGATGCCAGCCTCACAGGTGGCTCTGTCTCCGCAGCACGAATCCGCTCAGGGCTGAGAGAGATGCAGGCTCTCCTGGAGTGGTGCCTGGGCGGGGCTGCTGGTTCCCTCCTTTGCAGCCAGGCTCGGCGGCACTTCCCTTCCAACACCACCCCCCCCCCCCCCCCGACTTTGCTCAGTTTCCTCCGTGTGTTTGCACAGGCCGGTCCAGCTCCCAGCTCTGAGCGGCTGTGGTGGCCTTCGCCACCCGACTGCCTTTCTTTTCTTCTAGCAGCCTGGCGAGCTGGCAGATCCTTGGGACATTGTGCCCCACAAGGAGGACGGCTTTTTGTTACTCTCTACAGGCCCCAGACACTCAGCTGTGGAAGTGCCTTCAATCACGTCTGTTTCCATATATCTAGTTTAAAAAAAAAAAAAAAAAAACCAACCTGATCTTTCCTGTGGGGCCTGGAGGCCTCAGCCTGTCAAGCCAGCTGTCTGGGAGGCCGAGGCAGGAGAATCACCAATTTCAGTCCAACTTGGGCAACTTAGGGAGCCATTGTCTCAAAGACAACAGAAATGAAAAAGCCATGGCACCGGGGACGGGGCGCTCAGCCTCCCTGGATGCGCTGCACATGATGCAGATGCACAGACTATTACCGAGCCACGTTGTGTAACCAGTTTCCAGATGGCTCTACAGTTAAGAAGTAGAGGGAGGGTGGGCGTGGTAGCGTCTCCTGTAATCCCAAAGGTGGGGAGGCTGAGGCAGGAGGACTGCCGGGGTTGGAGGACAGCCTGGGCTGCATCGTGAGTTCAGGACCAGCCTGGGCTACGAGCGAGACCCTGTGTCTCAATCAACAGCTCTAGAGACCCCTTCCCGCCTCAGTTCCGTCGTTGCTGGATCCGGCTGGTGCCCTACCAGCTCTGTACCATAGGAGCTCGCACGCCCGTGTGCACGCTTGTTTCTGCGGCATTTGAGGGAACCCCCTGGTCTGCAGCGTCACAGGCTTAGTCACGAGCAACGCGCGGCTTTCTGTGATGGACTGTGGAGGGCCGCCCCGCGGAGGGAATGGCCCACGGCAGCGACGCTGGGTCACGTCGGACATGGGTGGTAGTTCTCCCAGTCTTGCTTTTCTTGTCTGTGAAAGGGGACAATACATAATCCGTTCCAGGAGAGCACCTGTGTGGTGCTCTGAGGATATGCCTGGGCCTGCTCCTCCTGCCCCTACAACAGGAACTGGAATCCTTGTCTTTGAATCTTTACCTGAGGGATTATGTTTCCAGAATAAAATGAACCTTATTCCATTTGACCATGCTGTACCTTTTCTGGGTTTTCTTCCCAAAAGAGTTAAAGCCATCACACAAGAGCGACCCATGCATACCCATGTTTATAGCTGCACAACTTACAATAGCTTGATCTTGGAGGCAGCCGATTCGTCCATCAACAGGTGAATGGATGAAGAAGACATGGCATACATACACATGGAGTACTACTCAGCCACAAAGAAGGACACATTGACTCATCTGTAGGAGAACGGATGCACCTTGAGACCATCATGCTTACAAAATAAGTCAGACACTGAAGGTTAAGTACCACATTGTTTCAGTAATATAAAACTCAAAAGTACACATGCGTAAAAGAGCCCAATAAAAGTGATGGTGGGGGACAGGGACATGGGTCTAGCAGGGAGGGGAAGGGACTCGACGGTGCTGGGAAGGAGGGGGAGGGAAGGGGAGCAACGTGCCGACGTCTAGACGGGGTATGCACCAATTCCCCACCCGGAATCACAAGTACATGCTGGTAGAGTAACGTTAGGAGAAGATGCTAGAAAGCAAGAAATAAACTGCATCTGGGAGGAAGTGGACACCATGACCCTAATAATGGCGGACCGACCCGTCTCTTTGGAACGTCACTGGCCATGTGTTTGTATAGTCATGTAACTACTAAAGCTTGATTCATAAACCAACTCCAGACTTGTTTGTTTATTCAGTAAGTCAGTCAACAACCGTCTGCGGTGTACCTAGGTACTGGCTTGGTCAATGATGATGTTCAGAGAGGTGTATTTATTTTTTTTTAATCACAGGGCCTGGTGGTGCAGGCCTGTTATCCTGGCACTCTGGGAGGATGAGGCAGGAGGATGATAAGTCTGGGCACCTTAGTGAGACCCCTGTCTCAAAATGAAAATGAACAAATGGCTAGGGAGGCAGCTCGGGGTGAGTCCCCTGGGTTCAGTCCTTAAATGTCACCAACTTGCTAATCAACCACTTAGTCACAGGTCTGCAGCACTGCATAATAGCAAAAGAGAAACGCCTGCCATGTTGTTTCCGGTAGATTTCCGTCCGTGCTAGAGGCACTGTCGAGCCCATCACTGGGCAACAGACACTTGGTTTTAGATGGTTCTCCTGTGCCCTCGCTACCCTCACTACGACAGGGAAGTCCCAGGGTCATGCAAACGAACACACAAGCAAACTAACAAAAGCAGAGTAGCCAGATGTGATGGCGCATGGGGAGGCTGAGGCAGGAGGATTGCAGGGGTTTGAGGCCAGGCTGGTCTATACAGTGAGATCAGAGCCAGCCTGGACCACAGAGTGAGACCCTGTCTAGAAAATCACCCGACCAACAACCAGCCCACCAACAAGAAAGCCCAGAGCGGGCACGTGTGCACGTCAGCGGAGGGTGAGCACGTGACCCTGAGCTCTGGCCAGCTCTCCCAGGCTGTGCTGTCCCGCAGTTAGCCCGGGATGGCGGCCAAATGAGGGTGGGCTCTCCGTTAACCCTGTTGGGGGGAAGCTTGGCACTTCAAAGCAATTTAATTTGACTCCCAGAAAATGTTGCCCCCAAAGTCTCACGTTTCCAGGGAACACCCAGCCCTGCACTTTCAGGAGGAACCAGCCTGACTCAGCCCGCCGACATCCTACTGGCCCCCTAGTACTTCTCAGCTGGGCCCCTTCTCTCCTGCCAGTCTGGCTCAGAAGTTCCTTTTTTTTTTTTTTTTAGTGGAACTGGAGTTCAAGCCTAGAGCCTCACTTGGAGCTCCATCCCTGGACCACTTTTATTTTTGAGTTTGAGACAGAGTCTCACTAAGTTGCTAAGTAGCCCAGTCTGGGCTCAAATTGGGGATCCTCCTGCCTCAGCCTCACAGAGTGCTGGATGACCGGCCTGCGCCAGCTGCCCAGATCCCGTTTCTTTTCTAAGATCCTGTATGGGGGGCAGGTCTCCGAGCCCCAGCTTCCGCCTTGGTGCTCTGTAAATGGTTTCTCTGTAAATCCGGTCCCCTCCTCTGTGTTCAGAGACTCTTAGATTCTAACCCTGCCACACAAAGCCGCGGTTTGCTCTCTGTCTTCATTTTCATTTCATTTCTCTCTCTCTCTCTCTCTCTCTCTCTCTCTCTCTCTCTCTTTTACAATTTTATGCCAGTGATAGAAACAGGACACGATCCCTTGCAGAGTCAATGGAGGTTGACATCTCTGTTTCCTGCGTGCTTAGCGCTTTGCAATGCCTGTCTGCCCTCCCTCCTTCCCTCCGTCCCTCCTTCCTCCCTTCCTGCCTGCCAGCCTGCCTGTCTCCTTGTTCAGTCAGCAACACCGCCCAATGCCAGCCTCTCCCCCTAGGAACTGAAAGGGCCTTTGTCTTTCAAGTGAGCCAACCTTCCACAGGACAACTTTCTCCATCATAAAAGAAAAATTCATTATAGAGACCAATGTATAAAACTCAATGTGCTTTAAATGTGTTGGTTTACATTTAATATAAAATCCTTTGTCTGGGCTGCGGGCTTAGCTGAGTCATTAGAGCGCTTGCCAAGCAAGGTCAAGGCCCTGGGTTCCACAGTACCACATAAGCCCGGCATGGGGGCACACATCTGTAATCCCAGCACCTGGGAGGCTGAGGCAGGAGGATTGCCATGCATTTGAGGCCAGCCTGGGCTACACAGTGAGTTCAGGATGGACCAGCCTGGACTACAGTGGGAGACACTGTCTCAAAAACAAAACAGAACAGAACAAAACCCTTTCCTTTTCCTGTGATGCTGGGGATCAAGCCCAGGCCTTCACCCTGAGCTCCATCCCAGCCCATTTTTAGTTTTGATTTTGAGACAGGGTCTCACTAAGTTGCCCAGGCTAGGCTGAAACTTGCCATCCTCCTGCCCCAGCCTCCCACAGTGCTGGGTTTTAGACCTGTGCAGCCACTGCGGGGCCCAGCCTCCTCCTTTTCACCTTGGAATAAAACCAAGCTGCTGACACTGTACTGAGATTTGCGTGATGCCTCGGTCCATCCTCGCCAGCCCTCCCGGCCGTGATGCCCACCCCGCGAGGGCTCTTGGAAGGTTCCTGCGAGGTGCGCTGTGTCTCACGCATGCTGCATGTCAGCCTTGGTGGGGAGGCGAAGGGCTATTGTCTTAGCGACAGCATCATCGTATAAAGTGGCTTTGTGTTTTCGTGGGGAACAGAGCCGTGATACACCGTAACATTGAAATTAGAGGCTAGAGGACATTTCCCCAGAACAAAACACGTCCCCAAAGAAACAAGGCAAGGCGGCTTTCCCTGGTGTGTGCTTGTCTCTGGAGCGGGCTCCCTCCCCTGCGCGCCGGCCGGCCTATTTTAAGCTCCACAAATCACACTTTCAAGAGGCCGTGACGGGGCCTCGGGGCACCTGTGAGGCTCAGGATGTGGGAGGGGGATGCGGCCACCCCGGACCTGCACAGGGGGACCTGTGACTTCCCTGTCGCAGAACTCCAAGGCCAGGCCAGGAAGGAAATGGTGCCGCTGCCCGGGTGTCCCCACGCAGGGCTGGGGACCTGCCTGCTCCTCCTCACTGACGGTTCCCAGCTGTGCGTGGCTGCCTGCCTGTCCTCTGGCCAGGCTGTCTCTGAGGCTGGGGCAGCAGGATCCCAAGTTGGGCAATTCGGTGACTTAGGGAGACCCACGATCAATGGCCTAGGCACAACAGCTGGTCTGTGATTTGGGGGACTTGTTAAGCCTCTGGGAACCAACTTAATATTCTTCCCCTGAATTGTTTTTATTAGTGAATACTTGTGTTTATAATTACATCCGACCTGGGAGCTGGATCTCCCTCCTTCCTCCGTCCTCCCTCCATCCTGTTCTTTAAGTGGCAGTTTGGATTTCTCACGGGGAAGTGCGGCCTTTAGCCACGGTGCCTGAGTGGCTTCACTAAGCGTCCTGATCCCCAGGGGCCTCTGGTCCCCAGGAGCCAATTCAGGGGCAAGCTATCGCGGTGCCGTTCCACTTACATGTAACATAATTCTTTATTTCTTTGCCCTTCCACCCTTTGGTACTGGGACTGAGCCCAGGGCCTTTGCACTGAGCTACAAACTCAGCCCATTTTTATTTTTTTGATTTTGAGACAGGGTCTTGGTAAGTGGCTAAGTTGCCCAGGTTGAGCTGGAATGGCTGATTCCCCGCCTCAGCCTCCCAGGGTGTGCGGATGACACAGCCTGTGCCACAGGCCCGGCTCCCGCCAGAGCTTCTGTGCTCTTTATCACTGAGTTAGTTATTCAGTCACACGTGGAGTTTTCTGTCATCGGGTTGCACTTAAGTCCCTACTATAACTCACCGTCATGCTACCCAACCGGAGGTACAGCGGGCCGGGCTGTAGCTCGCGGCAGGGTACCTGCCTCTCGCCCCAAGGTCGGGTGTGACCCCAGCACTGGGTGAGCTGGCGAGAAGCACGGGTGGAAAACCAGCACTGCCAGCGTCTGTTGTCCTCCACCACAGACAGCCGGGCACGCTAGACAAATCATTTCTTTCTACAGCAAATCCAGCAGGCAAAAAAGAGTTTATTTTTAGTAAGTAGGAAAGAATTATCTTCTCCAAGTCTTCAATTTCAAGGTAAGTAGGGGTGGTTGTGTCTGAGGGCCATCGTGTCGCCATCAGCCTCTGGGACATCATAACCCGCCAGGCAGGCTGGGCCTGCTTGCTGTCTCCCCTGGCCCAGATCTCCAGTTGGGCTGTTGCCTGGCTCTGGCCCAAATCGCCTGGCCGCAGCTCAACTGCTTCTTGTCCTCAAACTAGGCAGGTACATCAAGCTTCAGAAACCCAGGTGGCCTTGGAATCAGCAAATACACTGGTGTCAAACTCCCCGGCTCCCCATTTTTGACCATTTAAGAATGATTTACATTAATTTGAAAAGTACAATTTTCTTTTTAAAATGTTGCTGAGTGTTTTGTTGTGCCAAGTGTCCAGATTAGGCCGACCCCACCGAGTGACTTCTGCTGTCTCAACCCATTTTCATTTCCTGATCTTGAGACAGGGTCTCCATAGGTCAGGAAGTTGCCCAGGGGGCCCCCAACTTGCCACTCCCCTGTCTTGGCCTCCTAAAGTGCTGGAATCATAGGACAAGGCGTGGCTCATTATTTATGCAAAGATTCGCCATTCAGCTTTTATGCCAAGGGAGGGGTATGGAGCTGCCAGTCGGAGGGTTCTGGTAACCAGTACGATAACCAGTATGGCTCTCCCAATGAGTGTGAAGACCGAGTCATTCCAGGCCTCTGTTTGTTGGCAATGGCAGATTTACACGCAGGATAGTGTTACAAAGGGTGATTTGGGGTGATTCGAGGAGGAGGGAGGATGAGGATCCTGGGGCTAGCCACGTTACAGTTAGGAGGGTGCAGGTGCGCGGCAGGACTGTCGAGGGAAGGGAGTGAAGTGTGTTCCAAACAGAAGCCCAGGAAGAGCCCAGGGACAGGCTAGGGAAGCACCGGGCAGTGCAAGGGGGGGAGGGGGGCGTCTGCTTTTATAATTCCGCAACTTGTAGAATGACCCCACAATGTCCGTCACTGGGTAAGGGTAACAACCCCAAGATCGAAAAGAATGTTCAAGTGCCAAGTTGTTTTGATATCCCAAGACTCCCCGGGAATGGCACCACCTGCAGGGAAACTGGTTCTCCGGGGCTGTAGCTCACCCCAAGATGGGCTGGACTATGCGTTGGTGGCTCTGCTGGGGGCCCTCGGAAGTCTTCACGAGCCTGATGCGCAGCTGCAGAGGGACAGACATGCGTTGGTTTCATTTTGCCAATGTGTGGGCCTTACCAGAACATTGGAAGGGATGCGCGACCCCTCTATTTGCAATAATGTCTGTAGAGGAGTTGAGGAAAGATCAAAACAGAAAATGGGTGTGGGCGACAGATCAGGCCCACGCATGACAACAGTGGAAGGAACGCCTGGGCGCCAACGTGAGGCCACAGTCGCTCACGTGTCCTGGCCACGGGATAAGCTGCGGGAGCAAGGTTCTGCTTCTGTTCTGCTCCGAGTTTGCTGTGCAATGCCATGACAGTTTCAGGAGCTCTATGATGCAAGCAGGAGGGCCCCTCAGAGTTCTGGGCATTGGTCATCCCTCTCCACCACACCCTTCACTTTGTGTTCCTGGAAACTGAGGCCTGGGGGTGGGGGGAGTGAGTTACTCACATGTGGAGGCACCTTCTTTTATACCCTACGAGTCCCAGTTGGGCCTCCCACATAGGGATGGGTGCTCTTCCCTCATTGGCAGGCCCACAAATCACTCACCCTCCAATCCAGGCTGGTTTTCAACTCCCAATCTAGGCGTGATTCCCAAACCCTAATCCAGGCGTGGCTCCTGATTGCCTCCGTTGACATAACCTCTCCAAAGGTCACAGTGACTGTCGTGGTGTACCTGTGGGACCGTGTGCTGCAGAGAGGGAGGGCCTGGCTGGAAGGGGCAGATGCTCAGGGTTTGACCCGGAGGGATGTGTCCATTTGTTGAGACTGTGGAGCACCCAGGGCAGAGCCCTCAGGTGTTTCTTGTTCTCTTGGGGGCCAGGAAGTCAGGGAGGGCCCCCCCTGGAAGCTTGAAAGGAAGGAAGAAGAAACATCGTTACAGCTTCTTCCTGGGGAAACTCTGGCCCTGCTCAAATCTGCAGACTCACTTGGCTCCTGCTGCACTTGGCCTCTGTCCGCCTGGGGTGAGCAGCTCTCCAGCCTGTCTGTCTCCGCCATGAGCCTTTACCATTGCCAGCTGCCCACGTCCCAGCAAGAAACAAGTAACTAAGACAGGTGCCATTGCTGAATTTCCTTTTATAAGTTTCCCAACTAATATAAACCATTTCCAGGTGTTAAATTGAGCCAGGTGTAGTAGCCTATGCCTGTAATCCCAGCACTCAGGAGGCTGAGGCAGGAGGATTGCTGTGAGTCCAAAGTCTTTTCTTGTCTCAAGAAAAGAATGTGTTAAATTTCACTTTATATATGGAGAGCGATAGGATCACCATGGGGTGATGTGTCAACATTCTTCAGCACCTTGGCAATGTTTCAGTCATGGAGACCTGTAAACTTTTGAAGCTTCCAGTACAGATTTAGCATCTCTAGATGGTGTGGGCCACCTGTGTTGTGTCCCCAGGCCTCTGCCCACGCGGCCCCTCACCATCCAGTTCATTTCCTTCGCTGTTCGTCACATCCTGAGCTCCCTGCACCTTCAGCTTTGGAAGTCCAGCTTACCGTGTGCTGAGCTCTGCCTTGGTAAACAGCCAGTCCTGAGATCTTTGTGGTTTCATAGGACTTTAGTAGATATTAATTAAATTTCTAGTAGAAATTCATTTGGGAGAAATGACGCTGATATAATTTTCATACATCCATCTGTTACAGTTTATATTAATATCTAAAATGTTCCCCCAAAGTCTCTCGTGTGAGGAAGGTGACTGGGTCACTTGGGCACTGTGCCCATCAGCAGACTCAGGTGGGGGTGACTTCTTGGGCTGTTAGGAGGTGGGGCCTGGTGGGAGGGGCATCACAGGGGGTGTGGTCAGGAAGGGGGTGCTCCTGTCCCCAGCTCCTCTGTTCTCTCCTTCTTCCTGGATGCTGCAGGGTGAGCAGCTGCCCTCCCTCCACCGAGCCTCTCCACCGTCTTCAGTTTGGCCTTGGACTGCCCGATCACTCCTCCTGAGACTTCTGAAACCACATGCCACAATAGACCTCGCCTCTCCTCCTGTAAGTTGTGTGTAAGTGTCGTATTCAGAACAAAAAGGTGCTAGACACACGTTTCATTCACCCAACAAATGTCCTTGAGCAGTTATTTTGTACAGCAGCACGTGGACATCTTGAGCACAGTGGAATTAGAATAACAGTAATGATAACAATGTCACCAGTGGCAATAATAATAAAGACCAACAGCCAGCACAACAGTATCCCTTCTTATCGCTGATTCTGTGCTCCATGAGCTCAGTGACCTGTGGTCAAAAGGGACTTGAGGACATGAAATGGAATATTCCAGAAGTAAACTTTTTATATGTTTCAGATAAACTTTTTCCACAGCATATTATCTATTAGTTATTATTGTTCTACTTAGTTCTTAGTTATCCTTAGTTATATTCTATTTAAGTTTTAGTTATTATTGTTATTCTCTTACTATGTCTAACAAACTTTATCCTAGGCATGTATGTGTAGGGAAAAAAAACCCAGTACCAACAGGGAATGATATGCCAAGAAACAGGAACTAAGGCGGTCCCCTAAACCAGTGATCACCAACCTTTTGGTACCAGGAACAAGTTTTGTTGATCTAACAGGAGGCAAGACTCCAGCGGCAATGTGAGTGATGGGTAGCGGCTGTAAGTGCAGATGAAGCTTCCCACTCACATCCTGTTGTGTGGCCAGCTCCCTGCCAAGGGGGACCCCGGAGCCCAGACCCGCCCTGCTCACAGATGGCCTACATCAAGGACTCAAAGAACAACAGTTGTTGGCAGGGCTGCAGAGAAAATAAGGACCTCTACCCCACTGCTGGTGGACTGCAAGCTGGTACAACCATTATGGAAAGCAGCCTGGAGGTTTCATAGAAAGCTGAGAATAGAAATTCCAGTTGATCCAGCTACTGCTCTACGGGGCATGTTCTCAAAAGAAATAAACTAAACATACCAAAAGACACATGCATATCCATGTTTATAGCAGCACAATTCACGACAGTCAAATTCTGGAAACAACCTACCTGCCCATCCGTATGAGAATGGCTAAAGAAGATGTGGTACCTACACACAATGGAATACTATGCAGCCATAAGGAAAGACAGATATGAAGCATTTTAATGAAAATGGGGCCACCTTGAATCAATAATGTTTAGTGAAATGGACCAAACACAAAAGCCTGACTGTAGATGGGTGTTCCTCTTATGAAATTCACACCATAAAGGCGTAAAAACGTCCCAATATGAGTGGCAGGGTAGAAAGAGGGGCAATTATCGGCTAGGAAAAAGGTGAACCTCTGAGAAAGGGATGGGGAGAGACGCTCATTGATTCCATGTCTCTAGTGTGCTATAGAATGTGAAATTCATGCATGAACAAAAAATGATATATGTATTACTAGGCAAGAAGAAAGCTAAAATTGCATACATAATACTTTTTTTTTCGATTCCTGAATTCCATACCCCTCAATGTATTGAAGTCTGAGATTCATCTGATTTTTTGATTATTGTATAATTTTTGATTTGTATACTTTTAAGTCATTGCTGAGACTCAGTATTGTTTGAATTACAACTTTCAGGCAGAATTTCAATGAAATAAAAAAAAGAACAACTCATTGACTAGACTGGCATGCTTCTGTAGGGCACTCCAAGTGCCAGTCCCTGTTGAAGAGCCTGTATATATAAGTCAGTGTATCTGAAGCACCTGGGTGAGGTCACCACCGTGGGCGCGTGGGGACGCAGGTGACTCTCACGCATGCGGCCCCTGGAGCCCACGGTCCTCTCTCCTGCTACAGGAGTGTTCCATGGGAGTGAGGAGGTTTACATCCCAACATCTCAAGGGACTTCCAGGCATGACATTTCAGCCAGGCTCAGGCTCGGCTGCAGGCCCGTCATCCTAACAGGCTGGGAGGCTGAGGCTCTGAGCCCAGCCTGGGCCACTTAGGGAGACCTTGTCTCAAAGTCAAAAATAAAAACAGGCTGGGGAGCAGGGGCCGGGGGGCGGGATCCCAGGGCCACACCACACCCCGCCTGCCCTCCACACACCGATGAGATGTTGTTCGCAGAAGAGAGGAGGCGGGAAGTTCCTGGTCCTGACTTTGTTTCTCTTCGGGCGGGACACAGTCCCAAGGACCTTGCTCCACACGTGTGTTCTGGCTCCCGGACAGGCTGGCGCGGGCTGTGGGAACCAGACCCGAGGGCCGCCACCAAGTGCCGCGAACAAGTCCGGGCGTGCGCCCGCTGGGCTGCGGGCTCCCTGCCTGCTTCCGGGACCTTCTCATCCTCCCTGCCGCCCCTGGCTGGGCAAGAGCAGTTTCACTTGTCCTTCACCCCGGTGAGTTCCCACGCCCTCTGTGCCACCAGGAACTCAAGCGCGCGCATCTCCCGTGACTAGGCCTGCTGTGTGTCCGTGTTCCCTGCCTTAGCCAGCCATTTTTATTATCAGGAGAGACTGCCTGCCACCTCCAGGTCGTTCTCAGCGTGCAGACATTACTTCCATCCCAGCTGGGGTGGCTCCAACCAGTGTCACACGAAGCAGAAATACCGGTTCCAGAGTCATCAGACCTGAGCTAGGCTCTCCGTTTCTGTTTATTCACCTCTCTTCCATCTGTGTGTATACATATTTTGAGGCAGGGTCTCACTCTGCAGTCCAGGCCGATCCTGAACTCACCGTGAAGCTGGGCTGGCTTTGACCTCATGGCAATCCTCCTGCCTTAGCCTCTGCTTGCGAGCTGGGATCACAGGTATGTGCCACCACGTCTGGCTAATTTTTATGTGGTGCTGGGAGTCAAATCTAGCTAGGCAGGTGCTGTCGCCACGCAGGTGCGTTCCCAGCCCCAAGGCTCTTGCCTGTGTCCACATCTAACCTAGTAACCTTGGGCTTGGCATTTAATTACTAATTTCTTTATCTGAAAATTAGAGGCTACGATTCTCCCCTCGAGAGATCAAAGATGTGAAGAACAAATAATGACATGTACAACAAACAGTCATTTTTCTTCTCTCCCTAGACTTAAATAAACAAATATTCGATGATGACTTGGTGGAGAGGACAGAAAGAACAGGTCCTGGTGTTTAGCTCCCTGGCAGGTCTGTGTTAAAATGGGTCATGGAGTTATTAAAATTATTACCAAAGACGGGCTTGGTGGTACAGGTGCAGAATTCCAGTGCTGTGGGAGGCTGAGGCAGGAAGATCACAAGTTCCAGCTCCACCCAGTGAACTTAGCTCAAAACCCTGTCTCAACGTCAAAAATCAAAGTGGGCTGGGGAGGTAGCTCCTTGTGACAGTCCTAGGATCAATCCCCAGTAATGCTAAAGAACAACCAGCCAGCTTCTACAACCAAACAAAACCCAACCAAACAGAAAACTCCACCTTGGAAGTAGATGTCAGCCTCACCAGATGCTGGATTTCCTTGTCTCAATGTTAGACTTTTCAGCCTCAAGAACGTAAAAAAAAAGAATAAATCTCCATTTTAAATAAAGTACTCAATCAACAAAATTTAGTTCTAGCAGCCAAATGGACAGAGATGGTAAATGATGTGATGTTTATTTTCTCCGACACATTCATGGTACATTCATGGTACATGACTGTGCATGGAGCCCCTCGTCCCGAAGGAGCCGGACAGCCTGTTCCACGGGGGGTGGATTACGGAGGAACAGCTGTGGTGCTGGCAGGAAAAACATTTTGCGTCCTCCAGTATGCAAACAGCACTCAGCCCTGGGCCTGTTATCTCTGCTCTCTCTGGGAGACTGAGACAGGAGGATGGAGGGCTTGAGCCCAGCCTAGGGGACTTAGCAACTTAATGGGACCCTGTCTCAAAATTAAAAATTAAAAAACGGGCTGGGGATGTACCTCCAGCCATTGGAAGGCTCCCCGCCCACCAAAGTAGTTAGCAAGGGGCACAGGTGTTGGTTAGAAGTGTGTCACAACACCAAGAGCCGCATAGCAGAATTAGATGTTATCCGGGCATGCCAAACTTGAGGGTAGGTGGACTACCTGTGATAACTTTTAAAATTTTCTTGTTGGGGATTAATTTGTTTTAATGGTGTTGGAGTCAGAACCCAGGCCCTTCAAGCTGTGCTCCACCCCCAGCCCAGTTTATTCTTGATTTTCAGACAGGGTCTGTCTAACTCACTGAGTTTGTCCTGGCTAGGCTCAAACTTGCGATCCAATCCTCCTGCCTCAGCCTCCCAAAGTGCTGAGATCATAGGCCTACACCACCAGCCTAAACTTGTCCTGACTTTTGGTATAAATTTTCCCTTCTTTGATTGTAGGGTGGGGAGAGGCGCTTATCTGGCCGCTGCTCAGCGAGGCGGTGACCGTACTGAGGTTTGCCCGTGGAATGGCTCAGCATCACACAACCTCTCTGTTTTGGTGAAAGATTTGAGTGGACAGAGTTGGAGTTGAAACGGGCAGCAGTTAAAGTGCTTGCCTTAAAAGCTCAAGGCCCTGAGTTCGATTCCCAGAACCACATAAATCTGAGCATGGTGGCACACGCCTGTAATCCCAGCACTTGGGAGGTGGAGGCAGGAGGATTGCAGTGAGTCCAAGGCCAGCCTGGGCTCCATAGTGAGTTCAGGACCAGCCTGAGCTACAGAGAGAGACCCTGTCTCAAAAAAAGAAAAATGGAGAAGCACCCCCTGCCTCTCTGCTGGGTCTGTGAGTGGCTGCAGTCAGCCATTTGCCCCCACCCAGGAAATTGAATTGGAGAGAATGGCATAGATAGAGATGTGAAGCCGGCCAAGGTTGCCTGCAGCCACAGCCCGGGAGGGAGGGAGGGAGCTTGGAACACTGCGTCCTGCGCCCGACTCCGACTCGCCCGCCCTCAGCCCCTCTGGGCTGCGTCCTTGGCCTGATGTGCTGACCTTCCAGCATGGTGATGAGCTGCCCGGTTTCCTTTCAATACATGTTTTCTCTCATATTAACCAGTATCGTATTTTGTTACTTGACATCGGGATGTTGGCCTCATTCAGCAGGTCAAGTTGGTGGGAGTCTGAGAGCGACTCAGGGCACTGTGCCAGCCACGTGCGGGATGCCGGGGCTGGAGTTCAGGAGAAATGGGCTGTTCTCAGCAGAATGGAGAACAAAGAGCAGCTTCTACCAAGCCCATCACCCGGCACTCTGGGAGGCTGAGGCAGGGGGATCGCAGCTTCTAGCCCAGCTTGGGCAACTTCATGACTCCTGTCTTAAAATAAAAATACAAAAATAGGCTGGGGCTGTAGCCAAGAGCTCTGGATGTGATGCCCAGAATCACAAAAACCCAAACCTGAACCAAACCCAAAACAAAGAACAGCTTCTTAAATCAGGACCCAGCCAGGGGTCTTTAAGACAGAGACGAGTGCAATAAAATAGCAGAAAAGTCCCCTGGCCAGTGGCACAGGCCTGTCATCACGGCCTTCTGGTAGGCCGAGGCAGGAAGATCACAGGTTTGAGCCCAACCCAGGCAATTTCGCAGAGCAGTGAGATCCTCAGAAAAATAAAAAAATAAAAAATAAATAAAAGCATGCTGAGGTTGTAGCTCAGTGTGTCACGGGACTTGAGCCCCAGTACCACACACACACACACACACACATATCTACACTCCCTCCACATACCTACACACACGTGTGTGGAGACACACACACACAAAATAGTAGAAAGGTGACGCAGTGTTGAGTAGAATTTGCCCAGGAATCTGCTTTGCGAGGATCACTGAGCACGGACCGTATCTGAGCACTCCTTCAGCTCTGCCGTGCCCAGGGTACGAGAGAGAACCCGCGTGCGCATGCTGTGGAGCCCGAGCTGTGTCTGTGATGCCCCTGAGCAAGCCCTGGATTTTCCAGTGTGTTGGCGTGGACAGGTGCAGCCAGAGCTGTCGGCTGACGTGGAGGCAGTGAACGACCCTGGTAGACATCGGAGTTTCCGCAGCTGCAGGCTCTTTGTGGAGAAAAACCAAAACCCACTATCCTTGATGAAGTGGTTTTCTATCCTTATTAAATATCCCAGGCCCTGGCCAGATGGCTAGTCAATATTCTCTGTGACCAACTGGAAAATTCACAGAAGACATAGGCTCTTCAGCATTGCCTTTTGTCACTCCATAATTTCCCCTTTAATGGGGAACCGAAGACCAAAAAACAAACACACACAAACAAGAGCAAACCCACTGGAGGGCCCGGTCCTCTGCTCAGCGACGCTGCCCAGGCTGAGCGCGTGGCCACGTTTTCTCCAGCATGGGTGAGGTGAGCTTGTAACCCACAATTCTGTTCCGCGTGATGATAAAATTCAAGTTTTCAGAAGAATATTAAAATTTGTAAAACTTGTACTTAGTGCCACGAGTTTGGCAGCTCTTCTGCAATTAGAGATTTTGTGAAGGAAATCAGTGTGATGTTAACAAATGTGATTTTTCAATGTTGTGTGGGCAAACGTATCAACATTGGGAAGATTTGCGTAACTCCTCAACAATATTTGCCAAATGACCAACGTTATGAAAAGATGTGTGGGTAGGAGAGCCCCATTGTGAAGCAAAAGAGCCAAACGATGGAAAGTGTAGAAGAGACAAATAGATTTCAATGCTACATTGCAAAAAGTGTATTGATATGGCTTCTAAATTGCCGTGGAAATGAGTTGAGCGATTCAAGACTGTCATTCCAGCACTCTGAGAGGCTGAGGCAAGAGAATCTCAAGTCTGAGCCTAGCCTGGGCAATTTAGTGACTTACTGAGACTGTGCTAGGTAAAAAAATAAGAAGGGCAGGGATGTAGCTCAGGGACCCCTTGTCTGGTAGTCAATTCCCAGTAGCCAAAACAAACCAAAAACCGAAACCAAAACAAAGTCCCATTACAGCTAATATTTGCAATCCTATGACTTCTCTAGATTCTGTGATGTATCACCTCAAGATGTTCATAATTACGGAAAAGGCCACTAGAATGGCCTGCCTTTTGCTGATGTGCTGGTGAGATTAGGGCATAGTCATGTGTGTCAACCAAAGAAGCACTCTGCAACAGATTAAAGGCAGAAGCAGCAATGATGTAGTGGTGGTTAACCGATTAAGCCCTGTATTAATAAGATTATTTAAAACATAAAAAGTTACCCTTTTTCTCACTAATTTTTTGAAAAGTTACTTTCATAAAACTGTATTCATTAAGTATGAAATTGATTTCTTCATAACTGAACAAGTAAATACATAGTTTTTGAAATTTTCTCAATTATAATAACTACAAAAGTTTTAATTTAAGGAAGATCATTCAGAGTTATCAACAGTTAAGATTTTATTCTTTTATTTTGAGACAGTATCCCTCTGTAGTCCAGGGCAGTTCTGAACTCACTTTGTAGCCCGGGGCCGTCCCTGAACTCACTACAATCTTCCTGCCTCAGCCTCCTGAGTGCTGGAATTACAGGACATTGACAGCTAAGATTTCGAAAGGTTTCCCAGAGCCACTGCTCTAGCCATCCAGATTAGTCAGAGGAGAGTTTACCACAAATGAAAAGACAATTCCTTCAAGGTTAAAGAGACATACCCAAGGTCACCAAGTTAGCCAGAAGTAGTGTCAGAATTCACATTTTTCCCCAGAACATTGTTTGCCTCCTTATATAAGTTTTAAATGGTTTAATAAAAAGTTTTTTTTAAAAAAGCCTAGTCCTAGAAAAAATAGGACAAGGACTCATCTGGAGAAACACAGAACCAGCTGGCATAGACAGGGGAGCGAGATCTATTGATTCCGCAGGTCACAGGCCTTGAGATCACCATGAGTGTAAGGTGGGAAGTGGAAATCTTCACGGCGTGAGAATCGTCCACAGGAGACGAGAACTAACCAGGTCATGCCAAGCGTCATTTCTAGTTTGGGTTTGGAATGTCCCCCTCCATCCCTGTGCATCTGGAAGGCGACTGTGTCGGACAGTGAGGTCGACGGGACCAAGGGGATTAGTGAGGGAGGCTGGAGCCTGTTCAGGCGTGGCAGATCCCTGAGGGTGTGTCCTCTCCCGGAGGGGCATAGTCCTGCCCCCTTCCTCCGGAACTCGCTCTGCTTCATGGGATGAGCAGCGCCCTCCTGTGCCCTCCACGTCTCTGGCCACCGTGCGTGGACTGAGACCTCCAGAGCTAAAGCACACCTCCCTTCCCTGAAGTTGCGGGTGTCCGGTACTGTGTCCCCGCGGTGGGGAAATGACCAGGGCGTGTAACCCCTTCCAACCAAGACGTGGCCAAGACTCCTGAAATGGCAACTCAGACATCCTGGTATCCCTCTGGAGTCTGATGGTGCAGGGCATCTGCTGAGAGGCGGCCTGGGCAGCCCTGAGCCTCCGCTGCTGGGAAATGCCAGTAGGCTTTGTTGCAAAAGTGGCAGGGAAGTGGCGCCTCCCAAGGAAGAGTCTGGGAGGGCAGCCCGGAGGCGGCTCTGGCCAGGGAGGACGCGGCTTCTGTGAGTTGCCATCGATCCTGGGGTGGGCGTTTTGGGGATTCTAGGGCTCAGTGAGTCAGCCACAGCTGTCAGCGAATGTCCCCGCCCCTGCAGGTGCCCCTCACCTGGCCCCAGCGGGAGGCCTTGCACTCACGCTCCTGTAAGCAGCCCCGGTAAACCCACTGGCCCACCAGATTAGAAGCTGGTGCCGTCATGACTTCGGCCTATGGCTCTGCCCTTTGGGCCACTCGGCCCTGGCAGCTGCTGAGTTACTTTTGCAAGGTGTGGGGCATGTTTCCCTGTGTTTACTGACTGGCCTGGCTGGTTGGCTACAGCTGCTGGTGCTTGTTCATTCTAGTTATAGGAAAGTTCTCCTTCTCACGACAGTTACCATTTAATATCTGTCCCAGTCTCTTTGTCATTCCAGTGACAAAATCCACATCTTAAGGGAGGAGAGATTTATTCTAGCTCAGTGTCAGATGGTCTCACACAGCCCGTT
Organism: Ctenodactylus gundi; assembly: GCA_004027205.1. NCBI lineage: Eukaryota > Metazoa > Chordata > Mammalia > Rodentia > Ctenodactylidae > Ctenodactylus > Ctenodactylus gundi. The sequence goes on from PVKB01001985.1 coordinate 90,845, forward strand.
CACAGCGGCCAGCCGAGTGGAAGCTCATGCTGGGGGTAGAGCTGGGGGCGGGCAGCTCGCCTCTTGTCAGATGGTGGCCCAGCGAGGAGGGCAGGGAGGAGCGAGCACATTCCCTTCCAGGTCACGACCCCGTCATCCACCCCACCCAGGCCACATGCTCAGGAATGTGCCACGTGACAATAACCTACCGCACGCCCGTCCTTCCCCCTACACCTGTAGTCCACCCCTCCTGACCAAGCCCCACCTTTCAGCAGCACATAGAAGCCACAGGTCACCTACGACACCCCAATCCATGAGGCATTTGGGGGCTTCCCAGACCCGAACCTCAACGGTATCTACACAGAATTCTCAAGTCACTGATTTGATTGCCACCCCCTTTATGAAGAAAAAAATGTCGGGTCACACAGCTCTGTCAGTGCTCACACATCACGTGACCCTTGGCTGGCTCCAACCTTCTCCAGCTTGCGGAAGTATTTCTGATGAAAGGAGCACGCGTTGAAGAGGGTGAGTCTTTCTCTTTGAGAGTTCTTGGACGCTGCAGAATAGAAATATTATTTATAATAATTTTCCCCAGTTTTCCTTGTGTTTTTTCATTTACTTCCATCTCAAATCTGACTTTTAAAAACTCTTCTCTTGAGGTATAAGTGAAAAATTAGGATTGTGTATATTTAAGGTGGATTATTATATGTCAACAGCTGCATGTTGATACAATAATCACCAAAATCGTGTAATTTTTTGGGGGGGTATTGTGGACAGAATCCACGGTCTTCATACTGAGATACACCCCCAATGAAATTTTGTTTTTGATTTTGAGGCAGGGTCTCATTAGGTTGCTAAGCACCCAGGCTGGCCTGGGACTTGGGATCCTCCTACCTCAGCCTCCCTGAGTGCTGGGGTTCAGGCCTATGCCACCGAGCCTGAACCCTTACATATTATTAGAATTGTTGGCAGATCCGTGGACAAGCTGTACAAATGCATTCTGGGCTGCTATGCTGTTTCGCTCCACTGGTCTATATGTCAGTTTTCAGTGATAGGACATTTCAACACGTCACTCTTAGTTAGAAAGGTGACACAAAGGTTGTTGTGTTTTTGGCTACAGTTAAAAACTAAAAGACTTTGTATTTTTCAAGACATTGTTTTTTTCTAGGTTTTTTTTTTTTAGTAGAGATAAGAACATATGCAGAATTTAGAGGGACCCAGTGACGCAGCCCGTCCTCTCAGCACTCAGGAGGCTGAAGCAGGAGGATCATGAGTTTGGGGCCAGCCTGGGCAACCTCCCAAAACAAAAATATATCAGAATCCTTTTCCAGCGAGAGGACAAGGCAAGGGTAAACAGGAAATTCTTGGGGCAGTCTTCTATGGGTGAGCCCTGGTTTGTTCTTTACAGGATGTGGCCAGGAGGATCCAGCCCTGAAGCGTCCCAGGCTTTCCTGCTACTGGAAAGTTGACAGTTGCACCAGCGAGGGCATCAGGCTGTATGATAGGGCCTCAGTCCCACACACTCTTTAATGTCTGTGGAGCCGCGGCCGTTACTGAGGGCCTGATCCCGGCTTCGTCCCATCTCCCATTGCTGGCTGCATACAAACATGATGGCTCTGAGTACACCCAGAGGGACAGGTCTCAAAACCAGCGCCAGCACTCAGAGACAATCCCACTGCCAAAAACATAGGATTATTTTACAACCAGGGGCATATCTTATTGGGTAAGAATCAGTCATCGGGGTCACTAATGCTAACACCACTCATACGGTTAAACAAGAGTGAGGACGCCTCCACGACGTGCAGAAAAGGCTTGGCTCCCATGCGTGCCCAAATGTTCTGAGAATAATTAGTAATGATGAAGGTGATAGGAGGAAAGATCTCCTCTTCTGACCATTTTGTCTCCGATGATTTTGTTGAGGTACTCGGGGTTGAGCACGGGGCCTTCACTCTGAACACCCCGAGCCCATTTTTGTATTGTTTATTTGAGACAGGGTCTCGCTGATTTGCTAAGTTGCTCAGGCTGGACTTGAACTTGTGGGTCCCTTCTGCCTTAGCCTCCTAGAGTGCTGGGAGAACAGGCCTGTGCCGTGGAACTCAGCTTAGAATATTTAAACCAGGTATAGTGGTGTGTGCCTCTAATTCCACTTACCTGGGAAGCTGAGGCAGGAAGATCTATTGAGCTCAGAAATTTAAGGCCAGCTGGGACAGCATAGCAAGATCCCATTTAAAAATATTAATGTATCAATGACATCTGTAGATGTACTTATCAATCAATCCATCCCAGGGCCTTCACACAGAGCTACATCCCCGGACCATTTTTATTCTTGATTTTGAGACATGGTCTTGCCACATTGCTAACTTACCCAGTCTGGGCTTGAACTCGCCGTCCTCCTGCCTCAGCCTCCCAGAGTGCTGGGATGGCAGGCCTCTGGGTTCCCTTGTTAGTCACTTCTTTATTCCAGAAGCCATGCTGTGTATTTGCTAGTTTTCTAGCTGAGATTGAACATAACACATTAGACATTTTATCATGTGTAAAATTTGCCATTGGGCACATAGCTGGGAAGGCCAGCTCCCAGAGGGACACTCGTGGCTGGGCCTGTTTGACTGGCCCCATGAGAAGCCTCTGGGGTGGCATTAGGACAGAGGAAGGAGGCCATGTTTCAGTTCATTAGGACTGCGGCTTGGAGTCTGGGCCGGGAGCCGTCCACGGAGAGGCTGACTAGCTGTTAGGCCAGCGGCGGGCTGCAGCGCGGGGGAGGGGGAAAGGAGGCGCAGCAGAGGCATGAGGGAGACAGCCAAGGGCTGGCCGAGTACCTGCTGAGCCTTCCTGGCTGCCGCCATGGTCCTCCTGCTAAAGAGGTTGACTCCTTCCGGAGCACAGTGCAGAGGGGCAGGTGTGAGGTCCAGATAGCGGAGGGCCTGGCCCCGTCACAGGGGGCCTTCTCACTGCCCATCCCTGCCCTGCCAGCCACGCGACCCCACAGCCCCCAGCCAGCCCCGGCTCTGGCGCAGCCCATCGGCGCTGCGTGGCGGGGAGGCCCCCCCTCCCGTCTCTCCCTCTCTGCCCCTCTCTGTCCCTGTCCCTGGAGCCCCTTCTCTGTGTCTCCATCTCTCCGTCTGTGTCGCTGTCTCTTCCTCCCGCTCGGCCTCGCGGTCCCCATAGAGCCAGCACCAGCAGTCGGGAGACATAGACGTAATGCTCAGAGCCGCTGAAAGCCGTGCTTGGCAGGATCCCAGGTCTGCCCGGCTTTGGGCCATCGGCCCCCCAGCCAATGATGCCCCCAGCGTGTCGCCACCGAGGCAGAGTCCTCTGGCCTCGCGGGGTCTTTGGCTTGTGTACCCATCGTGTGAGAATGTGGGTGTGGGTGTGGGTGTGACAGCCACAGTCCTGGCACCTTAGCCCATTTTCGGACGGAAGTTCGAGACAGGCGACAGTGGGGTCACCTCCCTGTGGCCTTAACGCGCATCGTGTGTACACTTGGAGGTGACGTCATCACCCAGCCTTTTGCCAAACCTTCATGCTCAGCCCCACCTACGACTGTGTAAATCAATTATTGGTGTAACTGAATTAATGAATGCAAATATAGTAACTATAAATATTCATTAATATGATGAATCTCCACAATGACGCTCTAATTTCATTATTTATTTTACACTTATGGTTAGCATGTGAAGAGAATATTTCTGCAAGCTAAGGTGTATATGTGTTTACTTACTTCAGTGCAAACATGGGTTCCTATTACATTAAACAGCTTATGGTCTAGTCTTAGGTTTCTTTTGAAACTCAAATTATCTAATAATCAGAAGGAGGACCCCTTTTAATGAATTAAAATTAAGCTTTAATAAATTTATTAAGATTAATTAAGAGGCGGGGCTGGAGGCACAGCACTTGCCCAGCATGCGCAAGGCCCTGGGTTCGATTTCCTTGCACTGTATGCAGACTAGTTGGGTGGGGTGGTGCCTGCCATTGATCCTAGCACTTGGGAGGCTGAAGCAGAAGGATCCCAAGTTTGAACCCAGCCTGGGCAACTTAGAGACATAGTGAGACCCTGTCTCAAAATCAAAAATCAAAAACGGGTGGGGATATAGCTCAGTGCAAAGGCCCTGGGCTCAATCTCCAGCACAAAAATAAATTAATAAATAAAAATCAAATCATGAGCATGTACGTGATACATATATCAAGAGTTCGTAGTAACAGCTCCAACTCCAATAAAAATAATCACAGGAACTACCATCGGGGTGTTGCTTGAGCTCCTTTCTCTTACAGTGAAGAATGAAGCCCCAGGACTTAACTTATGTGCTTGTTTTTACTTTATATAATCAGTGCATTGACTCGGTGAGCTGGCCACTCCCCATTGGTCCCAGTTACATTTCCACCCATGTCTCAATGTGCCACAGGACCTCTGGCCTCTCTTCTGCTCTGACTTCCATTTTGATCATAACTCAGTAAATTTTAGTATACCTGGATGTCTCGTAGTGTCCTAGTCACCTTCTCATTTCCGGGACATGATACCCAACACTCACATCGTAAGGGAAGAAAGGGTGATTGTGGTTCATATTTCAGAGGCTTCAGGCTGTTCATGGGCACTGAAATGGCAGCATGGCAGAAGGACCTGGCGGAGAACAACTGCTCACAGCACTGCAAGAGGAAGGAGGAGTGAAGGCTGGGCCTAGCAAGGGAGGTATATCCTTCCTGGCCATGCCCCATGGCACCATTCCTTCCAGGTCATGCCTCTCTGATCCACCCCTTCCGGGTCATACCCATGGACAGTCCCCTTCCAGGTCATGCCCCAGGGCCCCGTCCCTTCTAGCCAGGCCTCAGCTCTTAGTGCACAGAGAATGGATGGGTCAAACCCCATGACTGAGTCACTTCCAAGCACAGGCTTTGGGGGACATCCCAGACCCCAGCACAATGCATGCGGAGGGCAAGGATGGGCAACAATGCACCTTTCTAAAGAAAATAGACAGGAAGAGTACGATAAAAAAGGGGGAAATGGGTAATCAGTAATAATCTTTCTGACTCAGCTTTGTACTTAAATGCTTTGCTACCCTCAGAGGGTTGGAATTTATTCTTTCTTACATAAACCTGAACCAAAATATTAAGGACTGGTTGAATATAATAGTCTGCCACTGCATTGGATTTGAGTTGGAGGAAAAGGCCAACCCTGTAGGAAGTGAGCCTCATGGGGCGGAGGAGAGGCTGTCCTGCCTCTGGCTCAGGGCCCGCTCTGGTCCTCGAAGTCTCAGTGGTTACTGGTTCCAGTGAGGTCGATGTGAGACAGCAGCCCCTGCTTCCGTCGCAAAGACAGGCCTGCCAATTTCCATCAAATTCTCCCGTAAGGTCACAAAGCACATGGGCTCAGGGGGCGTCTGAACCCTGCTTTGCCTGACACAGAAACTGTGCTCTTTCTTTTCTGGTCCGCCCATTTCTTCCTTGGAAGGATGATGTGTTTAAGTCATAAATAGCGTGATGAATTAATATGCTGTTTTGGGTGAAGACTGACAAGCCTCTGGGTTAGAGAAAGTTGGGGCGAGAGAAGTGATGAACTCAGAGCGCACGGGTGGTGGGAACTCTTTTCTTTGTGTGGTGCTTGGGGTGGAGCCCGGGGCCTGGGCACTTAGCTGCAACCTCAGCTCACTCATTTGGCCTTGACTGTGAGACAGGCTCTCACTATGGCTCTAAGGTGCCCAGCGAGGCTCAAGGTTGTGATCTTCCCACCTCGGTCTGCCAGAGTGCTGGGATGACAGACCCGTGCCACCGGGCCTGACTTGTGTTCACTTTTTAAGTATGTCAGGGATTTTGGGGGTCACATTTGAGAAAAGAGGCAAGGATTGCTCTCCCAGGCGTGAGGGGACCCAGGGGCCGTGTCTCAAGCTGCTCTGCCGCAGGCAGAATCTTTGCCTTGGGAGAGAATGATTCCTTTGCTTCTCAGCTGCGGACTTTGCACAAGAGGCTGGATTTTAATGCAGGAGCAATTTCCAATGTCTGAGCCAGAACTTCTGGCTCTAAACAAGCTGGTGTGATTCCTGCTGGGTGTTCCCCAGTTTTTAAAAAAATTGATGTGTTGCTCAAACATCCTGTTCTGGAAATCCGTTCACAAAGTGAGAACAACAGAACTGTGCTGTCTTGGGAAACTCATCCGAGTGGTGAGCCGTTAGTCGCGTTTGCACCATCTTTTTTCCACTCCCTAAGGGACCTTAGGAATGGTGACGTGTGTTCGAGAAGGCAGCCTAGCAGTGTATTTTATTTTTATTATTTAACTGTTGTCTTTGAAAATGGGGATTGAGCACAGGGCCTTTGCCTGAGCTACCTCCCCGGCCCCTGTTTATTTTTGATTTTTTGAACCAGGGTCTTGCTAAGTTGCTAAGTTGCCAAGGCTGCTGTGGAACTCTTGATCCTCCTGCCTCAGCCTACCAGAGTGCTGGGATGACAGGCCTGTGGTTCCCCCCCCCCCCACAACCCATGGGGGGCCTGGCTGGTTTTCACCAGCTATTTTCACTCATGATTTGTTTGCATCTCAGCATGGTCAAGTAAAACAGAAATCCAGACATAATAAAGATTTTTAGCTGGAAAGATCTACCAAGGAGGAGAAAGGCAGAGGAAGGTGATCTATGTATGGTGTAACTAGTTCATGCCCGAGGCTTGGCGGGGGTGGGGGGATTGGAGGGGTGGAGGTATTGTGTTTGTTTGTTTGTTTATGGGAAGTAAATGGGGCAAGTGAGAGGCCATCCTGAGGTGGAGTGGAGGGTAGCTTGATCACTACAGGCCACAGCGTCTACTCTAAGCGGAGCCTATATTCCTGGGTGGGAGATGAGGGAGGAGGGTTGTATGTGGTTAAGGCTGGGGCTCAGGGCTCAGGGGAAGGAAGGTGTTTTAAAAAACAGAGTTTGGTGAACAAAGTACTATGTTCCAATCTGTGGGAAAAGCCATTTTGAGCCATGTATTTGAGATACAGGATGGGAATTGGGAGAGTTTGCTTCCGTACACACAGAGGGGCCTGAACGTTACACCTGAGGCCCATGGGAAGGGGTGTTTTCTTGCAGTGGAATGTGTGCTAGGATACAAAGGAGTGGGTTGGGTGGTTCTTTTTTAATTATATTTTTTCTTTTTGTGAGACAGGGTCTTCGCTGTAGTCTAGGCTAGCCCTGAGCTCACTATATATTCCAGGATGGCCTTGAACTCCCAGCAATCCTCCTGCCTCAGTCTCCAAAGTGCTGTGATTACAGGTGTGCACCACCACACCTGGCTGAGTTGAGTGTTTCCTGACCATTACTGTTTATGAGACTCAGGGCTAAGGATTCAGGATGAAGATGGCATTCAATAGCATCGTTGTGCTGAGGCTGTGGTGTGATCTCTGTCTGTGTTGCCAGGCACACCTGGCTCCTGTGGGTGACAGTGCCGTCACACTCCAGGAAAGTACCTCCCTCCTGACCACTCCTGCCCAAGCGTGCAGAAGTCCACTGATTCCAAGCTGTGGCTGGGTTCAGACTTTTAGTAAAAATGTACTGGAAGGCTGCAGAGGAAAGAAAAATAACTCAACAATGATGACTGGTCATGATTACTTTCAAGGTCAAGGCCAGACTGCCGGTGAAAAGAACAAAAAGGAAAATTTCCTTTCCTGATCCAGAATCAGTCTTTTCCCAGGGTGATATGATGGGATTGCCGATTTATTAAGATCAAAATCCCATCCTAGAATGTGACCTTGCCTTAGGCCTCAGGGGAAGCTATGATATAGTCCAGGTAAGAAGATGACACAGGACTACTCCACACATAAGGTATTGTATTAGAGTTCTTAAAGAAGCAGAATTGATAGGAAACACACACATGGGTGCACACATGCACGCATGCACACACACTGATTTATTAGGTCATGGTACAGAGTCAGAGGTAGGGAGTTCTGGATGGCCTTCTGGGAGATTGCAAAGGAGAACCCAAAATGGCCACCTGCACGTGGGCGAGCTGGAGGATTCAGCAGCTGCTCAGAGGAGAAGGTGGAAAGCACAGAACGAGGACATGGAGGCTGCATCACTGTCCAGGATGGAGGCCGCAGAATGAGGCCATCGAGGACACAGCACCAGGAGCTGCTCAGTCCAAGACGCTGGAAGCTGCAGGATAAGAGTGTTCAAGAATTCAGAGCCAGCTCGGCTCCAAAGGCCTGGAGGCTTCCTGGAGAGTCGCTGGCATGAGTCCCTGTCAAAGGACTGAGGACACTAGACTCTGACAGTGGCAACAAAAGATGCATATGCTCAAGCAGAAAGGATGGAACTTTACAAGCACACACAGACTTCCTCTTGCTTCCCCTTTCACTCTACCTGGGCTGTAAGCCCACTGGATGGTGCCACCCACAATCAGGGCGGGTCTTCTCCTCTTAACTGTGTTGGTGTATATTCCGATCATCTCTGGAAACACTGCCCCCAAGCACACCCGGAGGTGGCTGGCTAATTTGCTAGGCATTTCCTGATCCAGTCAAGTTGACAATCATAATTACCAGTCACAACCCATTTATTGTTATAAATGATTTCTGCGATTTTGGCTTTGTTACCTGCCACCTACAGTAACCTGCGCATGCAGCAGTGACATGTCTGGTTTCCAGCTCTCTGACTCTCCAGACTACAGTGTCTATAAATATTTGACTGAAAATTAGTAGAGGAACATCCCCAAAGAGAGTCGCCCCTCAGTTCATATTTCGAAAACTCAATGGCCCAGTCCTGCGGTTCTTCCACGTGTATGTGAATATCTGTGCGTTTTCCTCCAAACCAAGCTACCTTAAGCAAACATCAGAGCTGTCACCCTTGAACAGGGGAGAAAATATGCGGAGACTCTCCGGAAGTGCCACTTTTTCCAGCTTCTGTGTCCATCACGACTTCTTAAATTACCGCGCAGTCTGAGGTTATGCGTGTTATTTTCAGAGCTAATGACGGAGAGTGTAATTCAAGCTCTGCAAATGATAATACTTATTTTCCTACTGAGATTTGCCATTTCAAGCAATTTCATGGTGGGTCATTTAATCCTCATGAGTGCTTGTGGAAGAAACACACACACACACACACACACACACACACACACACACACACACTCAAATCCAGCAGAGCCAGAGCCTGAGGTGCCGGCAGGAGCCAATGTGCGCGGGCCCAGCTGCGCCCTGGCTTCCTGGCTGCGTCAGCAGCCGGCGGCGCCGCAGCCTGGATCTCTCTGCCTTTTAAATAGATTGTGCGTCGCCGGCCTTTTTCTAAAGGAGAGCCCGTGGTGGGGCTGCAGCCTCCAGTAGACTCTGCTCTTTGGCACGCAGCCTTCCTTCCCGAAGAACGTCCAGACTTGGAAGAGAGCCCGCTGGGCCCTCCCAGGGCAGCGCTGCCACCCCGCGGCTGTCCAGGTGGCCAGGGAGCCCACTCCTTCACGTGGGCTTCCATGCGCTCTCCTGCACGTAGCGAGCTCCCTGGCAAGTCCTGAGAGAGGTATTCCAACCACCCCACTCCACCCAGCGGGGAAACTGAGGTATGCCAGATTTAACGCGTGTCTCAGGTCCCACATCTAGTGGCTGATAGAGCCGTGGAAGGCGTCCCTGTCCTTGAGGAATCAGGAGGGAGTCTGTTGCTCGCAGATTCGGGTCTTGGCGGTGTCTGTGCAGCCCGGAGAGTGCAGTTTATCTAATCCCAAGGAGGTGTGTCCACATGCTGTCTTCCTCACGTGCTCTTTACTGTCCCACTGTGGCTCTGGAAATCGTCCCTTGGTGTTTGGCAAGCACGGTATTGGACCGCAGTAGCCTGCTGCAACCCGACTGTGTTTAGGTTCTGAAGTGAGCCCACCAGCCTCATCTTCGTGGCTTTTATCTTTCAAACTAATTATACTCCAGGATGCTGAGGCAGGGGGTGGGGTGGGGGGATGGAAGCTCAAGCCCAGCCGGCAACTTAGTTACCTGGCGAGACACTGTCTCAAAATCAAAAATAAAACTGTGTTGGGGACTGAGGTCAGTGTGAAGTCCCCACCTTTGACCCTCAGTACCACACAAAACAACCACCATAAAGCCAAAACAAGGCAAAATCACGCCTGGAATATACGCAGCCTTCCACCATGCCACGTACTGTACAGACCAGGCTTGGCTCAGAGTCACCACTGTGAAAACCGGGCTCCACAAGGAGAGGCTGCCGCCCTTGATACCTCTGGTCCGGCCTCATTTCGCCCACCCGGCACTGTGCCTGCCCTGCTTCCGCCCCCTCTCCTCCCCATGCCTCAGGCTTTGGAGGTGTGTAGGTATGGGGAGGGACCTGAGCTTGTCACTCTGTCCACCGTGGGACTTTCCGGCTACCACGGAGGGGCATCTTCTCCTGCCACCCGTGCACACCAGCCTTGCCCTACAGACTTGATCGCACCCCGTCACCCCCGCCCCCTCCTGTTCCCACCTGGAGGGCTCTTCCGACCTGGTGGCCTTTCCAGTACCTCTGAGAGTGCTCCTGAGATGGGGTGGCTGCCGGTGACGCTGACGTGCATCCTCCCTGCTCCTACCTCGCCCTTGCGTCTTCTCACTGGCTCCTGGTGAGGCACCTGGATTCCTTAAGTGGTTTGTGGGGGCCCCAGGACACAGCCCAGTGTGGTGTTGTACCCAAAAGCCATGACTTAAGGAAGAAGACGGAGAGACTTAATGTGACGCCTGCCTTCTCACTCTATTGGTTCCGAGGAGGAAAGATCATGGTGGAAGGACAGGGTGGAGAACAGAGAGAAAAGGGAGGAGCCAGGAAGGGTATGTATCCTCTGGGGACACGCCCCCACCCCACTGGGTGACAGCCCTCACCCAGCCGGCCAACCTGTGGCAGCAAGCTTACTCAACCATGGCTCAGCCCTGGGTGTGTGCCCTGAGGAGCACGGTCTCCAGGTCCAGTCACCTTCCACAGCCCCACCTCTGAGACTCGTTGGGGGAACAGTTTAGATCTCAACCATAGTACCCAGATGTGTGGCACAGAGGTGGGGGCTGGCTCAGGTTTGAAGTTTTTCAAAGTCTTTTCTCCTGAGACTTTGATCCCAAAAATGCAGCATGAAGCAAGGCTTCCAGCTTCCGGTGTTGTCCGTGGTGTGGATTTTAGTCCTTCTGGTAGATAGACAACGAGAAAGACTGCACTGTGATGCTGAGCTTGCAGTTGGAAGGAGCTCATGAAAATGTGCCAAGGCAACATGCTGTTGCTGTCTTGCTGCTTGCTCCAGCGTCCTCTCCTCATGCTCGGCGGGGGAGAGCAGCATGGGGGTTTTCCCTCCGCACTCTTTGGACCCTTTACTTCCGGTTTGGACCCTTTTACTTCCGGTTTTGGATTCCTGTACTTACGTTCCCACAATATGGCCCTCCCAAAATTGTGTTTTGATGAGTCCAATTACCTATGGCCTGATTTCACTATTATTTTGGGCTCAGAATGTACCTTTAATAGAGGAACAGTTATTTATTCTGAGGTAGTGGAAATAGACACTGGTTTGCCTTTCCCTTTCTCAATCTGTATTTTCTTTAATCCCTGATTTACAAATGCCCTGATCCTGTCAGGTCACAGGAACCCCTGGACATCAAAAGATTTCTGGCCTTTGAGATTTGGTCCTTGTAACTGACAGAAACTACTCAGAGGCAGTATTTTGAAATATAACATATTAAGCCACGTGTGGTGGCACAAGCCTGTCATTGTAGCACTCTAAGAGGCTGAGGTAGGAGGGTCACAAGTTGAAGCCCAGCCTGAGCGACATAGTGACTTAGCAAGACCGTGTCTCCAAATCAAAATTAAAAATAGGCTGGGGAGGTAGCTCAGTGTGAAGGTAGTAAGCTAGAGTCTCGATATCACAACATAAAATAAATCATGTATAAACATTTTAACACCTTCCCCCAGAACTAAAAATCTTTTTTTCCCTGCCAGAAAATTCTTGTTCTGATGCAATTTAGGGCAGAGTCTGCAGGACGTTTGTAGAGGTCATAGCAGGGACCTTGGAGCTTTTCAGTGCCCTGAAGGTAGCAGGTGACACACAGATAATCCCCAACAGCTGCAGCTGGAAGCAGCTCAGGCAAACCTGCAAAGGCAGCATGGGGTTGTCTTCCTGCTGCTTACTCTGGCACCTTCCTGTGATGCTCAGCTGGGGGACAGCAGCTTGGCAACAGGGATTCACAGGGCGATGGCCAAGAAGGGAGGCCAGAGAACTGAAGAGCTCTTATCACTGGCTTGGGAAATGGCCCCCTTGGGACACTTGCATGCATGTGCTCAGTCCCAGGCACAGACCCCACACTGGCCTTACAGAGGTGGAACTTCTAGAGGGAGGAGGTGCTGAAGTGTTCAGCACTTAACTGTCTGCCTAGTTTTCCAGGGCTGCACTACACAGCTACCATAGATCATGTGGAGTAAAACAACAGACACTAGCTGGGTCCGGGGCACAGGCCCATCACCCCAGCACCCTGCAGGCTGAGGCAGGAGGACTGCTGTTTACGGGCTTAGTGAGACCCTCTCTCAAAATCAAAAGCAAAAATAGGCTGGGGTTGTAGCTCAGAGTATATGAACCCAAGGCTTGAGCCCTAGTACCACAAATCAATCAACCCACAAAACAAACAATAAAAAACAATCATGAAAACAGAGTAAGGCCTGAGTGTGGTGGCGCGTGCTTGCACTCTGGGAGGCTGAAGCAGGACAATCGGGAGTTAGAGCCTGGCCAGGGCAACCTAACGACTTATGGAGGTCCTGTCTCAAAGTCAAAAACACAAATTGGGCTGGGAATGGAGCTCAGTGTGAGGGTCCTGGGCTGGATTCCCAGTACCAGAAGAAAAAAAGAAAGGAAAGGAAAGGAAAGGAAGGAAGGAAGGAAGGAAGGAAGGAAGGAAGGAAGGAAGGAAGTGGCCTAATGAAAGCATAAAACATGAGCAGTAGTGGAAATGGTTCTGATGTGGGCAAAAGAAAGCAAGCTTGGAGACCGTAGGTGTTACGTTTCTTCTAGGATGACTCTGGGACCACGTTAAAGGTCTAGGCTGCAAAAGTGCCCAGACTAAGCTGTGATTGCGGGTGGGTCTCAGGCTGACACGGCGCTGACCGCGTGGCAGGCGTCTGTGCCCCACAGCACTGACCTGGCCTGCGTCGCTGCTGGCTGCGCTGGCTCCTGTAGCCTGGCGCCATGCCTGGCCCTAGCTATGCCGGACTAAGTGGCGTGGCTGCAGCCTTGAGCGCCCCATCTAGGCCTGGGTCTGAGCCGCGGGCGCGTTCTGACTTCCCATGTCGCGCTTTCTCTGGTTCCTGAGTAGCAGGGACCCATCAAAGAAGCGCGTTAGAGGCACGTCTACCAGGGCAGGTTTCAGAAGAGCCCAGGACCTGGGCCGCTGACCAGGGTCCTGATTTACCCGCACCAGGAGGAAGAGGAGCCAGGAGGGGAAAAGAAAGGGCGTTGGGGGCGGAACCGATTAATTGTGATGGAACGTGGGGGTGAGGGAGATAGAGCTGGCCGGCCTGGTGGTGCCGGCCCGTCATCCTAGTACTCTGCCAGGCTGAGGCAGGAGGATCGCGATTTCAGCCCAGTTTGGGCGGTTTAAGCACTTAATGAGATTCTGTCCCAAAATCAAAATTAAAAAATGGGCGGAGGATGTAGGTCAGCACGAAGGTTCCGGGTTGGTTCTTCAGAACCACAAAAGCGAAACAACAACAACTACACACACACACACACACACACACACACACACACACACACACACACAACCAAGAATGAGAAAGAGAGAGACGGAGACAGAGAAAGGGGCTTTTTTGAGATTGTCTCACTCTGGAGCACGGGTTAGTTCTGAACTCACTGTGCAGCCCAGGTTGGCCTCCAACTCGAGGCAACCCTCCTGCCTCAGCCTCCTGAGTGCTGGGATGCCAGGTGTGCCGCACCACACCTGGTTAAGGATTTTTTTTCTTGGATGATTGAGAACAAAGTGACGAGCCTTCACAAGAGAGAGTATTAATACACTTGAATACTGCTTTTTAAAAGTTTGAATTATTTGTTATTTATTTTATCAAACTTTTGAGGGAAGTGTCTGTGTTCGTTTTTCCTTCTGATTCTCTGAATCTAACTAAGGGAGTAAAATACCACAGCAACCTTTTCCTGTGCAGCGGGGACAGGACAGGGCAGGGCTCCGAAGAGTGCTGGCAGGCGGAGAAGGGAGGATAGCGAGTGTGAGGCCAGCCTGGGTAATTTAGGAAGCCTCTGTTCCAAAAATCAAAAATATCACAGTTTGGGCAAGGCTCTGCTCTCTGGCCCTGGAGGGGAGGACAGAAGCTAAGCCAGAGGCAGGGTTCTGGCAGTAACTCACAACCAGAGGCCTGTGACAGCGCTATGTCTCTGTAATTGTGTCGACTCAAGCGGCGGGGGTGGGAGCATCCTGCTATCAGGCGAGTGGGCAGCTCCTACTCCCTGCCTGGGCCTCTTGCCTGGGGAGTGGATGAAGCCATTTTTAAGCTGCCCTTACAACCAGGTATAAATCACTTTTAGTGAGCTAAGGTCAGAGGCGTGGGCAGAGCAGAAAGTGACGGCACAGAGAAAGATTTATATGGTCTCTTTCCTACAAAGAGATGAAGTCTTTCTAATATCTGGCCTAATTTGCCCTCCTCTGATCCCTGGGAAATAGAGGAGCTTGGAAGGAAGGAGTGACTAGAGGCAGGTGTGAAGGTTCTGAGTAACAACATGGATTATCAGTGAGGCTCCAGTGAACAGGAAATTTTCTGGAGGGGGCAGAATGTGAAGGAGCCAGCAGTCCCACACTTCCGGTGTTTTCTGTCTTTCCTTCTTCCTCTCCTCTCTCCTCTTCTTCTTCTTTTTTAGGAAAATTAACCTGGCAGAACTTTCCACGATGGTTTCTAATCTTTCTTCATTTCTCTCCCTCACTCTGATAAGCATAGAAAGACGATATCATAATCTCACAATTAGGGGCGTGGCTTTGATGTACTTCCTGGGGAATTGACACATGCTGATCCCAAAACTGTACATGAATGATCAAGCTCAATGAACAGACCAATGTGCGGTAGGAAGAAACTGATGATAAGATCATTTCTAAAAATAAAAAAATTAAATATTGAAAATAAATAATTATGGTTGGAGTAAGTGTCCCAGTTTCCTTATTATTTATATATTCATTATGATCCTGGGGAATCAAGCCCAGCATCTCCCACTGAGTTCCATCCTCAGCTCATTTCTAGTTCTGGTTTTGAGACAGAGTTTTGCTAAGTTGCCAAGACCGAGCTCAAACATGTAATCCTCCTGCCTCAGCCTCCTAGAGTGCTGAGATGACAGGCCTGTGCTACCAGGAACTAGCTAACTGCCCAAGAATGATTTTATGCACTTCCACCCACCCTTTGCTCTGGGCCACTCTTCCATGGGAGGGAATTCCTTTTCCAGCTGAGAGCCCAAGGTCACCCAGGGTGCTACAGGCAGTCATGATCCTGGGTTTCCCAGGTTCCTCTGCTCTAAGTCTCTCCCCAATTTGAATACTGCCTCTGTTGTCACAAAGAAAAGGAAGTTGGAAACAACTGAGAGAAACACCACAGAGGCAAAGTAGAAAGGTAAAAGGATTAGAGGAATGTCACAGGAGAAAAGATTACAGGGATTTAATCTGGTACAGGGAGCTTTGGGCGAAGGGGATAAGGAGAGAGAGAGACTAATTTACACATTGACAGGGCTAGAAGGGAAGACCCAAAGGGAGGCCAGGCCCGGGGGAGGGGCGATGAGCCTGGCGAGGGAGGGACTTCAGGAAATTCTCTCAGGAGAGGATCAGGCTAAAGACAAGCAAGACTGACTTATTCAGCAGCAGTTACTGAGACTCATGAGAGATTTTAAGGGTACAGGCAAGTGCCACCCCTCCTCCCCAAAAAATAACCATCATGTTTCCTATTTTCAAATGTGCCACACCTGAGCTGAAGATAGAAATGCATGGAGTTGAAAAAGGAGATTCAGGCGAGCTGGAAGTTAACTGGCTAAAATACTACAGTGCACAGGATGTCTTCTGGAGGGGCGGAGAGGGCACCCTTCCTACCAGTTCCAAGTTTCCGGTGCTGTGGGCAGAACTAGTCAGGATGGAGGCTTTCTAGTACCTGGCCATGTAGATCCTGGGATTGGAAAACTGCCTCTGTGTCCCGCCTACCTGGGGGTTAAAAGAGATGTCCCCCCCCCCCCCCCAACACTGGCTTCTCTTTTTTGATTTGCAACCGTGCTAGACTAAAAGAGATTCACTTTCACTTTTAATGAACTTGTGCAACAGTGGTGCTGTTAGTATCATTTGATCATCTGCCCACAGGATGCCATTATTTTAGTCATGCCTGTAGCAGAGTGAATCGTCCCCTACAAAGATTATAACCACCTGTCAGCCATGGGTGGAGGGTGTCCAAGACAGTTTTGGGAGGTGAGACACCCTGTGGAGAGAAGGCACGTGGAGTGGACACTGGTGGAACTTTATTGGTGCACACACCTGCTTATATACTGTCATCAGGCTTGCTGAGCATGAGCAGAAGGGGGCGGTGAGCTCACCATCGTGTGCCTACTTGCTAGGGCCTTGCTATCAAGATGGCCTTGCTGGTAAGAACATTTAGCTTATTGTCCTGCACTGGTTACTTGTTTCCGTTTGTGTGTAGCAGTGTGCAGGCTCTGCTCCTAGACTACTCTATTTTGAGGTCCCAGCCAGCCTTTCCCCCCACAAGTACTGTGGGATAACACAGCCTGTAGACTTTTGGTATGGAGCTGCTGGAGGGTGAGAGTGGGGTCAGGGGACCATCCTAGCGTTAGAGGAAAGTTAACCATTGGAAATGCCTTTCCCCACCACCAGTTATTATGACTTGGGTCTGGAATGTCCCGCCAAAGCCTCGTGTTTCCAAAGTGATTCAGTTACGGGAATTAATTCATTGCTTTCCTATGTTGTTGAGAGGTGGGGCCTGGGGCTTGACCTGGAAGGGGTGGATCACTGGGACGTGACCTGGAAGGGTATAGGCTAGCTCTGCCCTTCCCCTGTCATTTCTCTTCCTGTCTTGCAGTAGCATGACCAGCTGTTCTCTGGCGTGGCCCCTGCCGCCATTGCTGGCTACCCATGAGTGGACTGAGATCTCCTGAAACTGTGAGGTCAAATAAACTTTTCCTTCCTCGAGTTGGGGGTAGCAGCTATTATATTCCAACAGCTTAAAAGTAATTAAGGCACTAGGGACCCACTAATTGAGTGCAGACCTATTTTGTTAAGCTTTTATTAGTGGTGCGGGCATTGAAATAGGAGAGTTGCTTGGGGGCTACAGCGTCTTCAGGTGGGCTTGGCACAGCAGGCTGATGCGTGTCACTCAGTAAACCTCCTGATCTGTCCCAACTTTCCATCATGTCCTGAAGCTACAGTTTAGCATCCACGGTGACACGGTGTTTATTTTATGCCCAGCCAGGTAGATTTAAGGGACAAATGTAGCCTGATGCCCCCCACCCCCAAGATCCTGGTGAGAGGTCTGAAAAGTTCTTCACTTCATTTGAAAGAGCAAAGTAATAATTGAACACTGTCCTGGGAAGGAAATCCAAGACGCTGCCTGGACTAGGCCCGAGGTCATATGCAGGAGCCTTAGGGAGATCCTGTCCTTCAAACCACACATACTGACAATCTGCACTTGAAGTTCAGCTGAGCTGGGTCTGGTGGTGCTGGTGTCATTCCAGTACTTTGGAAGGCTGAAGCAGGAAGACTGCAAGTTCTAGACCTGCTTGGGCAATTTAACAACTTAGTGAAGCCCTGTTTCACATAAACCATACAAAAGGGATTGGGATGTAGCTCAGCATGGAGGAAAAATAAAATGAAGACTGGGTGTTTCTTTACTCATTGAAGCATTTTTTTTCTTTTCTCTTTCTTTCTCCTTTTTTCTTCCTCAATTTTTTCTTCCTTCCTGTCTTTCTTCTTTCTTTCTTTCTTTCTTTCTTTCTTTCTTTCTTTCTTTCATTCTTTCTTTCTTTCTGGTGCTCTTTCCTTTTCAGGGCAGACCCAGGGATACTAATAAATGTAAGGGTCATTTCCACTAACTGCCAAAGTTGCTGTTATGTTTTTGAACCACAGTTCTTTTAGTGTTTATTCATCTTCAGGAAAACTGGAATTTCCATTTTGAAATTGAAACTAACCCCCTTAAATTCACACTGCTCTTGGGGTAACTGTGCCATTGTGTGACAGTGATTGAAGGACCACGTGCCCGTGCCCAGGAGCTAGATGTAGAAGATGGGGCAGAGCCGAGCTCTTCCTGAAGAAAGCTGCCTGACCCCAGAGTGCTGTGCAGCCTGACAGGCCTTCTCAAAGCATCATCATGGATCTCACGAAACCGTGTGCATAAAGTAAGTGGAATCTGCCTTAGCCGGTACCTGACACCCACACCTTAAGGGAGGAAAGGCTTATTTTAGCTCACAGTTTCAGGGGGTCTCAGTCCATTCATGGGTGACTGGCAATGGCGGGAAGAGTCTGGCAGAGAATAGCTGCTCATAGCATCACAAGAGGAAGGAGGGGTGCTGCCTGGGGAGAAGCTGGGGCAGGAGCGTATCCTTCCAGGCACACCTCAGGGGTCTGTCACATCCTCAGAGATCCACCTCAGCGTCAGTGATCCATCACCCTCAGGGATTCCCCCTACAACCTCAGTGATCCACCCCTAGTGAGATCACTGCCCCTCCCCACCAAGCCTCACCTCCTAACCCATGTGATATCCACAGATTACCCATAACACCCAAGTACATGAGGCTTTTGGGAATATTCCAGATCCAAACCATAACATAATCTTACCTATATTTTTCAAATTATACACAATCCTGATCAGAAAAACAGCGTGATGATTTCGACACAATCCTTCTCCAACCACAAAGTCATTGAATCTACTTGTGATTATCAACAGAAGAAATTATATTATAAACTGATGCAGGACAATTTCATCAAAATTAAGCCATGAGTATTCAGATGTTTAATAAAATCAATGGAACCACAGTGACAGTGTGATCTTCACAAGGCCTTATAAACCAGGTGTTTTTCAAGAGACTAGTGGTGAATTCATTGCCAAGTAGGCTCGTGGCCTGTGATAAGCACGGTTGGACTGAGGGTGAGGCTCATTAGTTCCCAAAGCAGCTAAGTTGTTGTTGTTGTTGTTGTTGTGTGTGTATCACCCTAGACAGGAAATTAGCATTCTTTCACGAGTCATAGGGGGATGGGGATATACCAACAGGAGCACGCACGACTAACAGTTCTTCTTCTTTGATGTGCAATGCTTCTCCTCTGCTCTCCTCTCCCCTTCTCTCCTCCCTACCTTCCTCTTGGAATGGTCTACACGCGGCTGGGGTGGCCTCTCTGGGTGGTGCCTCTTACTGCTCACCTTGTTTGACAGCCCAGAGCAGCCAGCCCCTCCTGTCTCTTTCTGACGGTACGTGGATGGTTCTTTTAACTAAAGGCCTGAAGCTCAGCTATACAGAACTCAGGCTTAGAAATTCAACGTATTAGACACCATCACCACATGTTATTCCTGACATCCCAAAAAGTGTCTTTGAGACATCTACCTCATCTAGCACTCTGGGAGACTGAGGCAGGAGGGTTGTAATTTTGAGCCCAGCCTGGGCATCTTAGTGACATGGGGAGACCCTGCCTTAAAATCAAAACTAAAAATTAAAAATCAGGAAGGCTAGGGGTGGAGCTCAGTGGGAAGGCCCTAGGTTTCATCTTTAGTTCCACAAATAATAAAATAAAATAAAGAACACAGTAAAGCTCTGGTGTAATCTTTACCTTGGACACCGGTGAGTCCTTTTTCTATTCTTCGTTTTCACTGGGACTCAGTGGTTGGCTGTCGTCCTTGGTGACTTCCAGCAGCTGACTCGTGCCCATGCTCAAGATTTTGTTGAGATGACAGGAGATTTGGTCTGTCCAGCTGTTGGGGCCTGAACGTAGCTCTTGTTCCTCAGCCGTGTTCCCATGGCTCGGGTGAGCTGATCTCTTCACCTTTCTGCTCTGATGCCGATAGAGAAGATGGCCCGGGCTGCGCCTCCCTGCCCGTGTGCGTGCACGTCACCTGCTGTACCCGGGAGGACCTGGGAGGGTTTGTTTGCTTATTTTTTCACAGTACTGAGCATGGAGCCCAGGGACTTTGCCCTGAGCCGTGTTCCACCCTCTTTTGTTGTTGATCTGAGACAGGGTCTCAGTAAGTAACTAAATTGCCCGTGCTGGGCCTAGTCTCACACTTGTGATCGCCCCTCCCCGCCTCCCCGAGTGCTGGGGTGACAAGCCTGCGCCCCTGGGCCCGGCCCTGGCAGGGCTCTTTCGGAGCTTCTTGACTTTGGTAAAGAGACAATAACTTCTGTGGGGGTTGTGGCTTAGGGAAGCGTGTGCTTTCTGCCTCTGTCCCATAACAATTGCAGCGGTATTATTATCTAGCATGTTCTGAGCACCTAGAGGTGTTAAATACACAAAACAGGTAAAACAGGTCCTGGACACTCAGAGAATATTTGCCAGGATAATGAATAATATTCACTTTAGCTTTTTTTTAAACGCCAGTGACAGCTGGATAAACAAGTAGACATTATCTACTTCTCAACATGGGAACACATTGTAGAACACATGAGGCAAATGCCCATGTAAAGCCGCCAGCACTTATGGTACATTATAAACTTCTTTGTTTGATTATCTCAGAGGTGTGTGTGTGTGTGTGTGTGTGTGTGTGTGTGTGTGTGTGTGTGTGTGTCTTACTAAGGATCAAGCCCAGGACCTTACCACTGAGCTACATCCCCAGCCCATTTGTAGTTTTGATTTTGAAACAGGGCCTTGCTAATTTGTTAAATTGCCCACCCTGGGCTCAAACTTGAGATCCTCCTGGCTCAGCCTCCTGGGTTCAGTTACAGTTTAGAAATGTCCAATTTGATTGCTATAGTTTGGATAAGTATGTTCCTAAGATCTCTGGGTTAATAGCTCTGTCCTGAGGATATCATTATTGGGAGGCGATGGGACATTTTGGGAATGGACCTAGGGAGGTCCTTAGGCCAGTGGAGGTGTGGCTTTAAAGAGGATTGTGGGAACACAGCCTTTTCCTTGTTTTCTTTCCTGGCTTCCAGAATACTGATGTAAGCATCTCTGTCCTGACACACACTTGTCACAGTTGCTAACCAGAGGAGAGACCCAAAACAACTGCCCTGTCTCGGGCAGAAAACTTCAAAGCTGTGAGTTATAATAAGCCCTTTCATAGGTTGTTTTTTGGCCCCAGTGAAACCTTGCTACTTAATTGACTGTAAACTACTGTTATGGTTGTACTACTTAGATTTCCTCTACTTCCCAGGTACATCAGTGTTAACAAGTTATCATTTGGAATCTCTGAACACTTATCTTAAAAATAATTGTTAATACTATGAAACCACCTCTGTGGCACTCAGTTAGAACCTGGGTAGATCATATTCAGGAAGGATATTCCTAAGTATGCTTAGGAAGGCCAAATTTCCCATCAGATGAACAACATTATACACAAAGGAGCGCTCTGAGTTAGCAAGAGCTGCTTTTACACGTCTGTATTTTTAAGTGATCATTTCAGTGAGAAGTACTAATTTATTCTAACAGTGAAGGGGAGTCATCTGGTAAGCAGTACCTGATTTTAATGACTTGTAATTTAGCTGTTTTGTGGCTTTTCTTCTTTTCCAATGAGCAGGGAAACCCAGGAAAAGACAGAACTGGACTGCAGACCAGCAGCCCACGCGCTCTGGATGTGGGGTGCAAGGAGAACGCTGGTCACGCACTTTCAGGGGCGCGGGCTGCAGCAGCAGGAGGTGCAGGAAAGCCACACCGGACTCTTAGGAATCCACAGGATTTCTCCAGGAAAACAGGAAGAACGTGTGTCTTTGGGTGGGTGGGTGGCCGTGGGGATGGATGGGTGTCCCTGTGTCCCTTTACCCGGGTTCTTTTCCCCCATTGAGGAGGCTGTTTCCAGCCATGGAGGATTCCCTGTTGCCTGCCTATCAGGTGATTGGTCATGGGAATGGATCGGGGCTCGTGTGCTCTCCCTGACCAGGGGGGTGGCAGGCTGTGGACTCCCAGGGCCTCCTCATGCTTGTAAAGTAATTGGGGCTCATCTCCTGCGTGGAGGAGGTGCCCTCGCTTCCCACCCCTCCCCAGACTGCAGGGCAGGAATGGCCATCACTTTTCCAGGACTGACCAGCTCACTTGCTGGGAACCTGGGCCTGCTCCCAGCTCCCTGTTGGCCACTTTTCTTTTGTTGTTTTTGTTTTTGTTTGGTTGTTTTTGTTTCTTTTACACTGCTAGGGTTGGACCCCAGGGTATTTGCATACTGAGCTCCATCCCCAGCCCATGTTTTGGTTTGGGTTTTGAAGCAGGGTCTCCTTAAGCAGCTAAACTGCCCAGGCTGGGCTTGAACTTGCGATCATCCTGTTTCAGCCTCCCAGAGGGCGGGGATGACAGGCTGGCCCCACCAGGCCTGGCTTCTGTCCCCTTTCAAAGGTGTCAGTGGCTGAAGTGACCCTCTGCTAAGTGCCAAGTGATGGGCAGAAGGGGGTCAGAGAAAGGAATATGGGGCGGGGAGGGCTGTGTCGGTCACACGGGCTGGGGACTCTGGGGTCGTTGTATGTGGGTCTCTCCTTCTCATAGGGACTCACGTCTCCGCTCAGTCACGCTTGCATGCGTGCATAGACAGGAACCTCTGCGGATCCGTCTCCCATGGGTGGGCACATGCACTCAGCACAAAGAGGTACAATGTGCAAGTGTGAGTAGACGTCATATATGGACATATGAACAGAAATAAAATTACTAGCAGGAAGAGATGACATGGACACATGCATCTACATGTGTTTGTGCATCCATGTCCATGTGTCAGCTTCATATATGTCAGTACATGCAGTAATATGCAAGTTGTAACGTATGGACATGGTCATAAACTTTTGGATATGACAGGAATAAATTAAGATCAGCATCTGGGAGGCTGAGGCAGGAAGATCATGAGTTCATGCTCAGCCTGGGCAGCTTGCCTAGCTGGAGCTGCCAGCCGGGCCGCAGCCCCGGGGTGGGGGTTCTTTCCTCACTCGCTGGCCCACATGTCACTCACACACATACACACTCATGAGCGTCCCCTGGGTGTTTCCTAATCACCTTCAAATTGACATTATTCCTTCCACAGTCACAACATGCCCAGGTACACGGGGACATAGGAGAGGACAGGAAGACAGGAAGAAATGGCAAATGTGGAACGCCAGGTGCCAAGATGTAGAACGCCAGGTCTTTACTTAGAGGCAAAAGCATACAGGGGAAAAAGCTCCCACACTCGGGGAGGGGTTCCGAGTGGGTCACTCCTGTTTATTTTTTATGGTACTGGGGCTCGAACCCAGGGCCTTCCCACTAAGCTCCAACCCCAGCTGTCTTTTTCAGTTTTTGATTTTGAGATAAGGTCGTGGTACACTGCCTAGTTGCCCACGCTGGGCTTGAATTTGCAGTCCTCCTGCCTCAGCCTCCCAGTGTGCTGGGATGATGGGCCTGCCCCACCAGGTCCAGCCGATGCTTTCCTCTTTTAAAGCCAGTCTCCTAGCATCAGCCTGGGGAATTTTCACAACTGTTCTGTGAGATCAGTGTTAGATGCAAAAATCTCTTAGAAACCCACTTGTTCTTTTTCTTTCCTTCTCTCTCTCTTTCTTTCTCTTTTTAAAGGATAGAGAGAATTGGTTCATCCTCCCTCAGGGACTTAAGAGTCTGTTTCGCCTTTACAGAACGTTTTGTGGATCCTCAAAGCCTGTAATTCTCAGAGGGAAACTTGTGATAACAGCATATGCCTCAACTCGATAACGATTTGGTCCACAGTGCCATGGCTATGTTATTTTTCTTTGGTTCTGGGGATGGAACCCAGAGCTTTCACACTGAGCTACGTGTCTAGCTCTTGTTTATTTAGGGAGACAGGGCTGCAGGGAGCCTGGAGCCTGAGGAAGAAAGGCTTGCTTGGGCTTGCTCTGTGTGTGTGTGTGTGTGTGTGTGTGTGTGTGTGTGTGTGTGTGTGCGTGCGTGTGTGTGATACTGGGGATTGAACAGAACGCTTCTATGCTGCACTGCATCAGTACCATTTTTTATTTTATTTTATTTTATTTTAGTTTTAGTTTTAGTTTTTTGATTTTAGGACAGCATCTCGCCAAGTCACTTTGCTGAGACCAAGCTTGAACTTGCCATCCTCCTGCCTCAGCCTCCCAGTGTGCTGAGATGACAGGCCTGTGCCATCCAGCCTGGCTACATTCTTAAAGGTCAAAGGCACAGGCAGGCTGTCTCAGGACTCTGCGACTAAAAAAAGGAGCTTGTAATTTCCTGCTCTTAAGAGGAATTTTCCGAAGCCAGGCGAGCTTCTTGAGTGCTTGCTGGCAGGCCTGTAACAGCATGGGCAGGCCTGATGGGACCCAAAGGTCCCTGAACGAGAGTTCCTGAGGTGGTGTGCTGGATACCCTGTTCTCAGGCTAATGACCCCCTTCAGACTCTCTCCCAGTGCCTGATGACCTCCCCCGGGCCTGCCCGGCCATTCTAATGCTCACAGGAGGGCAGAAAATGTCTGGGAGCCAGAGATGGTCACTACCACGCTGTGCTGGCTCCAAAGTGAGGTGGGAACGGGCATGCATGGCTTACAGCCCTGGG
Organism: Ctenodactylus gundi; assembly: GCA_004027205.1. Lineage (NCBI taxonomy): Eukaryota > Metazoa > Chordata > Mammalia > Rodentia > Ctenodactylidae > Ctenodactylus > Ctenodactylus gundi. The sequence continues at coordinate 115,428 of PVKB01001985.1, forward strand.
GCCAGGGATCCACAGCTGGAGGTGTGTGGGAGCTACCGTCCTGTGGAATCCCCAGCCCAGCCCATCTGCCTGGAAGGGGAGTTTTGACCTGCACAAGGTCTTTGGAGGAACTGTCATGGCACCCAAAGGTGGGGGTAGAAAACCACAGCGCAAAAGAGGCTGGAGAAGACCCAGGCTGTGCGCTTTTGATTTCCTGGTGGGGTTTGAGACTGCTGTCCTGGCCCGGCCCCAGGGGCTTTCTGCTGAGCTCCTGCCCCTCAATGCCTCCTACCCCGCTGTGTCTTCTGGTAGCCTTTCCAGCCCATCCCCTTTCTCCTCCTCTCTCCCTCTAATAACACCAATGCCAAGCACCTATCGGCTCCCATCGGTGTCCGGCTCTCTTTTCTGTTAGGTGTCACTCTGTGTTCTCCAGTTTCCATACTGGCCAATTTCTGTCTCCTGCCTCTAAGGTCCCTAATCTCTTTCTCTGCCCCTCATTCTCCTGTGGAATCTACATGTGGAGTTTTTAAGTTTCTGTCATTATATGTACTTAATTAAAAAAAAATTGTATCTGGGTCTATTTTATATCTTCTGTTGCTCTCCTGACACTTTTTCTTTTTACTTGGCCTGAGGAGAGCTGTAGTTGCTCACTGAATTGTTTTTATGATGGCTGCTTCAAAACGTTTATCAGATGATTCTATAATCCCTGGTTTCTCAAAATTGGCTTCTATAATTATTTCTCCTTACCCTTCCTTCCTTCCTTCCTTCCTTCCTTCCTTCCTTCCTTCCTTCCCTTTCTTTCTTTCTTTTCTTTCTTTCTTTCTCTGTCTCTCTCTCTCTAGCCATTTTGATTTTGATTTTGAGACAGGGTTTCCAGACTGGGCTCAAATTTGTAATCCTCTTACCCCAGCCTCCCAGAATTCTGGAATGATGGGCCTGTGCCATTAGGCCCAATTTGTTAGTTTTATGGCCACAAGGCCCAGGAGATTTTAGGTCTAAGAAGGAGAGGGAACAGGGCTTCTTACTTTTCTAAAGTCCAGACAGGCAGCTGAGATGGAGGGATGGATGGAGCTAGTGTGGCCCCTTCCAGCTCACGCCCCAGTGATCTTCTTCAGCCATTCTCTGGGGTTATGATCCCGGCTTTTTGGAATTCGTCTTGTCTTCTAATTGCTATTCCGGTGTGCATATCCAGATCCGAATGCTTCTCAATTTCCTTTCTGCTTTCTTTGTGGAGCTGCATTATGTAGAATTTCCCCACCTCTGCAGGGGTGAGACTCACTCTGCAGCCGACAGAGCTCGATTTCCCTTCCTCAGTGCCTCTCCCCAACGCAAGGCAGCCTGAGTGATGCGCTCACACAGTTACCTGTTGTCATAATAATTGCAAACTGGAACTGTTTAGTCACAGCCTCTGAAGGTGACTTCCGTCTCTCTCACTGTGACTTGCCTAGTTCCCACCTGTCCTCACCATGGCTTGTGTGGGAAGCCGCAGGTATTTTGAGGACTTGACTAAGGATAAGTTAAGCTGGGAATAATTTAGGTATAGTCTAAAATTACATGGTTCACAGATTTCCATGTATCATTGAACTTCTGCTAATTGGCCTAGTTTCTCTCTCTCTTTTTTTTTTTTTGTGGTCATAGGGATCAAACTCAGGGCTTTCACACTGAGCTACATCCCAGCCCACTTTTATCATTTATTTGATACAATGTCTTAGTTACTTTTCATTGCTGGGGCATAATACCTGACATCTACAATGTAGGGGAGGAAAGGTTTATTTTAGCTCACAGTTTCAGGAGGTCTCAGAGAGCTGGTGATGGAGGAAGCACATGGCAGACGTAGCTGGGGAGAAGCTGTTCATGGTGCAGCAGGACAGGAAGCTGAGAGGGAGGGATGGATGGAGCCAGTGTAGCCCCTTCTAGCTCACGCCCCAGTGATCTTCTGCTTCCGGGTCAAGCCCCAGTGACCTTTCCCCAACCTGGCCCCACCTCTAACAGCACAGGAAATCAATGGATTATTCCCCATGATTGAATCACCTTTCAAACATGAGGCCTCTGGGGACATTCCAGAATCAAATCATAATGATAGGGTCTTGTTAAGTCATTAAGTGCCCAGGCTGGGAATGAACTTGTGATCCTCCTGCCTCACCTTCCCAGGGTGCTGGCCTGAGCCATGGGGTCCAGTTAGGCCTAAATTATATGCAGATTTATCAAATGATGATGAGAAAGAGATGCAGGGTTAGAGATTTTACCAGAATCTAAAAGCACTCTACTGGGAAGGTGTGTGGTCCTGGAAGCAGGTGGGCGATGGACAGAAAAATGGTGTAAAATATGTGAAATCAGAAACTCATCAGTGAGAAAACTTACCCAAGTCTCAGAATCATATTAAAAATTTTTGTTAAAGGATTATTTCATAACCATCTTTAAAATTTACATGGCATTACCAATAATTAGGTATGATCCTAAAAATAAAGGTTCTAAATTATTAAATAATTTTTAAAAATTCAAATCCAATCAACCATTCTAGAGGAAAGACTAAATTATCTTTCTGTTTTTCTGCTACCGCATCCTTACAGTGCAAAATACCTAAGCGAAAGGGCACATGTAGGAAATCAGCACCATTGGGTGGACCAGCAGATACATAATAAAAATACTATTTTGGGGATTTTATGATGTTTGTGATATTAATTAGCTTTTTATCATCTATAACTCAAATTTTATTTTTAAAAAAGAATCTCCACATTCAAATCTAATTTTATATTTTTTCTCTTAAAAAGAGTATCCTGCCACACGCTGGGAGGCTGCTATGGTTCGGATGTAGAGTGTCCCCCAAAGCCTCATGTATTTGGAAGCATGCACTGTTGGGAGGAGGGGCTCGGCTAGGAGGGGCAGAGGCTTGGGGTTTGACCTGGAGGGCTCGTGCCCATGTGCTGGGGTAGGGGAGCACCCAAGACAGAGCTTCCAGGCTTGAGATAGGCACTTGCAGGGAGTAAGGGAGGAGCACCCTCCCTGGGGGTCCGGCTGGCAGCTTGAACTAAGTAAAGGAAGAAGTGCTGTCACAGCTTCTCCCTGGGGAAGCTCTGGCCCGGCCGAGCCTCTGGACACCCGCCAGCTTCTGGCTCAGCTTCTGTCTGCAGTAGGCGAGCAGTGCTCCTGCCCCGGCCGGTGTTCCCACCCGTACGGCTGCCCTGGAATGGACTGGGCGAGATCTCTCAAACGAGAGCTGGGGACATCTTTCCCCTCTTAGTTTGGGGATGTCGCGTATTCTGTCTCAGCAATGAGAAAGTAACTAAGACAGAGGCCCAGGTAGGAGGGTCACCAGTTTGAGCCCAGTCTGGACAACTTCATGACTTCCATTGTGTCACAAAATCAAGAATAAAAATGGGTTGGGGGTGAAGCTCAGAGTGAAGGCCATGGCTCTGCCCCAGCGCTGCAAACAAAACAACAGAAAGCAAGTCGGATTCAGTATGTTCATCAGTAGTGTGTGGCTCATAGGTTTAATGTACATGTATGTATACATGTATTAATAAACATACATAAATACATATATGTATTTTGTTCAATGTCTAAGGCATGGTAGACGCTACAAAATATTTGTAAAATGAAGCTAATTATTGCCGATATTTATAAGAATTTGAAAAAGATTTTAAGCTGCCTGAGCACTTTGCTTTAGCTGTTGAGCCATTCCTCCAGCCCCTGTCCTTGAGTTTATATTTTCTTTAATTTACTGGAAGGTCAGAAAACGTTTACCAAATCCTTCTCAGAGCTCTCTGGGTTGATTTGTTTTCCAATGTTTACCCTGCCCCATGTTCCTTCTGTTATAATAAAATCCTCTCACAGCCAGGCCTGCTGGCTCAGGCCTGTCATCCCAGCACTGTGGGAGGCTGAGGCAGGAGGATCACAAGTTCAGGTCCAGCCTGGGCAACTTAACGAAAATTCAAAAATGAAAATGGAGATGCATGCAGCTCAGCATGAAGGCCCTGGATTTGATTCCCAGTACCACACACATTAAAAAATTTCCATTAGTGCCCTTAGGTGCATATATTACTACACAATTATTTGATTCAGTATTATGAAGACTTGACAAAAATCTGAAAAAAAACCAGTTTATTTTAGTGTTAGGTATATTCAGCCATACAATTATTACACATTATTTGGGCCTCTGTTGTTTCGAGCGTTTCTGGTACATTCTTGTGAATTTCTCCATAGTGCTGTCTTGGTTACCTTTTCTTGTGGAGAAGCAGTACCCGACACCCACACCTTACAGGGGGAAAGCTTTCTTTTAGCTCGCTGCTTAAGAAGGTCTCGGTCCAGTCGTGGTAGCTGGCAGTGGAGGAAGGCCTGGCAGTGGCCTAGCAGGAGAGAAACTGTTCACGGCATGGTGGGACAGGAAGCAGCGAGCAAAGGCAGAGCTGGTGTTCACTGTTCTAGGTCCTGTTCCAGTGAGCCATCTCTTCCAGGTCAAGCGCAGTGACCTGCCTCTCTCCTAACAGCACAGGAAGTCAATGGATCAACTCCATGATTGGAACACCTTCCAGACACGAGGCTTTCAGGGAACATTCCAGACCCAGCCCATTACAGGAATGAACCATGGAGTGGAATTTCAGTATATATAGTAAGATGTGTTCATTTCAGTTTCATTAGGCTCATAATTGCTTTCCAGATGAGTTTTATAAATTAGGAGTGTTAGACTTGTGGAGTTTTGCCAGCCCTCAGCTGTGTGTGCAGTAACCTCTCACGGCTGTTCACGCTTTGCTGACTCCCTGCGAGGTCGAGTGTATTTTCATATTTATTACTTATTTCCTCCTCTGAGGGTTCTCTGCTTGGTTCAATTAATTCTTTTTCCTTTTCCTTATTGAATTTTTTCTCTCTCCTGAATAGTGATTTGTTGGCATTCTTTCTTTTCATTCCTGGAGACTAAAATTCTTTGTGTTATATATAGTAGAAATATTTTGTGTCACACTGGCCCCTTTTGAACTCTGTATACGATACCTTTCCTTTCCCCCACCATTTTTATTAATGTACATATGCAACACATAGTGTTTACAATGAACTTGAGTATTTTGTACACATACATATCACATCAACTTTACAATCCCCTTTCTTGGCCCTCCCACATCCTCCCCACCCCCCATGATCACCCCATGTGGTTCTATAGAATGTCTGTATTCTGGGTTTCCCAAATCAGAGAAACCATATAATACTTAACATATTTAATCTTCTGCGTCTGACTCATTTCACTCAAATCTCCACTGTAGCTCTGCTTCCCACCCCTAGAATGGGCCACAGTGGCCAAATCTTGATGCCTCTTCTCTCAGTCCAGCAGAGCCCTTTATTGGGATATTTGTCAAATGTTGCCTTTTCTATATTTTGCTATATCTTTGTTGAGATTCTTTAACCTGACCTCACCTACCAGTCCACATAAGGAAAGAAAGAACAAAAAAGGAACGCCTGTGGCCATGTTATTCAGTCATGTCCACACTAGGCCTGACGGTGAAGGGAGGGCGCGGTGTATTAAGCTGGGGGCCTCGAGCTCTGCACCAGGGACGTACGGTCATAACCCTGGTTTTGTTCACATGGGGCCTGGTTTAGAGCTGGGACGTCTCAAAGCCTCAGTTTTGGACATCGTGGATTATAAATGAGAAGGTGGGGTCTTCTCACAAGGACCACTAACCCTGACCTGGAAGTGTATTGTGAGCTCCAAGCTTCCTTGCCCTCTGCTTCAGGCCCACCAGGCTGTGCACTGCTTCTCTCTGGCGAGGCCTTTGCCAAGTCCTTCCGCCATTGCCAATGGACTGAGACCTCCTGAAACTGTGAGCTAAAATAAACTTTTCCTTCTTTAGGTTGTGGATGGAGGGCATGGTGTCCCAGCAGCAAGAAAGTGATTGAGACATATGAATTTAAATTCTCAAAATTTCATTCTTCTCATCTCTGCCAAGGGCTCAGGTTTTAGCAGGCTACCTGGTTCTCTTTCCGCAGGGAAAATCATTACATATAAGCGACTGAATTATGGGCTATGGAGTGGTGGGATACACCTCCTCTCCCCAAAATGATGGGCCAGCCTAAACATAATGCTCATTCAATATGTCATGAATAAACAAAAAAGGACTATAAAATATTTTTCTTTTCTTTTTTTTAACAGAGGGACTCACTCCATATTCCAGGCCAGTCTTGAACTCACTATGTAGCCCAGGCTGGCCTTGAACTCATGGCAATTCTGTCTCAGCCTCCGAATGCTGGGATTCACAGGCATGCAAAACCACGCTTGGTTAAGTTTTGTGTAGTGCTTGGGAATCAAACACAGGGCCTTGCTGTGCTATACAAGCTCTCTAGTATTTGAGCTACACTCCCAGCCCAAAACTATTCATTTTTAACAAAAAAATATTGAGCAAAATGATTATTGGATATTTGACCTCAAATGGTGTATAGAAATTTAAAATTTGCTTATATATCCTCAAAGTACAGCATCCTTATACTAAATATGATAAATCTGAGACCCAGCTGTAACCAAGAGGTTAAAATAGATCTTTAAAAATAAAGGCCTGCAATCCTAACACTTTGGGAGGCTGAGGCAGGAGGATCACAAGCTGGAGCTCAGCCTGGGCAACTTAGTGACTTCGCAAGACCCTGCCTCAAAACCAAAACTAAGAACAGGCCCTGGGTTTTCGTTCTAGTAACCCCTCCCTCCGCCCCTCATGATCTGCTTGTGCCTCACTGAGGAGTTCTGCTGGTGTGCACAGTCCAGAGTTCCCCCTCGTTTTTACCTCAGATCCCAGGATTCTAGCCCAGACCCTAGGTGGCCTCTCCGCTGCTGGTGTCCCACTCAGACTGAGCTCTTTGGGGCAGTTTTCCCTACGCCCTATTCCCAGTCTTCTGTCTGCCCAGCCTCCAGCCCGTGTGCAGCAGCCCGGTCAGCTGGTTCCCAGGAGTGCTGCCTGCTGGCCAGCTGGGCTTGGGAATGCCCGGCCTGTGTCCTGTGGTAGCGACCTCTCCCGCTAAATCCCAGCACATTCCACCCTAACCCTTCCGTATGTGGGACCCTTTCTGCTGATGGTGTCCTGTGCTGTGCTGTGCCCTTCCAGTGTTCAGCCCCTCTGTGTCAGCTTTCTGGCTCGGCTTTTCTGGGCTGATGAGAGGCATCTTCCACCATGCTCCTCTCACCCTAGACCTTATGGGCTGTTCTTATATGCAGGTACATAAGTGAACCTGGACCTCGGTGTCCCAAACAGCCAAGACCCAGCCCTGGGCATGAGGGCCCCCGATAAGCAGAGATGAGCAAGGTCTCGTCTTCTGGCAGAGTTAAGTCTAGTGTGGCAGTGTCAAGTACCTTAGGTTCAGGAGCGTTTCCTGTGTAGCTTGCTGGGCTCCAAACCATGGGAAGGAGTGGAGTTAGAATGTTTGTACAAGCCAGCCCAGTGGCACACGCCTGTTATCCCAGCAGTCTGGGAGGCTGAAGCAGGAGGATCGCAAAGCTCCAGCCCAGCCTACGCAACTTAGCAACATAGCAAGACCCTCAAAAAATCAAAACAGGGGGCTGGGATGGAGCCCTGAGTGAGGGTCCTAGACTGGATCCCCAGTACCAGGAAACAAGAATATTAGACTACACCCATCCTAAACGTCTCAAGTTTTATTAAAATTACTTCTAAAATCTTCATTTCTCCCCTATTTTGAAAAGATACATAGTTATGAACAGATAATTGTGAAAATTCAATAAAAAAGAGACATTGTTATTTCCTTGGTCAACATTTGCAAATATTTCAAATGTTTTTGTTTTGCTTGTTTTGTGTGTCTGTAGTACTGGGAATCCAGCTCAGGGCCTTTGCACTGAGCTACATCCCCAGCTCAGTTTTCTTTTTGATTTTGAAACAGGGTTTCTTCAAGTCTCTCCGTTGCCCAGTCTGGGCTACAACTTGCAATCCTCCTGCCTCAGCCTCCCAGAGTGGGGTTTATAGGCATTGCCACCAGGCTGGGTTTGTTTCATGTTGTTTGTTTTTATATAGCTGATGACTTCAGAGTGGGGAGGGGGGCCGCTTCCGGGCCGACGCACTCTCAACTTTCTCTCGGCTTATGCTTCGTTTCCCTTTTCTTTCCCCTTAGGAGAAAGAACGCTCATTTATAGTCATGTTTCTAGATTGCCCTGCGGAGTTAGCAAATGGCCTTTCCGGTTGGGCTGGGTGGTGGTACAGGCCTGTCATCCCGGCACTCTGGGAGGCTGAGGCAGCAGGATTGTGTGTGTTCAAATCCAGGCTCGTTTGAACTTGGTGGATCTGATTTAGTGAAATCCTGCTACAAAATGGGAAAAAAATAATAATAAAAAAGGCAGGGGAAGGAGCTCATTGTGCATGTCCTGGGCTCAATCCCCAGTACCACATCCAGACAAAAACAAAAATAAAAAGTAAGTGATGATATTTATAGTTAATGTTTTGGTTTCTATAGTGGGAAATGGCTGGATATGGAAAAGGAGCAATTTCTCCTATCATTCTGAGACCTCATGCAATCTTCCCTAAGTACACCTGTATTTACTTATATTTGCTTTCTAGGACTGGGAATTGAACCCAGGGCCTTTTCATTGAGCTGTATCCCCAGTGCCAACCCCTTTTAACTTTCTAAGACAGAGCCTTGCCCGTTTGGGCAGATGGGGCTTGACCCTGGTGATCCTTCTGCCTCTGCCTCACCAGGTGCCAGGTTGATGGGCCTGCACCCAAGTAGATCCTCCATGCAGCTGGCACGGGTTCTGCAGCAAGGAAGCCAATCAGGTGGGTTGGGGTGTGGATGCTGCCCAGTGAGTAAATGACTTTATCCCTCACTAGCACTCTGGCAGGGTGGTCTTAAGAATGGTGCTGTTTGCTGGGCTCTGTGATCAATCCTTTGGTGATAACTGGGCCATCTCCTGCTGCTCCCATTTAAATTTTTAATATTTAAGTAATGAAAACAATGTTTTCTCAGTTTATTGAGCGGTGAATCTTGGGATGGAAGGAAGTCTGTTCATGCCCTCTGACAGCCATCTGGCCACTTGCAGTCTAGTGTCCTTTCGTCTTTTCCTGGTGAGACGTTAGGGATGTCCAACAGGCCAGACGAGGCTGAGGCCAAGCTCAGTCCAGGGCAGTGTGAGCTTCCTGGTAGCTCTGCCACTTCTGGCCCCCAACCCACGTCTGACTCCTAGCTGGATTTTCAGCTGGGCCCTTTCTGCCTTATTGCTCCTGCCGTGTGCTAATCTTCCTTTTCCCCCTCATGGATAGAGGTCAAGCCCAAGGCCTTTCCACTGAGCACTGTCCTCAGACCTTTTATAATTTTGATTTTGAGACAAATGTGATGAGGAAGCTGAAACCACATCTTGTGGTGCTTATTAAAACAACTCAATTTCCCAACTATGCTATTAGGGTTATGTGCTTGCTGTGAAACTTAGATAAACTTCTGTAACTCCTGTCTCGTGTTAATCTTATGACGAATTGTACCCAGCAAGTTCCTGGAATTGCTAACTGCTTGGTTAGGCCTTGACATCTACCTGCTTGCTGAAAGGGGATGTTCCTGTTGCCTAGGGTAAGGCTCCCAGGATACAACACCCCCCCCCCCCCCCCCCCCCCCCCCCCCCCCCCCCCCCCCCCCCCCCCCCCCCCCCCCCCCCCCCCCCCCACCACACACACACACACACACGCCCAGGCACTCCAACAATCTGCCAAAAGACACATAATTCCAGCCCAAAGTAACAGTAGGGTGTCAGGTCGTGACTGGTTATTTTGCAATAGTGTAACAAGGCTGCTCAGGCAAGCCCGCCAAGAATAATGAGACAGCTGAATACCCACTTCCATTAGGTCACATTTATAATGATGTCAAAATAAGGTTCATTTGACAAGTTACGATTGGTTGCTATGTGGTTGCTCTGTGATGACAGACCATTGCTCCACCAGGAGTCCCTAGGAATGGTTCAGCAGTTAAAGCACTTACCTTGCAAGTGCTAAGTCAAGCGCTAAGTACCCGAGTTCTACTCCCCAGCCCCACACAAAACACACATGACGGCACATGCCTGTAATCCCAGCACTCAGGAGGCTGAGGCACGAGTATCGTGAGTCCAAGGCCACCTGGGCTCCACAGTGAGTTCAGGACCAGCCTGGGTTATAGAGTGAGACCCTGTCTAAAAAAAAAAAAAAAAAAAAAAAAAAAAAAAAAAAAAAAAAAAAAAAAAAAAAAAAAAAAAAAAAGGCCCATAAAAGCCTTTTGGTAAGCCTGCTTGCTGCTGCTCTCTGAAGACTCACCTGGAGTCCAGGGACAGCCTGGCCGTAATGAAGAAACTTATCTTGCTCCAGTTGGCATTAGGTGGTCTCTTGATTTCAGTCTATATATAACACAAGGTCTCACTGAGTCTCTAAGGCACTCTGGCTGGGATCAAACTTGCAATGCTCCTGCTTCAGCCTCCCAGAGTCTGAGATGACAGGCCCGTACCTCTTGCCCGGCTGCATCTTCTGTTTTAACCTATTTGAAAGAGGACAGGCAGGAATGGTGTCCAAAATCAGCAGCCTGTCCTGGGTGGGGACACTCTTGCTGGTGGCCATGCACTCTGGGCAGTTGCCTCAATGGATACTGGGGGATTCCTTGGATATTTTCCTACAGGGTACTGGTCAGTCCTCAGTGTCAGTGACATGTTCGGTGGGTGACCAGAGGCTGGCCCGCTCTTTTCCTGGCTTTACATCAGATGGTGCAGCTATGCCATCTGTCTGCTGGGGCTGTTTTGCCTTTCCCTGGGTGAGAAGCCACCGGCTACATGTTGTTTCTAGATGACCAAAACCTGCCTGACCCAGCAGATCCATGTGCCCCTTGTAACAGCTCACAAGGCCCCTGTGCCATCGTGAGGTGGCCCTACCGTCAATGCCTCTGCACGTCCTACACCAGAGTGGGGCCGGCAGCTGCTCACTGAGATTTTGCTGGGGGACACCGAGCGCTTGTCTCTAGAGTCCAGGTGACATACGTTGGGCCTTCCGACCTCTCTCTGCCCTTGGTGACAGTCATCCTGTGTCATATGCCCAACGGCGGTGGCAGGGAGCAGGAGCCACCCAGCTCCATCGCTGCTGTGCAACTGTAGACTTGAGTTGAGCCTGACTCCTATTTTTAAAGTTTTTTTAGCCTTGAGTACAGATAGTATTCAGCAGACACTGGTGGTGCATGCTTTGTCAGCCTAGCACCCTGTGAGGCTGAGGCAGGAGGATCGTGAGGTGGAGCCCAGCCTGACTGACATATGGATACCAAGTCTCAAAAGGAAAATGAAAAACTGGGCTGAGGGCGGGTGGGGAAATGTCAGAGGCAAAGACAGAATTTGGAGAGGAGGAAGGGGCTGGGTCCCGTGGAGTTTGAAGATGGCTTCTTGGGATCTGTGTTCAAACAGTGCTGTGTGGCTCTGTGACAGCAGCAGAGACACAGCCTCACTGCGGCCCTGGAATGTCTGAGAATTTCCGAGCGTGGACTGGTCTGACATATGGCAGCCAGTGCTCAGGTCCGTTGAGGGTGAGGCTTGCAGGAGGGACACAGTGGCCAAGGAGAAATTGGCTTGTGGGAAGAATGGCACCAGTGGGGCAAATGTCCATGTCCCCTGCTGCCACAGCTCCTCTGATTTCTGTCCCAAGTAAGGGGAATTTAGTATCAGGTGGGGACTTTACAAGTCTTACTGCTTTTGAGAAAATTTAATCGAATTCATGTCATTTTTCTGGGGAGAGCAGAGTGAGTGAGGTACATACCCTAACAACCAGCTAACAGGATGGGTCTATTCTTCCAGAAGTGTGGCAGTGTCCGCAGACACAACACACTCCATGTGCTTGCCAGCCATCATAAAATATTTGGAGAAGTATGTCAGGCATGTACATTCTTGCTAAACTTAAGCACTGGTTCTGTATAACTCACTTCGCGCTTTTTTTTTTTTTGGTGGTGATGGTGGTGGTGCTGGGGATTGAACCTGGGACCTCTGCATTGAGCTACAGCCCCAGCCCTTTGTTACTGATATTCTTTGATTTAAAAAAAAAAAAAACAGCATCTTGCTAAGTTGCCCAGTCTAAGCTCAAACTTGCAATCCTCCTCCCTCAAAGCAAATAAATCAGATGGCCAGAAGATCTCATACCTCTATGTCTGATAGTAACTACCCCAAAAGATTCTTCTAGAACCACAGCCTTGCCCAATGACTGCTACAACCTGACATTAAAAATATTACTTCTTTAGCTAGGTGTGTATGTCTTTAACCCCAACACTCAGGAGGCTGAGGCAGGAGGATTGCTGTGAGTTCTAGGCCCACCTGGGCTACATAGAGAGTTCAAAACCAGCCTGGGCTACAGAGCTTCAGAGTGAACCCCTGTCTCAGTAACTAATGAATGAATGAATGAATGAATACTTCTGTAAGGACATCTGTCTAGCAAGGAAATTCTGCCTTGGTCTGTTGCCACCCTTATTACTAAATTATTGTTTCAGAGTATCTTACGGATTCCTCGTTTTCCCTTTAAAATTTGCCCTGGGCCTCCTTCCTGAGTGCTCCCTTAGTTGATTCCAACACCTGGGCTCTCGCTGAAAAGTTCTGAAACAGCATCCTTGTTCTCTGGAGGTGTCCCTCTCTGATTATCAGTTAGGCAGACAGGCTTAATAAGGTATGTAGGATATAACAAAAACAAACAAACAAAAAATGGATCCCCAAATACTCTGTGCGTGTGTCTTGCTCTGTAGCCTGAATTATTCCTAATGTGGAGAGAGCTGGGTCTTCATTTTGCTAAGTCTAGTTAAAGATCATGCTTTAGTTCCTAGGAGTCTCTGAGAGCCTCTTAGAGATTAAAGCAGCCGGGTGTGGTGGCAGACATCAGACCTCGTGGCATTCAAGAGGCTGAGGCAGGAGGATTGCTCTGAGTCCAGGGCCAGCCTGGGCTACATAGTAAGTGAGTTCAGGACCCACTTGGACTGCAGAGACATACCAGACCTGTCCCCTTCTATGGCCCCCTGCAGTAAAGCACCAAGGCCTAGTGTCACCTCAGCATCAGTATCCCCTAGGAGCTGGTTCAGCTTCGGAATGGAAGTGAAGCCCTTTAGCCCCCAGTGGTTCCTAACCTCCCTGCTTTCTGTACCAGAGATTCAACCCAGGGCCTTCACGCTGGCCTACATCCCCAGCCAGGACTTGGTCCCATTTAAATAAACAAAACAAAATGAAACACCTTTTATGTGATATTAGATTGATCAGATTCCACCTTCCTGGCTGAAGTGTCCCACAGCGGCCACATCTCTGGGTCACTTGCGTTTGCCCCAGTCCAGGGCTGCCCACCCTCTGGCCCCGCCCCGTGATGGCAGTTCCTTGCACCGGGCCGTCTTTTACTCCATCACTGGAGGTCCCCTTGCTTGGCTTCCCGGGATCTTTTAATGTGAGCTCTTCAATACATATTACAATGTATGCATGGACTTTCCAAAACATTCTGCAGTATTTTTCTTTTTTGGCTGAGATTCCTCATTTCCGTAATGATTCCAGGCTGTTCTCATTTGAATAGCTGACTATGGCAAGAACAAGACACCAAAAGTAAAAAACAAACCTCAGTCTTCCACAGTAGCATGAAGAGCGAGCCGGGGCCTCTCTAATTGTGGGCTTCATACCTGCAACACCTGCATGACTGAGGAGGTGAACCACGTGCATTCAAGACACGAGCCAGAGCCAGCCTGGGGCATGAGCCTGTAATCCCAGCATGCTGGAAGTCTGAGGCAGGAAAATCACAAATTCAGAACTTAGCAACTTAGTGAAGACCCTATCTCAAATATTTTTAAAAAATGAGTTGGGGATGCAGCTCAGTGCAAATGTGTCCTGGGTTCCATTTCTCAGTACCTCAAAGAAAAAAAGATTTGAACCAGAAACCCTGGAATAGGCCCAGACATCTCAGATTTAATGAGCCTTCCTGGTGATTCTGACTTGAGGATCCTAGAATCAAAGACACCAGAAATCTGCAGTTAAGTTCTGTGGCTGAGATTGAAGCAATGCATTGTTCAGAGCTTGTGTTCTTTGTAGAGAAAAGCATAGTTTTGAGCAATAAAATATCTGCCTGATGAAGATTATGCACTGGGCCCCGGTGGCTCAGGCCTGTCATCCAAGCACCGTGGGGGACTGAGACAGGAGAATCCCAAGTTCAAGCCCAGCACGAGCAACATAGCCCTTAGTGAGAACCTGTCTCAAATAATCAGTAAGAAAGAAAGTCTGGGTGGTAGGCACAACCAAGGCCATTTGATTGGGTTCAATCAAATGCTCAAAAAAAAAAAAAAAAAAAAAAAAAAAAAAAAAAAAAAAAAAAAAAAAAAAAAAAAAAAAAAAAAAAAAAAAAAAAAAAAAAAAAAAAAAAAAGAAAAAAGAAAAAGAAAAAGAAAAAGGTTAAACTAAATTATCTGTCAAACATCAAGTTTCATTTTTATCACTTACTGGGAGGACAATTTTGTCTTTGCTTTTCTTAATGTTCCCTGTAATATTTTTTGAATCACACTTTTTTTAATGTTAGTCCTGGTTACTCATCATCCAGTGAGTCATCAGGAAGGGGTTTACGTGTGGACTCGCCTCAGAAAAGATCAGCGTGAGTTAAGCATGGGAATTCTGCCTTACACTAGAATTTCCACTTCTTCCTCTGCTGCATATATAGAATACACGCATTTGCTTTTGGGGTACTGCAGGTTGAGTCCAGGGCCTTCACACCCAGCTGCAACCCCAGCCCACTGTTACTTCTGATTTTGACACAGGGTCTCAGTAGGCCAGAAGCCGCTATGTTGCCTAGGTTGGGCTCCAATGTGTGACCTTCCGGCCTCAGCCTCCGGCAGTTGTTCTGTACATGTTGACTCCAGCACCCAGTGATTTCGTCTTTCTGGTGTCCTGAGCGGAAGGTATCACGGGGCTGTCCCCTCTCCTGCCCCTCTCTCGTCTCTTGTTTGGTTGCTGGTATTTTATTTCCCTAAAAGTCACTTTCTTCAGGGTGACAGCCCAGCTGCCATGTGCCAAGTTTCGCGGCCACGGGACTGCAGTGGAGAAATGCCACCGTCTGCCCGCCTCCTGCCTGGCAGATGCTCTCCGTGCTGGTGGCTGCAAATGGCCTCCGCTCGCAGGCCCGTGCGGCTGTGTTTCTGGGTGCCCAGTGTCACAGCATGAAATGGGCATCGTTTCTGGAGCTAAACTCATCCCTCATTCCCGGCTCTGGCTCTCCTAGGCAGCACGTTGGCGCCTGGCCCTGTGGGGACTGAGGAAATCTGTTTACAAGGGCTCCTGGGAGGAGAGACTGGCAATGCGAGGTGTGGGAACACAACCGGGGCCTCTGTGTCTCGGCGTTGCCCACAGGCACGCGGCGTGTGCCGCCGGGCCAGGCCTGGTCTGGGCTGTCAAGGGCGAGCTTTCTGAAATCGCTGTGGTAGCCCCGTTCACAGAAGGCACAGTGGAGGCTGAGAGCGTCGCTGCTTCCCTGAGGACACGCAATTGCTAAGTACTGGACATCAGCCTGCCTGCCTGCCTGCCTATTTATTTAGCTGCCCTGGGGACTGGCCCCAGCGCCTCCGCTTAGAACTGTATCCCCAGGCCCTTTTCACTGTTGATTTCAAGACAGAGTCTCACTAAGTTGGTAAGTTACCCAGGCTGAGCTCAAATTTATGATCCTCCTGCCTCAGCCTCCCAAAGTGCTGGGATTATAAGCATGCAACATTGGGCCTGGCTTTCACTAAATCAATTACTTTCTATATACAAATACAGTCATAATGGGAGTTAGGACTTCAACATGTAAATTATGGGGGGGGGGGTGAGTAAATGATTCCAAATAAAACATTACGTATATTTGAAGAAAATGTAATGTGATTTTTTTTTTTTTTCAGAACTTCCAATTGCCTATACTGACCTTGCTCAAATAAAGTGCTATATGCCCATGTTGGGTCACCAAACACAGACCTGTCATCCTGGAAATCTGGGAGGTGAGGCAGGAGGATCGCAAGCTTGAGCCCATCTTGGCGATATAGAGACTTAGAGAGACCCTGTCTCAGGTGTGTGTGTGTGTGTGTGTGTGTGTGTGAGAGAGAGAGAGAGAGAGAGAGAGAGAGAGAGAGAGATAGAGAGAGAGCATGAGCTGGGGATGTAGCTTAATGCAAAGGCTCTGGGTTCAATTCCCACTATCAAAAAATAAATAAATAAAATAATAAACCAAATATAGGTCTATGTTTTTACTGTACAAGCCCAGTTATTTCACCCTGCAGATCTGTCAAAGGAAAGAGATGCCCCAAGCCTTCCTCAGTCGCACACCAGGTTCCCGGGACCTAAACCCAGTCCAGTGCAGCTGCACAAACTTTTTGTGCTTGGTACCCCGCGAAGTGCTGACTCCGCTCCTGCCGCCCCTGATGCTGGGTGACACACTTTCCTCTCCAGGCGGCTTTCCTCTGGGATCCCTGGTGTCTGCACACACCACCCAGCCTGCTCGTCCCCCTGACACGTTGGCATCCAGATTCCCGCCCCAGGTCGTGTGGCTTCCTGGGAGAGTTGCTGAGCCATGGTGAGCTGAGTGTGGGCCAGCGAAGGCAGGGAAACACAGATAGACTAACAAAAGCTTCTGGAATGACACGCCAGGGTTTTAAGTTTGTTTTGCATTCATATACCACATGTGATAGGAATTAATGCTATTTTTTTTTTTTAGCAAACATTCAATTTCTAAAAAAGAACAATAAAAGGTGTGATTGTGCCACTCCTAAGGTCTCCTCCTCAAGCCTGGCCCAGGATGCAAGCCTGTCATCCCAGCACTGTTGGGGGGCTGAGGTGGGAGGACTGCAGGTTCAAACCCAGGCTGGGTAACTTAGCAACTTAGTGGGATCCTACCACAAATTAAAATGTAAAACACAGGCTGGGGGTGCTAAGGTGATGGCTGGTCCCCAGTAACATACACGCATGCACATACACATGTGTGTGTTAAAGAAATTCCGGCTGCCTGGAATTACTGTTAATGTGAAGCTTTTCTCTATTTGTGCAACCATAGCTTTCCGACTAGCAATAACACCTTCCTCATCCACTAGGATGCCTCAATTTCTCCAGCCAACATTCATTTCTTCCCCTCCAGTCTTTGCTCTGATGGGTAGTTTATTAGTGTCTAAACCAGAAGCCCTGCTATTTATATTTCAATGATGATCTCTCCCTGGGAAATGCAAATTTTTCTCAGAAATCCTTGGTAGATGGAGAAAAGTAGCAATGCTTTTGTTCTTTTTAAAAATATTTTCTCTTTCCACTGTCCCCCTGAGACTACTATGGAATTTGGACTGAAAAAACATGTATTTCTGAGTTCTTTGGAAAGCTAATATATTTTTAAATTGCTCTTGTTTCTTATAGGAACTACAGAAACCATCTTGAGCTGTTATAATGATTTACAAATATTTTAGTTTGCTGTATTTTATTTAAGCCTCATAACAAATTGGGAAGGAAAATTGATGTGTTCTTCACAGAGGTGAGAAGCCAAACTCAGATCAAATTTCTTATTCAGTGGTACAAACGTGGTAAACGGTAAAAGTTCAGCCTGGATTCAGATCTTTCTCGGCTCTATTTTTCTTCAGGCTGATGTTCTCTTTATCTTCCTTTTATTGCTCTGCTGAATATTTTTTGTAGCAGGACTATAACATCCTAGTTCCTTTTGAGCTAGCTGAATAGGATAAAATCAACTCTAATTGCAAGATACAGACACTATTAAATTAGATAGTGGCCCATATATATTTGTGTGTGTGTGTGTGTGTGTGTGTGTGTGTGTGTATTTATATATCAAGCAAATTAAATTAGCGGTAATTCAAGTCACTGTCATGTTATAAAATAAAAATAATAGAATATAATAAAAAGGACCATGTTCTGTGTTAGTCAGCACAGTGTTACAGTGAAAAACATTTCCATTCAACAAGTCAAAGGAGGAGGAGTTTATTTTATCTCTCAGGTTCAGAGGTTCCAGTCCAGAGCTGACTGGCTCCTGTGTTGTGAGGCCCTTGGTAAGGCAGAAATGTTGAGGCAGAAGAGTGTGGTAGAGGAAGGCTGCTCACCTCAGCAGCCCGGATGCAGAGAGAAAGGGAAAGAGCCTTAGGCGGAGAGGCTGGAAGAGATATGGTCCATAGGCAACACCACTACGCTATACTTCTTGTTTCTATCACCTCCCAATAATACCATCAGATTATGATCTCATCAGTGGGCCACCACTCCTCTGCTGAAGTTAGGGCCCCCAAAATATAAAGTTGATGTGATATATATATATATGCACAAAACACTCAAGTGCATTATTAACACTATGTATTGCATACATACATTAATAAAAATGGTGGGGAAAAAAACAATTTTAGTGGCCAGAACCAAGAAAATATATTGCTTTTTCAAAGAACTAGCTTATTCTTTTCATAATGAGACTAAATTTTCCTGTTGTGTTCATTCTTGTCCTTTTTGATTTGGTGTCTAAACTCCTAGAGTCAAGTTGCTTTGGGTACTGGACAGCACTGAACAAAAGCTACAGCCTGTCTCTAGTAACGGCACACATTTTGTGGTTCCCAGCTTGGATATTAACCTTTCTGTTTGTATTATCTTGTCTTTTTTTTTATTGCTGGGATTACACCTGATACCCACAACTTATGGGAGCAAAGTTTATTTTAGCTCACAGTTTTGGGAGATTTCAATCCATTCACGGTGAAAGATCTGGCCTCACTGGAGAAAAACTGTTTACTTCCTGGTGGACAGGAAGCAGAATCAGAGAGGAAGAACAGAGCTAGCGTAGTATACTATTCCGGGTCATGTCCTAGTGACCCACCCCTTCCAGGTTGAGACCCAGTGTGCTGCCGCTTCTGACCAGGCTGCGCCTTTTACCAGGAGAGTGAGTCGGTGGACTGAAGCCCATGGTTGGATCACCTTCCACATGAGGCAATCCTGATCCAAACTATAACATATTATTCTATGTTTGCTTAGCCTGCATTTCCTTATTGAATTTACATAATATTTTGTTGTAAACACTTCTGTACGTTACATTTAACTATTTTTAATGCTATGGTTTAGACCTAACATGCTCCCCCAAAGGCTCATGGTGAGAGTTTGGTCAGGAAGAGAGGAGTGGTCAGTGAGGATGTAATGTAGGAGGGGACATTCTCGCCCCAGGCCCCTCCCTTCCCAACAGTCTCCACCTCTGAGCATAAGATTTTTGGGCGACATTTTAGATCTAAACCATCAATTTTTGAAAAAAAGAAGGGATATTTAAAACATTGAGAGAGGAGAAGGAAATGGAAGACAGAGAAAGCAAACAGTGTAAGAAGAAAGATTTGTGGGTTTCTGAGCTACTTTCAGAGTTCATTTAAACAAGTTACCTAAAGTGGGAGTCCTTCTAATGATATTTCAATTGAGGTCCATCTGTTCTTATTTTATTTATTTATTTTTTTGTTTTTATTTATCCTCTGACACCGAGTCTAGTTCTGTTGTCTAGGTTGGTCCTGAAGTCACTACATAGCCCACGTTGGCTTTGAACTCACAGTAATCTCCCTGCCTCGGCCTCCTGAGGGCTCAGCTCCCACCCGTCCTCCTCTGGGTCAAGGTCACCAGTAAGAAGACCCCACCCCTCTTCTCCAACACCGCCTGCCAAGGGCGGGGCGCCTTAGATGATCGCCAAATTCCTCCTTCCCCAGGGGAAATCTGCCTTTGACAAAACTTTCCTTTGCAAGATCCAAAGCTTTGAGTTCTATTTAGACTCCGAAACACCCGGTAACGAGAAACAGCTTCCTCTGGCTTCCTTTGAGACGACAGGCAGCCCGAAGCCCAGTTGAGAGAGTAAGAGGTGTTAATAGGATCTGGGAGGTGGGGCGCCGGCTGGGTGCAAAGCCAGAGCCAGGCGTGCGGGCCGATGTGTCCCCGTCTCCACGGCCCGCCACGCGTGTCGTTGCTCACGGCGCGTTGCTCTGACATTCCTCCCAGGCCCCCTTTCCCTCTTTCTGTCTAGAACAAACGCTGTTGTTCGGCAGTCGCCATGTCTACAGCCGGCAGGGCGCGAGCTTGGCGAGCGCGTTCCTGCACAGGGCGCGCATCTGCGGGGAGCCGGATCCCCCGGCGTGTGGACCCCTCCGTATTTCCACCCTTGCCGTCCTCTGTGTGGCGTGTCACTCGCTGTGGAAAGGGCCTCGGGATGTTTTTGTTTGTGAAAGGCTTTTGGTTTTGCTGCCTTTGTTCCCAACCGTCACCACCTAGCAGAGGCCTGTGAAGGACATCTGTGGGCAGCGCTGGGTGTCACGTGTGGACAATTACATCTGTGCTAATTCATAAGGCGATCTGAGACTGGGGTTTTGGATCTAAAGATTCTAACGATGACATTCACCCACCAGTGGCTTCGTGTCCTACCAAGCATTCATTTTTCTTTCCTAATTCTCACATTCATTTACTTCCTTCCTTTGTTCTTTCCCCCTCCCTTCTTTTTTTGAACGTGCAGTTGCGCCGAGTCTTCACACTGGTGCATACCCCCAGCCCTTTTTCATTTTTGATTTTGACACAGGGTTTCGTTAGTTCTCTAAGCTGCTCAGGTTTGGCTCGAACCCACGATCATCCTGTCTCAGCCTCCCAGAGAGCTAGGATTCCAAACCTGTGCCACCCAGTTCAGCTTCAGATTTCTTCATACTTAACTTTTCTTACCACTTTAAAAAATCTGGTCCTTCTCTTAAATTTCAGCGGAAGCTTCCCAGATGACCACTTTGCTGTCCAGTCCTTCACTTTCTGGGTTCAACATGGTCCATCTACAATAGTCACACACAGTCCCCCAGGACTTACAGTTTCCAGGAATTTCTCAACACCTTGAGTCCCCATCCAGATTTGCTGTCACACTTCATACGCTTATCCGACTCCTCAGCTCTGCTTATAGACCAGGCACCCCCAGCCCCAGGGTGCAGACCAGCACCTTGCAGGGGCCTGGGGACAGGAGGCAGGTAGCGCACAGGTCCACTGGTCAGCCGGGCCAGGGATGATCTGATGCCCCAGTGGATCTGCCATGAGGCGGAGCTCCCCTGCCATGGTTCCGGCAAGAAGGGCCTTCAGCTATACTGCGACTTGGGCAACCGCTCTTACTCCGCTTATACGACAGGGCATGATCAACATATATAGGGAACGTGTAGGCACATTACCTTGGATGGCCCCAACATGTCCTCCCTGACCTCAAACAAGCGTGTCCCGTCACCCTCATCCACTCCATCCCCCTCACTGGATCCCTCACTACTCAACTCCTGGCTCTTCTCCAGATGTTTTGAATCCTTTCAGGCAACAGAGGCAGCCATAACAGAGTAGCTAAAGGCACTTGGGAAAGGGGACTTCCAGGACTGCTCCAGGAAGAGGCCGGAGCAGGGGATAAATGTGTTTGAAGGGAGGAGGAGTGTCTGGAGGAGGAAGAGTGTCTGGAGGAGGAGGAGTGTGCTGGTGTTGTTCCCCTGCTGTGCTTCTCCCGCCACCATCTTGGTTCCACCATGACGGTCCAGCTGTGGACTGTATCGCCTGAAACCAGGAGCCAACTTCACCCTCTCCTTCTTTGAGTTTTGGGTGTCAGATATTGTGTCTCAGAAAAGGGAAAGCTGGCCAATCCATATTGCATATATTCTCCTTCTTGTATCCACCCTCTGAGAGCCACCTATTTTGGGGAAGCAACTTTCTGGGGTGTGTCACCCGCTCAGGTCCCTTGCACAGCTGTCCCCCACTGAGACACTGACCGCATCAAATCATAATTACCTAATATGTGAATTTCTACCCCAACTCCTGAGCTCTTTGGGGACAGCTCTTCCGTCTTTCTCATCGCTTGACACATCACTTCTGGATTGGTGCCTGGCTCAAAGTAGGCATCTCATAAAACTCTACTAAATGATTAGGGGGAGGAATAAAAAAATACACAAAATGAACCACAGCACAGTTATAGAACTGATAGCTGTTCCAGAAAGCAAAAGCCGAGATGTCAAGGCTTGCAGTCCCAGTGCTCTGGGAGGCTGGGGCAGGAGGATTGCAAGTTTGAGCCCTTCAAGGACAACTTAATGATTTAGTGAAACTGTCTCAAATTTGAAACTAAAAAATGGACTAGGGACATAACTTAGTGTGAAGGCCCTGGGTTGGACCCCCAGTAAAAACAAAACAAAACAAACCTGGATGTTAAGCCCTTGGGACCTCTGATTCTCTCTACACTGATCTTAAAGAGACATTAAGGATTCCCCAGGGTGTCCAAGCACACCTAAATCAACTCTTCACTTGAGAGATGCAGAAAGTGGATCAAGAGGCGGAGGGTCTTCCTGAGGGTCATAGAACTCTCCCTCAAAACCAGAGCACAGAAAAATCAATTCTTGTTGACATGCGACTACGAAGAGTAAGTCAAATCATTTTTACCAAATCTGACAAAAAAAAAAAAAACACAGTATGTGCTACTTTCATTAAAACATACATCTGAGAGGCTGAAGCAGGAGGATCACAAGTTTGAGCCCAGCCTGGGCAACTTAATGACTTAGTGAGACCCTGTCTCAAAGTAAAAAAAAAACAGGTGGGGTTGGGGTGTAGCTCAGTGTGAAGGCCATGGGGCTAGATCCCCAGTACCATAGCGTGAAAAACCCTATGTGTACACACACACACACACACACACACACACACACACACACACACACACAATTCAAAAACCTATGTGGTCAGAAGCAAAAATTTTAAAAGGAGACCACTTGAACCATAGGACTCTCCTGTTTCTCAAGGCTCATCAGGGACAATCTGAGTGTTTCTCTGACACAACCTCTTGGCTCATTGTGAGTTACAGATGCATTAATACCCCCATGGACCAGAACCTGGGAGCTCTGTTTCACCTGGAGCTGTGCGGTCTTATTAAAAGTGAGTAAAGCCTGACTATTTCTGTTTCTTCTTTGCATTTAGTTTTCTGTTATGACTTTATTCCAATTAGTTGCTCAGCCTTTCTGTGGGGAATGGGAAGATAGTTAAATTCCTCACCTTTAGGGAACCACAGAGGAGATTTTGAGCAGAAGTTATTCAGG
The DNA here is from genome assembly GCA_004027205.1 of Ctenodactylus gundi. Taxonomy (NCBI): domain Eukaryota; kingdom Metazoa; phylum Chordata; class Mammalia; order Rodentia; family Ctenodactylidae; genus Ctenodactylus; species Ctenodactylus gundi. Next base: position 138,402 of record PVKB01001985.1, read on the forward strand.
CTTATTAATGATAATGTAAGAGGCCCTACAGAACTTCTGAAGGTTTCTAATACTAAAATAGGTATGAGCTGTTATTTCTCAACATTCACTCAAGCTCCTGGAGATTTGAGGGTGCCGAGGTGACTGAAACTGGAGAGAAGACGTGAACAGAACCTACCACAGGGGTCACATGTTTATTTGCTCCAAAGGAATGGAAATAAGTAAAAAGAGCCGAGTCTAGTGGTGCAGGCTAGTAATCTCAGCCATCTGGTAGGCTGAGGCAGGAGAATCACAACTTCAAGACCAGCTTGGGCAACATGATATGGGGATGTAGTATAGTGAGTGCAAAGGTCCTGGGTTCCATTCCCAGCAGTGGAAACAACAACACCAATAATGACAACTCTGAGGCAGGAGGCAGGCAAGGCTGAGGCAGGAGGACTGCAAGTTCAAGACCAGCCTGGACACCTTAGCTGATTTAATAAGACTCTGTCTCAAAAGAAAACATGAAAAAAATCTGCTGGGGATGGAGCAAAGGCCCTGCCTTCAATTCCTAGTACCACAAAAAGAAAAAAAAGCAAACAAACAAAAAATAACCAAAACAAAAACAAAACAGAGGAAGAAAGAGAAAAGAGAAAGAAGCCTGCGGAGGTACCATTGGTAGAAACCACAACTGCTCCATGGCTACCCTAAGGAATCTGAAGGACCCAGCAAGGTCCTAAGTCATCACTGCCAAGGGACACTGAGATCAGAGGTACCTGAAGCGTTTGGATAGGGCCTCTTGATGATCTAATAAACTCTTAGAAAGTTCTAGGGTCCCTCCTAATATTTACACAGTCCACAGCAAATGTAGCTGAGGAGCCATGCAAGCTAGACACAGGGGAGCCCCTAATTTAGATGCTTCTCCCTGGGGATGAGTTACTGTTCTCCAAAGCTACTGATTGCTGGTTCCCTGGTGCCTGAAGAGAAGTAGCTCTATTTAAATCTGTGGTGAATACAAGCAATCTATTAATCCAACTCATGATAATTTATAATTATCCCCAAATTCATGAAAGAAAAGGAGACAGCATCAGAATGATTCAGTAGAAATGATGCTACTAAAAAAATGCACTGCTTGGCACACAGTCAGACGGTGAACTTCGGCCACTTTCTGGTCAGCCCCTACACCACTCCCCCTTTTATGCAAATGCTTTATTTTTTCCCTGTGTTTCAATTCTTGATGCATGAACTGCATAAATCTTTAAAAAATGCATTTCCCATTGTTAGGGATTGGATATGGACTCCCCCCAAAGCCTCATGTTTGGAAGGCGATTTGGTTATGGGCTTTACCCTTCTGTTTCCTGTGCTGCTAAGGGGTGGGGCCCAGTCAGAAGGGGTGGATCTCTGGGGTCTGACCTGGAAGGGAATGTGCTAGCTCCACCCCTCCTCACTTTCTCTGCTTCCTGTCCAGGTAGGATGAACAGCTTCTCTCCCAGTAGGCCTGTGCACCCCTTCCACCATTGCTGGACACCTGTGGGTGGTTTGAGAAATCCTGAAGCTGTGAGCTGCTATAAACATTTCCCCTGTAAGTTGTGGATGTCAAGTATTGTGTCCAAAAAATGAAAAATTAATTAAGATACCCCATTAAGCATGTCATATGGAAAACAGTCCTAGAACTGAAGTTGGGGCCAGTCTGTGCTTGGGCTCTCTGAATTTCTGTAGGGTCGTTTAAGTCATTTCACTTCTCTTACTAGCTTTGGGTAAAAGGAGACAGCATTGCTATGTGGTGCTTGGGGGGCCTTAGAGCTTTTTTTATAAGTGGCTTCAGGGGGGAGGAAGGCTAGCTCTACTGGAACGAGGACTGATTATAATTTCTTAAAAGAAGCGGCCATAATAGCCTGCTTATTAACCTCTGGCAAATTAAATGCATACAATGCAGTGGCCAGTTCCGGCGCCCAAATCTTATGGAAATGAGTGATTTCCATAAACCGTAGCCATTTTTCTGCTAGGCTGAATTGTTCAGGCTTTTAGAAAGTTCTAGCTCAGACTGTTTGCCTTCCTTCAGTGATTGATTGGTGAGGGTTGAAAATAAAATTAGAAGGTGTCCCCCAACTGCGAAATGACTCATGAAAAAGGTTCAAAGGATTCTCTTTTGAAAGTCTCTTGATTTGGAAATGCTTGCTTCTCTTAAAATATCCTGAGTGAAATGTTCAACCCACTTAAACTGAACTAGAAGGCACCTTGGTTTCGTTTTCCATAAGTGTCTACTTATGGATGTGAAATTTGAGGTCCAGAAATATTTTTCTGGATGGAAAAAAACAAGATGGAGCCAGGCCCGGTGTGCAGATTTGTCATCTCAGCACTCAAGAAGGCTGAGGTTTGAGCCAAGGCTGGGCAACTTAGTGAGACTCTGTCTCAATATAATAATAATCATAATGATAACAATAATAAGAAGAAAGGCTGGAATGTAGCTCATTTGAAGGCCCGGTGCCCAATCTCCAGTATCACATACACACATAGAACATGATGGAGAAGAAACAATTCTACAATCTGTTGTTCTGTTCAGTAATAATTGTTTCTTATAGTTGTATAATATTTTAATATTTACAACTCACTTTTTCATAATACTTCATTTTTTAGCAGGCTTAGTCAATGAGTTAGGCAGGAGACTATATAAATATCTTGTTTTATGTTGTACATATAATTATAAGGGTCAAGAAAACTTTCTTTTTCTTTCTTTCTTTTTGGTATTAGGTACCGAATCCAGGACCTTTACCCTGACTTATATCCTCAGGCCTTTTTATTGTTTTTTTTTTTTTTTTGAAGTAGGGTCTCACCAAATTGCCAAGTTGTTCTGGCTGGGCTTGAACTTGTGATTCTCTTGCTTGGTCTGTACCACTAGGCCTGGCTGCTTTTATTCATTCTCACTTGCTTTAGGGCAAAGAAAGCCAGCCTTGCCCCCCTGTGCTGCCTCTTAAAAGTGCGATGCAGAAGGACTGGAATACAGAATCCCCTGCTCATTCCAGAGTGTCTGACTTCCTTCCTAAGGTCTGGTTTACTCCCTTGTCACTGGGGGGGGCGGGGGGGGGGGAATAGCTAACACCTGCAACTTAAGGGAGGAGAGGTTTATTTTAGCTCATTGTTTCAGGAGATTCAGTCAATGGCTAGTTAGCTCCGAGACAGAAACAACGTGGTAGGACGATATGGTGGTGGACAGCTGTTCATCCCATGGCACCAGGAAGCAGAGAGAGAAGGGAAGAGCTGGGGACCAGAGCACCTGCTTCCTGACCACGCCCCCAATGCCCCACCTCCAACCACGCCCTGCCTCCTAACAGCACAGGAAATCATCTGTGGTTGAGTCTGATGATGCGTATGCCCCCTGTGAGCCAATCTACATTCAAATGCATGAGATTTTGGGGGATCATTTTAGTTCTAAACCACAACATCTGGAGACAATGCACCAGTGGCTTCTGTTTTTCCAAGAAGACAGAGAGGGAACCATGTCCCAGGGCCCAAAGAGACAGCCATAAGGAAAGATATTACTCCTAGCCTGATGCTCTTTGAATTGGGGGATTGCGTCTGTAAGTTCCATTCACCTCTCATTGTAACCGCTTCCTTAGACAACTTGAAGAGTAACTGCCAGGGAATTGAGGCAAATGTAACTTTCCTCTGCACTTGAAAAACATGGAACTTGGGATGTTAAAGATTTGCCCAAGGTGCCAGGAGTGGCATGATGATGTAAGACTCAGGCACTTGGACTCATAATTTCCAGGATTTTTCTTCACAGGTTTCTCTTGGTGCACTGGAACTTTGGCTTTATAACCCACTGTCTTAGTTACTCTTTTGTTGCTGTGACTCAGTACCCATCACCCTCAAATTTAGGAAAGGAAAGGTCTATTTTCACTCCCATTTCAGGAGGTCACAGTCCACTCAGGGGCGGCCAGCAGCAATGGCAGCACACAGCAGAGGCAGAGGTGGAGGCAGCTTCTCACGACATCACAAACAGGAAGCCAAATCCCATCAAGTCCAGTCTCTCCCCAGAGGCAGAAGCTGTAACAATCTTTCTTCTTCTTTCCTCTTACGCATTTTCAGTTCCCATCTGGGCCTCCCACATCCAAGTGGGTGCTCTTTCCTCATTCGCTGGCCCACAAATCACTCACACTCTAATATAAGCTGGTTCCCTAATCCAGGCTGGTTCCTAATTGCCCAATCCAAGCATGGTTCCTAAACCCCCAATCCAGGCTGGTTCCTAATTGTCACAGATTGACATAATTTCTCCAACAGTCACACCCAGCTATCTGTCATTAAGCAGCCATGTACTGTATGTTGTGCCTGGGCTGGGGTCAGGTGATTTTCTCTCTCTTCCCTGTAGAGACTGAATGGTGTTTATCTAATCCTGGTTTTTCGGTCCTGGGAACCAACCCCAGGATCTTCCCACTGAGCTACATCCTTAGCCCATTTTTCATTTTTGATTTTGAGACAGGGTCTTTCTCAGTCCGGGCTGGGTCTTGCTAAGTTGTTCAGGCTGGGCTTGATCTTGTGATCTTGCTGCCTCAGCCTCCTAGAGTGTTGGGGTGACAGACCTGTATCACCAGGCCCAGCTGACCTCGACGGTCTTTAGTTTCAGCATCTGACTTTGACACTGGGTGGGGGAATGAGATCTCAGAGCTGGGAGGTGCTGTTGGCATAGGAAGGCATGAGCACCTGCAGCAGGACCCAGCGGAAAAGACATAGAGGCTGGTGGCTTTGCCTTGGTTCTGGGTTTTGGAAAATAGCAGGTGGCAGTTTTCAACTCTCTGTCCTGACTTCTTGGGTGGGGGCTTACCGGGATCAGGACAGATGCTCAGTTCAGGAATGACAGTAGTGCCTTTAGATGGTCCTTCCTTATGTGACCTAAGATGTTTGGTACATAGAGCCTATCATCATATTTCATATATGTACATAGGGACACACAGAGATACAGATGTGTACTCACATACACATACAGATACACACATGCATACACACACACACACACACACACACACACACACACACACATATATATATATATATACTGATACATGTATAGATACCTACATACATAGATACCGACAGAGACACATACACACTCACACAGATATGTACTCCCACAGAAATGCACACACACATACGTATTCATATTTTTATATTCATAGTGAGTGAAACATGAGAACTAGAGAAAGCTAAAGCTCTAAAGACATGCTTCAAAAGCTAAACGGTGCCATGCGGAGCGGTGCATGCCTGCAACCCCAAAGCTCAGGGAGGCTGAAACAGGAGGATTGCCCACCTGGGGAAACTTAACTAGACACTATATCAAAATTTTAAAAAATGGTAAAAGGGCTTGGAATGTAGTTCAGTGAAAAGGCCCTAAATTCAATCTCTAGTATTGGGGAAAAAAAAAAAAAAAAAACAACCCACTTGGTACACAGAATTCCAAGGCTCTAATTGGTCAGGCTGAATTCTCCGCTTGTTGAGCGCGTGTCTAGATCCCTGGACACACGGCTGGATCCTCTTTATTACTTTGTCATTGTGAAAGGCTGGTGTGAAAAGCTGTTAAGCTTGGACTCAATTTTACCTGGTGCAGTTAATTGTGCTAACCTTCCAGGGACATTGTGTGCCCCTTATTATTATTTTTTTTTAATCTCAAACTCACTGTTTTATGGGATGTGAGAATTGTATACGTTTTTCTATCTTTGCTTGACACATCATTACTCTTTGTAAAAAGCTATGTACAACCAAAATTACTCTTGTCATCTGGAGTTAATAATAACAATGTGGTGAATAATGGTAGCTAAAGTCTAGCAGGTTTTATACTACGAAAGTTGTCAAACTTATGTATGAAGTCTGCTCTTGTCATACCGTGTGACAATCCTGCGAGGCAGGAATATCATGTCCATGTCATTGGAAGAAAACTGAAGCCCAGAAAGGAAAGAAAGCTGGTATAACAAACTAAGGCTATGGCAGAAAATTCAGAAGCAAACCTTTACAATGTAAGTCTTCTGACTCCCAAACTGTGCCCCTTTTCCAATGAAAAATGCTGTTACTTGAAGGTCAGAACATTTTCTTTCTTTCTTTTTTTTTTAAACTTTGAAAACCTAAGACATGTCATGACTCAAAACTTGCACTAGATATTTAAAATATACACACTGAATTGAACTGTCACTCTGAACTCACGCGGTGGGCTTTGCTTAACCATCAAAGTCTCAGGTACAGGGCTTGGGGGACAGCTCAATGGCTACAGTGCTTCCTCAGGAAACGCCAGGCCCCAGATTTGATTCCCGAACATTACACAACAGCTGCACATGTTGGCAAATGCTAGCGATCCCTGCACTTGGGAGGCTGAGGCAGGATGATTGCAGGGAGTTTGACGCCAGCCTGGGCTACAGGGTGAGGTCAGGACCACCCTGGGTCACAGAGCAAGACCTCGTCTCAAAAAGAAGTCTCAGTTACAAAGTCATCAAGATACACCCAGATAAAGCACATCCAATTGTACCTTAAAATCACTGGTGAGGAAATGTGAGTGCCCTCAGGTTTGTGGCTGTTCAAGAGCTGTGGCAAAAATCCAGGCATGCTGGGAGGCTTGTGGGTTCCTTTCTGATGCCCTCTTTTCACTTTTTTCTTGGGGTACTGCAGATTGAACACAGGGCCTTCACACAGAGCTACATTCCCAGTCTTATTTTATTTTTTATTTTGAAACACAGTCTAGCGAAAGTCACTAAGTTTCTTAGGCTGGGCTTAAACTTGATTTTTCTGTCTCAGCCTTCCAAATTTAAAATATTATGAGAAATTATTTTGAACATCTATATTATAACAAGTTAGAGAATTAGGAAGAGATGGATGATTTCTAGACACACACAAAATACCAAAATTGAATGAAGAAGACATAAAAATCATGATCAACCCCATTACACACACAGAAATTGAAGCAGTAATAAAAGCTCTACCTACAAATAAAAGCCCAGGACCAGATGGATTCACAGCAGAATTTTTCCAGTACTTCAGGGAAGAACTAACCCTAATTCTTCTCAAACAGTTCCATGAAGTTGAAAGAGAAGGAATACTACCACACTCATTTCTGGAGGCCAGTATCACCTTAGCCCCCAAACAAGGCAAAGACTTACCCAGGAAGGAAAATTATTGACCAATATCCTTAATGAATATAGATGCAAAAAATCTTAATAAGATTCTGACAAGTAGAATCCATGAAGTACTCAGAAAGATCATATACCATGATCAAGTGGGCTTCATTCTTGGGATGCAAGGCTGGTTCAACACACATAAATCATTCAGTTTAATACACCATATCAACAAAAGCAAAAACAAAAAAATCACATGATCATCTCAACTGATGCACAAAAAGCCTTTGATAAAATGCAGCACCCCTTCATGATAAAAACCCTGAGAAAAATAGGTACAGAAGGGCCTTATCTCAAACTCACAGAAGCCATATATGCAAAACCTACCACAAATATCATAGTAAATGGAGAAAAACTGAAAGCGTTTTCCCTCAAATCAGGAACACAACAAGGCTGTCCACTCTCACCACTCTTATTCAACATAGTGCTTGTAACACTTGCCATAGCAATCAGGCAAGAAAATGAGATAAAGGGAATTTGCTTCGGAATGGAGGAAGTCAAACTATCCTTATTTGTGGATGATATGATTATCTACATAGAAGACCCCAAAAACTCCACTATGAAACACTTGTAAATAATAAACCAATTCAGCCAAATTGCAGGCTACAAAATCAATACTAAAAATTCAATAGCTTTTCTCTACAAAAACAATGAACTCACTGGGAAAGAGCTCAGAAGAACAATCCCATTCTCAAAAGCCCAGCAAAAAATTAAATATCAAGTATACCTAATCAAGAAAGTGAAGGGCCTATGTAAAGAAAACTACATTACATTGAAAAAAGTTGTAAATGACATCAGAAAATGGAAAAACATCTCCTGTTCTTGAATAGGCAGGATCAATATATTCAAAATGACTATACGGCCAAACTGATATACAGATTCAATATAATTCCTATCAAAATACCAACTTTTTTTTCACAGAAATTGAAAAAATAATCCTAACATTCGTATGGAACCAAAGGAGATGTAGAATATCCAAAGCAATCTTGAGTAACAAGTCTAAAGCAGGAGGCATCAAGTTATATTATAACAGATACCAAGTTACAGCAGACATCAAGTTATATTATAAAGCAATAGTTGTAAAAACATGGTACTGGCACAGAAACAGACAGATAGACCAGTGGAACAGAACTGAGGATGCAGAGACAAACTCAAATACCCTCAGCTACCTAATCTTAAATAAAGAAGCCAAAAGCACACACTGGAAAAAGAATAGGCTCTTTGACAAATGGTGCTGGGAAAATTGGACATCCACATGCAGAAGAATGAATATAGACACACACCTGTCACCTTGCACCCAAATCAAATCAAAGTAGATCAGAGACCTAGGTATTAAAACCAAAACACTGAACCTTCTGGAAAACCAATTATGTGAGTATCTAAAAGACATAGGTGTAGACAAAGACTTTCTTAATAAGATACTAAAAGGAAAAGAAATAGCCCCCATTCTTAACAAATGGGATTATGTGAAATTAAAAAGTTTCTACATGGCAAAGGAAATCATCAACACTGTAAAAGGAGAAGCAACAGACTGGAAAAAGATATTCACCACCAATACCTCAGATAGGAGGCTCATAACAGGAAGATACCAGGAACTGAGGAAAAGGAAGCCCCTCAAAATCAAAGACCCTATTGAAAAATGGGCAAAAGAAATGACTAGGCAGTTCACAGATGAAGAAGTCCAAATGGCCAATAAACACATGACAAGATGTTCAACATCCTTTGCCATAAGAGAAATGCAAATCACAACATCACTAAGATACCGTCTAACTCCAGAGAGATTGGTGTATGTCAAGAACACAAACAGCAATCAGTGCTGGTGAGGCTGTGGGGAAAAAGGAACCCTCCTGCAGTGCTAGTGGGATTATAAACTGGTACAACCACGATTGGGTAGCAGTATGGAGATCTCTCGAAAGACTGCAAATAAATATCCTCTTTGATCCAGCGATACCATTTCTGGGAATCTTCCCAAAAGAGTTAAAAACAACACATAACAGAGATACATGTATACACATGTTCATAGCAGCACAACTAACAATAGCTAAAATGTGGAAGACACCAAAATACCCATCAACAGACCAATGGATACATAAATTGTGGTATTTATACACAATGGAATACTACTCATCTATAAAGACAGATAGGCTGGAGGCTTTTGTAGGTAAATGGAGGCAACTTGAGACCATCATGCTTAGTGAAGTGAGTCAGAAGCCAAAGGTGAAATATCAAATGGTTTCTCTGATATGAGAAACCCAGATCACAATTATTTTATAGAACTTAATGTGGGAAACAGTGGGAACTGGGGGGCATGGGGGAGGGTGGAAAAGAGAGAAGGGAAGGATTTATAACTTTGCCATGATATGTATGTGCACTTAATACTCAAGATCAATGTAAACTTTATGTTTTGCACTTATACATATCAATAAAATGGGGAAAAATGTTCTGGGATGACAGGCCTGCACACCAGGCGCAGCTAAGTGTTGTTTTAATGGATAAAGAAGAAAACCTAGACACAAACAGGTTGAGTAGTTGCCCAGGCGCAGGGGCTCATGGTGGCTACAGAACCTTGTCTGGTGACTCTGAGGCTGTTCCTGCCCTGTTGGTTCTCAGGTGATCCTGTAGGCACAGAGCTCAGCTTTCTACCAGTGACCTTGGCCTAGTGACAGCGTCTTCTTTGTCCCTTCTCAGGCAGGGCACAGCAATCTTCTTTAGTGATAACAACCCTGATTTCCAGCATAGAGCAATCTCCTCCAAACTATTGGCGCTCCTGCCTTGTTAGGTTTTGGATTTTGAATGGCCCCCAAAGCCTGAGGGTGCTGCAATCTTGGAGGTTAATTCATTGATTTCTGTGCTGCTAGAAGGTGGGGCCTGGCCTGAAGGGGCGGGTCACCGGGGGCTGCCCCTGTAGGAGTACTTTACTGGGACATGGCCTGGCAAGCTCCCCTAGGATCTCCACCCTCCCCTCTCATCTTCCTGTCTGGCCACGCTGCACACAGCTTTTCTCTGGCGAGACCCTCCCTCAGGGCTTTCCCAGCGTTGCAGCCTGCTCACAAATGGACCGAGACCTCTTGAAACTGTGAGCTCAAATAAACTTTATGCTATAAGTTGTGGGTGTTGGGCGTCTCGTCCCAGTAACAAAAGAAAGTTACTAAGACATGCCTGCTCCCCTAGCCTATCAGACAAACCCACCTGTCCTGTCCTGCCCAGTCCCTGGCCCACATGTAAGCTCAACATCCCAGTCCCCAACCCTCACACCGACAGATCTGCCCTCCGTAGATGAAAGCTGTGCTCACACTGTGACGAACCTTACACTTGCTGCTCGGCAAGCTACGCAGGCGTGCGGTTCTTGGTCAATAAGCCTTCACTGCAGGAATCTCTTTGCTGCTGGTCAGATTTTGCTTTTGCCTGGGTGCCTCTTTGATCTAACCGTAACCGCTAAGCTTTTCCTCCTCACGTGCCTACAGCTGTTACAGGAAGTCTGTGAGCAAAACCAATCCCAGTGTCCTTGGTGTGCCGCAGCCTGCGCTCTCCTTCGGAAGGGGTGAAGCAAGGATGGAACGGGCACTCGCTGCAGGGTGCCCTGCCCGGCTGATGGGCCAGGGCAGACGCAGGGGCACGGGGCTGGGGCTTCGCAGGCTGTCCTCCACAGACCCACAGGAAGCTGCTTTTGCAAATGTTAATCACTACAAATGACGCCTGCGTGTCCTTTCCTCCTCAGCTACCTCTGTGTCTCAGTAAGTATTTAGGAAAACAAAGACACAGGCTCCTCAGGCCTGGAGCTGTTCTCCTGGGAAAAGGCGGAAAATGGAAAAGGGAGCAGCCACCCAGGTGGAATCCATTCCTACTCCTTGTGCCAGTGGAGCTGTGAACGCAAGGGGACATGGGGGCCATTTTCAGAAGCAGCCTTGAAGTTCACTTTTTAGAAGGAGATGCTCTATTTGAGGGCGTGGGGCAGCGTTTTTTCCTCAGAAGGAAAAGTAGTAATATGCAGCTTGTGAGACAAGAGGTTAAATCAAGACCAGTGACTGGGTACTATGTAATAAGAGAGGGAAGAGTAGGCTTAGTGGCATGAGACCATACATCCTAGCACTCTGGGAGGCTGAGGCAGGAAGATTCCAAGTTTGAGTCTAACCTGGGCAACTTGGACACTTAGTGAGATTGTGTCTTATGATGAAAATTACGTATGGTCTGGAGGTGATGTGGAGCTCAGTGTGAAGGTCTCGGCTCGATCCCCAGTACCACAGGGAGAGAATGAAGCCTGGGGCGGCGGAAGCAAAGGCCACCAGGGTTATGGGCACATTTGGGCCTTGCTGAGCCTGGTCTTCTCCCTGTGGGGAGCTGGCTGGGGTGCAGTAACTCGCACAGCCACCAATCTGCAGACTGGCCTTCCCACTGCCCTGTGTGGCACCCAGCGCAGGAGTGTGTCAGCATGAGACGTTGATGTTGGTGGCCAGGAAGGCGAGGCCTGTCAGGTGCCAGGGAGAAGGGAAGGGGAAGAGGAAGGGAGCCTCGCTTGGTTTCACAGCTCAGTAGGTTAATCTGGGGGCCATGATGGTTGGCTGCTCAAAAGCAGGGAGCTGGATTTTTCCCACCAGAACCCCTGTTGTAGGCTGAGAATGGCTATTACCCATGGCCTTGGAAGGACTGGGCTACAGAGACAGATGAGCAGGAGCAGGAAGTCAGTAGCGGAGGGAAGCCCTGCCTCCTACCTTCCTGTCCATGCAAGCTTATGGAGTTCTAATGCTGCTGCTGCTGATTGACAGTAGGCGGAGCTTCACTGCCCACTCCTTCCCACTGCTACTGCCATTTCAAAGCTGTCCACCTATGATCCGCTGTGTGACAAGTACACCTCCAGTCCTAGGGAGAATGGGCTTCAGCTAAATCAGTCCCTCGTACTGAAAAGGGTGGGGACCACTGATCATCAGGAGCATTACTGTCCCCAGAAACCTGGGTCCTAACACTAAGAAGAACTGGCACCTCTCCTGGGTGCTTTGTGTTTCCAACACAAGATTTCACACAAAGCACACAAGCAGTTGTGTTGCAAAATCACAGATTCTCGGAGCAGTAGAGAATGAATACACCTTCAAGTGCGAAGTGGCAAAAAACAAGATGGCAGCTGGACCAAATTAAGTCTCGGCTTACATTCACAGTGATCTACCCTTTCCAGGTCTGTAAGGAATATCACCTCCTTCCTCTGAGCTCAGTGCTCTTGTATGAGAATGGGCAATTTTGAACACTTTCAAAGGGAAGAAGGTTTCTGTTGTCTTCTGAGGTGGACTTTTTTCTGTTTGCTTTGTGTTAAGAACTCAAGATTTTCCACACTGTGACTGTTGAAGTGATTATGTCAATTTGATGGATTAGGACCCACACCTCCATTAGGATTAGGATTTGTGAACCATGCCTAGACTGGGGCTCAAGAACTGGTCTGGATTAAAGTGTGAGTGATTTGGGGCTGGCCAATAAGAGAACAGCACCCACCCAGATGTGGGAGGGGCAACTGCAACTCCAAGGATATAAAAGGAAGAAAGATTGTTACAACTCCTTCCTCTGGGAAAGCTCTTGCCTTTGCAATTGTCTGCAGACACCGACTTGCTATACCGCAGATCATCAGCACAGATTCGCTCTAGTCTCGACTTTTGACTGTCTGCTCATCACTGATATTCAGTTGCAGATCTTCAGGCTTCAGTCTTCACCAGAGATCTACAGCAGACTCTCACCGCACTGACTGTTCTTCAGTCCCAGTAGGGAGATCTACCTCACGGCTGAGCAGCTATCTTGGACCACCTCTGTCCTTGGATTTGTGAGCCTTCCTAATAGGCCCTTTTGTGATCTGTAAATTCTGTCTTTGAAATAACCCAGACTAATACACCAACCCTTCATCATGGTCTAGACTTTGTATAGGCCTTGGATCATATCTGCATAAGGTTTAAAATCTAAAAGAGGCTGGGAGGATGCAGCTCTATGTCAGACTACCCCTTGGTTTGATCCCTAGGGTTATAAAAAATTTAATAACAAAAATGCATTTCTTATAACAAAACTTTAAAAAAGCCATAGTTTATTTAGATTTTATCTGTAGCTAGTGAGTAAGAAACAAAAGAAAAAGAATTCAGACCTTCGTGCTTTCCTTCCTTCCTTCCTTTGTGGGTACTAGGGACTGAGCTCAAGGCCTTCACACTGAGCTACATCTCCAGACTATGTTTTAGTTTGATTGGGAGATATGGTCTGAGTAAGTTGCTAAGTTGCCTAAGCTGGGTTCAAGTTTGTGATCCTCCTGCCTCAGTCTTCCAGAGTGCTGGAATGGCAAGCTCGTTGAGCATAACAATAAAACACTTTGGTAATTTTTTCATGTACTCTAATGAAGTTCAGGGGCAGACTGAGAGAACAGAGTGGAGGAGAGTAGGGCAGAGATAAAGGTAGGAAAACCTGGGTCTTGGGGCTCAAGTCACTTGGGTGGAGGGCACATGAGCAGCACATAACAGGACAATCTAAATGACTTGTTTACTTTCTCATTCCTGGGACACAATACCCAACACCCACAAGGTAAGGGTGGAAAAGCTTACTTTAGTTTTCAGTTTTAGGAGGTTTCAGTCCTCTCATGGGCAGCTGGCACTTGCTGAAGGGTCTGGCATGGGCCCTAACTGGAGAAAAGTTGTTCATCCCATGGCAGACAGGAAGCAGAGTGTGAGAGGAAGAGTGGAGCTATGATCGACCTTTCCAGGTCATATCCAGTGGCCTACCTCTTCTGGGTCAAGCCCCAAAGATCTGTGCTTCCAGCCAGGCACCACCTTGTGACAGCACAGGAAACCACTGGGTTGACCTTCATGATTGCGTTACCCCCCAAATAAGTAAGGCTTTTTAGGGGACATTCCAGATCTAGATCGTAACACTAAAGTGTTTCCATCCTCACTAGTTTGAAGATATAGAGCTTATTAATTGATTGACTTGTTTACTCCGTATCATAGTTACTTTCTCGTTTCTGTGACAGAATATCCAACATCCACAACTTAAAGGAGTTAAGATTTGTTTAGCTCACAGTTTTAGAAGGTCTTACACAGTTCATTCATGAGTAGCCAGCACGTGGCAGAGACTGGAGAGCAGTAGCCTGGCATTCTTGGACAACTGCTGCCAAGGCCTCTGACTTCTTAGATGGCTGAACTCCAAAAAACATTTTTCTCTTTGGCCCTGTATGGGATGCCCTAAGATATTATTCTCAGAGAAAGATCCTTTGCCCCTCCACCCTTTAACTGGTGAAGGGTGGTGTCTTGTTGATTCTTGACACCGGCTCAAGGCATCTTTTTATAGTCCTGCTTCTAAGTCCTCGCTTTCTTTTTAATGCTGATATCTGTAGCATACCTGTGTTTTTCTGCCTCACGCTGCAGGTCCCTTCAGTTTTGCAAAACTGAAAAATTTTTACATCCTTTTTTTCTGTCATTTTGCCTGCTTTTGGCATAAATGCTACATGCTGCAAATAGTACCCATGTGACAGCTTGAACATTGGGCTGCTTTGATATTCTCTTCATCAGAATAAGTACTCCAGTGCCCTTGATCTCAATTTCAGTCAGTTTCTGAACAAGATCAATTTTTTTTTTTTTGCTAGAGCATAGCATTCATGGTTTCTAGACCAATTTACAGTCCTCTTCATCTGAGACTTCTTGAGCCTGCCTTTTATAATCCATACTTCTATATGCATTCTGGTCTTCTGGGCTCTGATCAGAATCTCTCCTCGAGCTCAGCTCACAGCATTTTAAGTCTCTAGATGGCATGTTCAAGCCTTTCTGAACTTCTGCCAACCAGTCCCAAAGGCTTCCAAGCCATATAGACAGGAGAAGTCAGGGTAACAACCCCACTCCTGGTAACAATTTTCTGTCTTAGTTACTTTCTTGTTGCTGTGACAGAATACCTGATGCCAACAACCTTAGGAAGGAAAGATTTATTTCAGCTCACAGCTTCAGAAGGTCTCACACAGTCAATTTACTGGGTAGCCAGCAATGATGGAATCACAAGGCAGAGGCTGGAGAGCTGCTTACAGCTTTGCAGACAGAAAGGCAAGTGAAGCAGAAGCCAACCCAATGTCTGGAGAACAGTTTGAAGGCTAGAACTTTCCCAGGAAGAAGCTGTAACAATATTTCTTCTTCCTTCCTTTACTTTGTTCAAGCTGCAGGTCCAGCCCCTCATACCCAGGATGGGTGACCCTCTTTAACTTCCTGATCCACAAGTCAGTAATACACATCTGAAAGCTCTGCCCTGGTCAATCCCCAGTCTGAACAAATTGACACAATCTCTTTAGGTCAAACCCTAACCACCTTCCAACAGCACAGAGTTCCATGGTTATCCCACTACATCCAAATACATGAGGCTTTTGGGGGACATTCCAGATCCAAACACCTGGAAACCCCAGCATTCTGGACGGCTGAGGCAGGAACATCCCATATTTGAGCCCTGCCTGGGCAACTTAGCGAATGAGCAAGACCCTGTCTCAAAATCAAAAATGGACTGAGGCCGTAGCTCAGAATGAAGGCCTTGTTATTGATCCCCAGTACCAATCAAATAGTGCAACCTAACCTTGGCCTACACACTTTAATCTAAGGAGAAACTGTAAAATTATGTATAAAACAATACAGAACATGTCTGTTCTGTGAGTCACAATGACTGCATGCACTGCAGTAATGTTGTCCACTTGCCGCTGGGTGCATAATACGAAACAAAACAAAGAATCTTCACTTACCTAAGAAAACAGGAAGAGCTTTATCCAACAGGTAACTTCAGGGAAGATAAAGGCATGACAAACTTCAATCACCATCTTCATCCATTTTAGATGAGCAGAAGACTGTGTACCCTAATACACAAATGGTTGAAGTTTATAAAATAAAAGAAGTTCGCAGACCAGGGTTGGGGGTGGGGGGGGGTACCTTCCCGTTGCTGGTTTGACATCTGTGACTCCACAACCTGGTCTGGAAGAGACCAAGAGGCCATGTCCTGCCCCTTCTGCCTCTGTGGGCCAGCCGGGTCCTGGGCCCCTCCCTGCCTGAGTTGGTGGAGATCTAGAGATCTTTCTTCTCCCTTCCTAAGGGAAGACAGGGTGAACATCTGCTTACTTTCTTGAAAATATAACCTTTGATCTTAAAACACCAACTTTCTTAGTTACTTTTTCATTTCTGGGACACAATACCCAACGCCCACAATTTAAGGGAGGAAAAGTTTATTTTAGCTCCATTTTGGGAGGTATCAGTCCATTCATAGGTGGCCAGCAATGTGGAAAGGGCGTGGTGGAGCCTAGGGAGAGTCAAGCCTTTCATGGCATGGCTGGATAAAAAGGCAGAGAGAAAGACAGGAAGGCTGGGGATAGTACATGCCTTTCCAGGTCAGGCCTAGGACCCCGCCCCTGCTGGCCTGGCCCCGCTCCTTCTGGCCTGGCCCGGCCTCTTAAACGGCACAGGAAGTTGATGGATTTGCATCCCTGATGGAGTCTGCTTCCAAGCACAAAGCTTGTGGGATCCACACCGAAATACACTCCTGCCTGTATCACCCCTAGATCCCAAAAATCTTTGATCAGGAAGAAACGGATTCTTGTGGCGTATCTGGCTGTTATTTTGGTACCACATAAACAAGTACATGTAACACGACTTCTGGGCAGACTCTACTGTCCCCATGAATACTTAATAGAAATTGGAGCTCTGTGGGATTTCCTGGAGAGAAGAGTTTGCTTTTTCATTGACTGGGAACTCTACACTTTTCTTTTCTTTTCTTTTCTTTTTTTGAGGCGGGGTGAGGAATGGCTGTAATATATTTATTTTCCCAACAAACATCTGTGGTCACATACCTAAGTGACAGTCCCAGGGTCACTTGGAGTACTGCTCTGTGCGTTGATTTTTCCCATGTGCCCAAGGTAGTGGCTGCACATTTGCAAGGAGGGAGCTAGAACCCCTGAGAACGGAGGTCTACTAGAAGTCATCCGAGGCTTGTCTTCCTAGCAGTCCAGGAGGCCGAGGCAGGAAGGTGGCAAGTGCCGGCCATGGCCTGGGCAACTCGGCAAGATCCTACTTCAAAACTGACAGACAGAAAGGGCTGGGGCTGGAGCTCAGCATGACGGCTCTGGGCTCAGCCGCTGGTGCTGCAGAAACAGAACAGTATCTCTGGCTGCCGTCTCTTCGCCCCACAGCCCGGACACCCAGTGCCTGCCAAGGGTCTGAAGCCACCTCGGGCTCCCACTGAACAGGATTTAGAGAGTTACGGTGCCAGAGGGAGTAACACAGAAGGACGCTTTGGCCACTTGGGATGCGAGGCTATGGCAGGTGTGGGTGACGAGACAGTTCCTAATAAAACACAGCCTTAACTTTTTAAGAGAATATTTTCCCCAGAATGCAGTCTTGTTCTGGTACCTGGCCTCCAAGTCCCACCTGGTGTTTCAGTTCCAAGCCTTCTGCTTCTTTCTCTTTTTGAGACAATTTCTCACTCTAGAGTTCAGGCTGGTCCTAAACTTAGCTGTGTAGCACAGGCTGGCCTCAGACTCATGGCAGTCCTCCTGCCTCAGCCTCTTGAGTGCTGAGTGCTGGGATTGCAGGTGTGCCTGGCTCTGAGGCACTCTCTAGACACCTAAGAATTCTCCATTCCCTTTGCTGTTCATCTTCTAAGTCCAAAATCAAGGCCACAGGAAATCACAGAGGGCCTGGTTGGTGTTGAGGGGCTAGGCCGGAGCCTTGCCTTGGCCTGGCTATGTGCTGAATAACCTTTTACTTTCTCTGTTCTTTAGTTCTTCCCTCCATTATTTCTTTCCCTCCCTCCCTCCCTCCGGTCCTTCCCTCCCTTCCTCCCTCCCTCCCTTCCTTCCTTCCTTGACATTGGGGATCAAGCATCGAGTGCCTTCATACCAAGCTACACCTGCAGCCCATTTTTACTTTTCATTACTACACACTAACACTGTATTTCCCAGGCTGGGCCGGAACGCGTGATCCTCAGCCTCCTGGACACCTGAGAAGACAGGCCTGCACCCCATGCCCATCTGGGAGTCACTGCATTACTGCAGCCATGCCAGGTTTGCAGGCACCTTTAGAAGCCATGGCAGCTCGATTTATGAATAGAAAATTAAATTGTATTGTTTTCTTTTTTCCTTCACAGAATTGGGTGCCCTTCTGAACATAATATTTGGGGGTGCAGAGAAAAAAGGTTCCCCCCCACCCCCCATCTGGGTGATAGTGTCTAAAACAGCCTCAGAGGGAACGCTGCTGGGCTCAGCAGGTTCTGACTGCGCCACCGCAGGCCACAAGCCTGACTCACCTGCAGGGAGCCAGTGGCAGCCTGGACCTCCCACCTTGGCAGCTACTGCCCCTCGTGATAGCACTTCGGAGTCATGTGTGGTGTAATTGCTTTAAAATTTCAGAGTGCTACAGCTCATTAAATTGGATTACATCAGGAAAGCTGGCGATTGAAAAAAAAAAAGAAGAATGATCAGGAAAGTGACCTTTCTTTGTTCCTTAACTCTCCCGTGCATTTTTCTTGCAGTCTTGGTTTTCTTTTCTCTCTCTCTCTCTCTCTCTCTCTCTTTTTTGTCACTGGACACCGCTGGAGCCTCATCCAGAGACCCTCAAGGGGGTCCACAGACCGCATACCAGTCTCCTCCAGTGCCTCTCACACTTTCTGTTCTTCCTTTACATCAGATGAAAACAACAGGAGGTATTTGCGGTCTCAGGTCTGAAAGCTTGCCCTGGTGGCCCGTGAGGTTGGGAGGCTGAGGCAGGAGGGCTGTAAGTTGAAACCCAGCTGGGCAGCTTAGCAACTCAGCAAGAGCTTCTCTCAAAATCAAAAACCAAAATTAAAAAGTGGTCTGAGGGATGGAGCTCAGATTGAAGGTCCTAAGTTCAATTCCTAGTCTCTCTCTCTCTCTCTCTCTCTCTCACACACACACACACACACACACACACACACACACGCACACACACACACACACACACACACACACACACATACACACACTGAAGGCTGGGCCCAGCAGGTGCGAAGTCCCCCTCAGATGGTCCTGGGTGTTGTGGGCACCCATGGGTGAGTGCCTTGCCAGTTTCTTCAGTGCATATGAGTTGCAGCTGCTATTCCTGGGCGGGAGGGTAGAGGGAGGGTATATACTCAAAATTTAGATAAATCTGCTTTTGAATCCTGATTTCACTCCTAATTTGTCATGAACAAAATCATTTCAAGTATCTGACTTATTTTAAAATGAGAAGAACAGTACCTCTATTTTCAAATTGTCTTGATATCTTCAATTGAAGATTTAGACAGATAGTTCAGGGCTGAAGGCGTAGCTCAGTGGTCACAGCATTGACTACGTGCACAGGACCCTGGGCTTAATCGCCCAACACCACACAAAAATTAGCTGGCTGTGGTGGTGTATGCCTACAAACCCAGCACTTGGAGTCTGATACTAGGGAATTGCTGTGAATTTGGGGCCGGTCTCGGCTACTGGGTGAGTTCAGGACCAGCCTGGATGATACAGAGTGAGACCTTGTCTGAAGAAGAAGAAGAAGAAGAAGAAGGAGGAGGAGGAGGAGGAGGAGGAGGAGGAGGAGGAGGAGGAGGAAAAGATAGCTAAGACAAAACTGGCTATGGCTTGAGAGAGGCACTAAGTGGAAATCTGTTTCCCATGTGCTGATGAAAAAATAAAGCCAGAAAGAAGATAGCTCCCTGTGGGGGCAGATGGCAGCCATTTTTCCCATCATGTCACCTTGTTGTTCACAGGGACAATGCACAGAACCCTGCTGTCCACTCCCACACAGCTAGTAGCAACACTGAGTGCACAGTTGCTTCCCCAGTGGCTAAGTAACCTACACTGTCTGGCACAGGTGATACGAGGGTCCTGGGTGGCCAGGTTGCTCAGGGGACCTTTTCAAATGTCCAGGATGGGTCTCGGGGTCACAGCCAAGGTCATGGAAAGTGGAGTGGAGCATCATGCTGTACAACAGGGAAGAATGTGGACAATCTATCTCACTACTGGCCCTACGTTTTTTTTTTTTTTGTGTGTTGCCCCATTAATTCCAACAAAGTCAATGAGAAAGCTATTGTCACTTCCATTTTATAGGCAAAGAAAATGAAGTCTGAAAATTTACATTAGTTTCTCAAGGTCTCCTTCTTAGAAAGTGGTGGTAGGGATTAACTGGAACCCAGCTCTGACAGACTCGTAACTCATGGGCCTTTCAATAAAAAAATTGAGAGTCTCTTGGATTGGTCACAAGGAGAGGTGGGCGTCCTAGAACTGTGCTGTGTTCTCCCAGGTCCCACGTCTAAGAAGGTGGCTTACAGGGCAGGCTAAGGAATTGGAGGATAGGTTGTTTATTTCTCTAAGGATTAAAAAAAAATTCTTTTTTTTCCATGCTGAAGATGAAGCCAGGGCCTTCTCAGTCAGCTATATCCTCAGACCATTTTTTTATTCTAATTTTAAGGCAGGATCTCACTAAATTGCCCAGGCTGGGCTCAAACTCATGATCGTCCTGCCTCAGCCTCTCAGAGTGCTGGAATTAAAAAACTCTAAATGACACTGTTAAGGTTTGGATCTGGAATGTCCCCCCAAAGCCTCATGCATTTGGATGTCATGGATTATGGACATGTGGCAGATTATAGGTGCTGGTGGATTGCATGTGGTGGATTAGGGGCATATGTGTGTGACACATTACTGAGCCTGTGACCTGAAAGGGTGGATCGTGAGGGCTTAACCCAGATGGGGCAGGTCACTGGGACGTGACCTGGATGTATACCAGCTCTGCCCTTCCTCCCAGACTTGGCTTCTTGCCTGCCATGCTGTGAGTACCTGCTCTCTGCCAGACTCTTCCTGCCACATGCCTCCACCATTGCTGGCTACCTGTGAACAGACTGTGTGAGACCTTTGGCAACTGTGAGCTGAGATAAATATTTTCTTCCTTAATTTGTGGATGTTGGATATTCTGTCCCTGCGATAAGTAAATAATTAAGACAGACACATAATAGCTGTATTTTTAGAGGACAGTATATTAGACACATGTATGTAACATGTAACACTTCCATGACCTTGAACACTTGCCATTGTGTTGTATGTATTGGGAATATTTAAATTCCTCTCTTCTAGTTTTTTTTATAAAATAGACAATAAATTGTTGCAAACTGTAGTTACCCTCCTGTGCTATAGGAACACTGGAAGTTATTATTCATGACTCACTGTATTTGTGTGTGTGTGTGTGGGGGGGGGTACTTGTGATCCAGCCCAAAGCCTTCATACTGAGCTATGTTCCCAACCCATTTTTATTTTCGATTTTGAGACAGGGTCTTGCTAAGTTGCCAAGTTGCCCAGGCAGGGCTGGAACCTGTTATCCTCCTGCCTCAGCCTCCCAGAGTGAAGCCAGGCCTGGCTGTATCTTGTTACTGATTATTTAACTTTTCTTTGTCTCCTCTCTCCTTCTCCGTCCTGGCCTCTACTGCCCACCATGTGTACTGTCTGGTCAACTGTTCTAGTTCCCATACTGGCTTATCTCACTTGCTATCATGACCTCCAGTCCCATTCCAGTAGCTACAAGTTATAGGAATTCCTTTTTTTTCTGGCTTTATAACTTTCCTTTGTGTTTAGATACTGTCTCATTGCTTCATCTACTTGTCTACTGAGGACACCTCAGCTGACTCTGTGTCTTTGCTACTGTGAACATTATTACAGTAGTCATGGGACTGTATTTCTTTAATATGTTGGTTTCCTTTGGCCATATACTCTCACATATAATAGCCATGTCATGTGATAGTTCACGCTTTACTTGTTAGATCATTAAAGCGGAGTCTCTCTGTTACCATTGTGTTGATGAGAAACGATCCTAGCCCCCACGTTTTCAGGGAAGAAAGGTTCGCAATTCATAGGCAATGAGGAAGGGGCTAGGAGGAGCCTCCCAGGAGCAAAGCTGTTCAGGGCATCACCAAACATGAAGCAGGGAGAGTGGCGGGCGGAGCTAGTGAGGAAGGTGTGTCCTTCCAGGTCACGCCCCAGTGCTCCGCCTCTTGTGGGTGGAGCTGGGATTTGCAGGCCTGGCTTCATTCTCTGCACTGTGTTGCTGTGGACAAATGCTATCTGCAGGCTTGTCAGGGCTGTGCTTCATCACGTGACTCTGAGCTGACTCCTGCGAAATGAGCCTCAGAGGGGGAGGATTGGACAATGGTGATCCAGCCGGGTGAGTGAACAACCTTTGAGGACTCAGCCTGGAGATGTGCAGTGCAGCATCATGGAAGACACACAGAGGCTCCCCATCCACTCAGGGATCCTGGGCACTCTGCCTGGCCACAGAGGAGGCTTCATCTGCTGCTTTATCTGTCACTTGAGGCTGCAACAGGGACATAGGAGGTAGGCATCTTTGGTGCTTGTCAAGGCTTTTTTTTTGTGGTACTGGGGATTAAGCCTGGGGCCTTCACCCTGAGCTATGTCCCCAGTCCATTTTACTGTTTATTTGAGACAAAGTCTCCTCGCTCAATCACTTGATTGCCTAGGCTGGGCTCAAACTTGTCACCCTCCTGCCCCAGTTTCCCAAGCGCTGGGGTGACAGGCCTGTGCCACTGGGCCTGGCCATTCATGATGTCCTCGTAGGAAAAACTGAAGGAAATTGTTGAGTTTTCTCTCTATGAGAGTTTCTGTCTTCTCTCTCTCTACTCAGAGAATAACAAGAATTACCACCAACCAGGCGAAGTCTGTGTCTGATGATAACACCTGCTTTCTCAGGCCCTATTCCTGCGTGAGGAACCTTATTCTCTTGTGGCCTCAGAACAGACAGTAGAAGCGAGAACCAAAGCTGGCGTAGCTGGTCTTCTTGCCTTCCATTCGTACCATGGCATTTTCAGATGCAGTACTGTGGTTTCTAATGAATCTTCAGTTCTACCCATGGCGGAGTTACCCGACAAGATGCCTCCGCTACACGCCTCATGGCTTCGGGAAGATTTAACACAAAGTGGCTTGAGTTTGACTATGGAATGACTTAAGGCAGGAGGGCAGTTTCATTGTGTATGGCAGTGGCTCCCGACCTCGGTGGCACAGGGTGAGTTTAGCTGAAGCCCACTCTCCCAAGGATGGGAAGGGGCACTTGTTCTGCAGCGGCTTGTTGGGGGAGAGCTTTGCAATGGCGGCTGCAGGAAGAGCAGGAGGGGAACGGGGAATGAAGCTCGGCCTACTGTCAATCGGCAGCAGCTTTAGAAGCTCATAGGACCGTGCTGACAGGAGGTGGGGCTTTGCTCCCACTCCCCTGCTCCAGGATCATCCCTCCTGGCAGCCTAGTTCTTCAAAGGCCACAGACCATACTGGTCCACAGCTGAGGGTGGGGGCTGGGGACCCCTGGTTTGTAATATGTAAAGGAGGCTACTGAATATTAGCAGTCATTAGTAGTAAACCCAAGCAAAGCTGAGTCCTGGTATTTTGGCTGTAGATCCTGTCTGTTATTAATATTCAAAGAAAAGCAACCAAATACACATTCTTCATAAAGCATCCTCCAATCATTGTGAGCCAGATGACTGACTATAATTTCCAACCGAGCCCAGCTTTGTAGCACAAATCTGTAATCCCAGCCCTCTGGGTGGATGAGGCAGGATTGCAAGTTTGAGCCCTGGGAAACTTAGTAACATAGCAAGACTCTTGATTCAAAAACAAAATCAAAGAAATGGTCTGGTGATGTAGCTAAGTTTAAAGGCTGTGAATTCAGTCCTCAGTATCTCTTTCTCTCTCTCTCTCTCTCTCTCTCTCTCTCTCTCTCTCTCTCTCTCATACACACTGACAGGATATAGTAATTTCACTTTTTTCACTCTTAAAATGTCAGTGCTGGCCGGAGATGAAAGTCAGTGCACGTAGAGCACTGCCTAACATGCACAAGGCCTGGAGTTCGATTCCCCTGAACCACATGAAAATTAGCCAGGTGTGGTGGTACACACCTGTAACACTTGTACTTGGGAGGCTGAGGCAAGAGGCCAGCCTGGGCTATGTAGTGAGCTCAGGGCCAGCCTGGATTAAAAAAAAAAAAATAGCTATGGCACTGAAGTGTTCTTGCAGATGCATGGTTCAAGGGGGAGGAATGGCATTTTTAATGCTGGTGTAAACTCATAATATGTAATGGGCAAAGTAATTAGCATAACCAAGAGACATGTGCTTTGCTTTGGGCCAAGACCTGCAGTTAGGGTCCACACATGCTTTACCAGCTAAGAAGTGAGGCAGGCTGCAGAGACCGTAGCCACGACACGGGGGCAGCTCCTGGGTGTTTCTGGTGGGCTGTGTGCCGGGGGGGGTGGGGGGGGAAGGCTACGCCCTTTCACACTGGGCTGTCCATAGTTGTTATATTTGCATAGCTATATTTACATACAAAGTCTCTCAACATTTATTTATATTACATCGACACATATATTTGGGTTGTTTTACCTTTTAAACTCTTCAGTAAAAAGCTGGGAGTGGTGCCACGTGCCTGTCATCCCAGCAAGCACTTGGGGAGCTGAGGCAGGAAGATTGCCATGAGATCAAGGCCAGCCTGTGCCACATAGTGAGTTCAGCACCAATTTGAAATTAAAAACAACAGAAAACCGTTCTCTTTGGTAAAGATTTGATATCTAGTCAACAATATTCTGGGATTTTTAACCCCTCCCCCCCATTTACATAAAGAACAAAACCTGAACTTAGTAAGCATCAACTACACGCTGGATAACTTTTAAGGTGCCCCTCCTCTGCTCTCTCCCTTCCTTCTTCCTTCCCTTCCTCCTCTTCTTCTTCTTGTGGTATCCGGGGTCTTTTCACTGAGCTACATCCCCACATCTTTGTGCCTTCTTTTCCATTTTTATTTATTTATTGAGACAGGGTCTCACTCCATAGCCCAGGTTGGTCCTGAATTCACTATCTAATCTAGGCTAACCTTGGACTCAGGGCAATCCTCCTGTCTCTTTCAGCCTCCCAAGTGCTGGGGATACAGGCATGTACTACCATGCCCGGTTTATGTGATGCTGGAGAATCGAACTCAGGGCCTTGAGCTTGCTAGGCAAGCGCTTTAACCGCAGTGCTATTCCTCCAGCCCCTGTACGTTTTTTATTTTTGTGACAGGGTCTCACTGCGTTGATGAGTTTTCCGGCCTGGGCTCCAAACTAGAAATCCCATCCTCTCAGCTTCTTCACTCCAAAATCGAACCAACCAAACCAAATCAAACCCAACCAAAACCAAACCAAACGAAACCAACCAAACCAAAACCAACAAAAACCAAAGCTAAAACACTTAACAAGCCCCCCACCCCCAAAATAAAGTCCAGCAGGGGGGAAAAGGACAGGTGGCAACTTGGCCCCTCCTGCTGGAGGGAGCCACAGAGGACCTTGCCTTGGCTCCACTGCAGGAGGCCGCAGGGCCGCCACGTAGGTGGCACCGTTGGTGCTCTTTCACAGTCACGGAGGGGAATCTGGAGCCTCTAGAGGCACCTTCATAAAACCACATTGCACTTAAGTGCGGAGCCGACTTAGAAACATCTGCACGAGTAATCCTTTCATGCCAGAAATGTCATTTGGGATTTCCAGGCCGACTGACAGCCGCGCGGGGCTCCTCGCAGACCCATCCGCAGTTACAAAACCTCTTGGCTCAACTTAGCTTGGTGAGAGAAAGGTTCCTGGGATGCACAAAGCTGGCCAGGTGCCCCAGAAGCTGAGAACGACGGTCAGCGTGACGTTGATCCTGCCCGGTGCATCTGGGGAAGGTGACGCTGTGGGAGCAGCACAGGACCCCGTAGCGCTAGCCAAGTGCACACAGCCTCCGAGGGCTGGCAGCAGGGCTGTGCGCGCTGGCTCGATGCAGGTCATGGGCGAGGGCCCGCAGGGGCACCTCTCTCCTTGATCTGTTGGTGTCTCTTTTTAATTTCACAATGGTCACACTCAGAAGCGTACTAGTTGGAGACTAAGCAGGAGCTTCAAAAGAGGTAATTCGACTTCTCTCCTTTCTGTGTGGTTATAGGTAAGGGGAAGTGTGTGAAACTGCCGGCAGTTAGTTGTAATTAATGTCTGGCAGAGGATAACTTTTTTGATGGAAGTGAAATTGTGCTTATTATTATTAAAACTTACTGTGGAGCATCTATAATATCCCAGCGTCCAGCACAATTTGGGCCTGCCTGACTTTTGTTGTTGAATCATCGCAGAATTTCCTTACTACATCTATTTTTAAGAGAAAGGTGGAAAAAATAGTTGTATTTCTATGATCACCACTCAGAACTTTTCTTGCTCCTTAAAATTTTTTTTTGTATATTAAAAACTACGGTGTTCATTTGAAAGAGATAAAAATGAAGAGGTGACAAAAACTTTTAAGTTTTCTAAACTTTTCATTATTATTATTATTATTGCTATTATTATTATTGTTGTTGTGGTATTGGGGGTTGAGCCCAGGGCCTTTGCACAAAGCTCCATCTCCAGCCTATTTTTATTTTGATGTTGAGACAGGACCTCACTAAGTCACTAAGTTGCCCAGGCTGGGCTTGAACTTTCAATCCTCCTGCCTCAGCCTCACTGAGTGCTGGGATGGCAGGCCTGTGCCACTAAGCCTGGCTGATAAATTCTTAGATGAATAAGTGCTTGTGGTAAATTTTGAGATGTGAATTTTATTCAAGTGATGATGCTGAAATAAAAAGGAAAAAAGGAAATGCATAATTCATGCATGGAAATCATCAAGACTGTATTAAAGATTAATCGGAGAGGTCATATGCCAAAGACTCGATGACTAGGACACAAAGAAAAATGGAGAGTTGGAAGCTACTTGTCTTTGAACATATCTTGTTTCATAAACTCAGAACACTCACACTTTTGGTTTCTGCTTTCTGCGTCTCTGGTATTTTTTTTTTAGGTCCTTTATAGGGTAGCCTGTGGCAGTGCAGCTGTTGGCTTCTCTTGGCAACCCAGTGGCCTTCCAGTCCTGCCCCAGAGCCAAGCCAAAAATCCAAATCTGATTCCAAGACAACCTGGACAAAATCTGTGTGTGTGTGTGTGTGTGTGTGTGTACTGGAATTGAGCCCGGAGCCTTACACATTGCACTTCATCCCCAGCCCGTTTTTTCACTTTTAATTTTCCAATAAGGTCTCACTAGTATGTCACTTAGTTACCCACGCTGGTCTTGAACTTGAACCTGTGATCCACAGATCCTCCTGTGTCAGCCTTCCTGAATGCTGAGACGACAGGCCTGCACCACCATGCCAGCTCACTGTACCTTCTAAAAGGCCTTTACACTTATTACTCTAAGAAAGTGTACCAGGACCCACATTTTCAGCTGAGCAAACTGTGTTCCCCAGAAGTGAGCAGCCTCCCAACTTCACAGCGGTGTGGGAGCAGCAAACAAGAAATGCTCGTGTCTCTAGCCACATGGGTTAACGGTGGCTTCTCTCCTCCCATGACACATTGGCACAGTTAAAAAAAAAAGAAATGATAAAAACTCATCTCAGTTGACTTTGCAACAAGACACAGACACTGCGGAGTTGGGAATAGAAGTTCAGTGTCTGAGCAATTTTTTTTTTTTTTTTTTTTTTTTTTTATCACCTAATGGCTCCAGTGGCGGGTTCGGAATGAAGCCGTGGGGACAGTGGTGCTTAATGACACAGATCAGAGCTTCTAACAGTTCCTGTGTTCCTGTGTCAGGCTGGCACATGAAAGGCCCCAAGAAGTCACAGACAAAAGCTGGCATTTTCCAAACCTCTCTGAATAGTTGTAGAAATTGACAACCCTGATGGACACAGTTGCTCAAATTAAAAAAAAAAAAAAGTAAAGCTTTGAAAAGGAGATGGGAGTACATTGTCCTCAAGGTAGAAAGAGCCCGTTAAAACCCCATTTTCCTATTATCCCTGCATGCCTGACTGAGCGTGCCCACCAACTGGCCTCCAGAGGAAGTTCGGAGAGCTACCACGTAATGACACCGCGCCCTGAGCTCTTTGCATGTTTCTCCAGACCAGCGGGGCCTGAACTACGTAGCCCAGCCTGGCCTGGGACTCCAGCAACCCTGTCCCAGCCTCTCAGTGCCGGGGTGACAGGCATGCACCACCATGCACAGATTATTTTTATTACGTGCTGGAGAACTGAACCCGGAGCCTCGTGCAAGCCAGGCTAGTGCTCCAAACACTCAGATATACCTCCTGTCCCTGTTTCCGTGTTATTTGTGGTTGTGAATTTTCTCAGGTCCTGAGTCTTCTGAGGCCACCCTTGTGATTCATAGTTTCAGAGTCTAAGTTTCTCCTCTTGAGGTAAGAAGCAACAATTTTTTCTGGTATCTATCTATCTATCTATCTTTATTTTTTATATTAGGGATTGAGCCTAGGGCCTCTGTACTGAAGTACTGAGCTACACCACCAGCCCAGTTTTTATGTTTTGTTTTGAGGCAGGGTCTGGCTAAGTCACTAAGTTTCCCAGGCTGTGTTTGAACTTAAGATCCTCCTGTCTCAGCCTCCCACAGTGCTGGATGACAGGACTGCATCACCACACCTGGTTTGGTTTTTCTCTCCCTTTGGTCTTTCTGAAACCACCAGGTGCTTCCACATAAACAGCTATTATTCACATGGTTATAATATGCTGCAGATAGCCAAGGATTTGACTGCAAATGAAGTAAACAATCAAGTGGGTAAATAATAACAAAACCAGAAAACAGGTAAATTCCATCGCTGAGCTTCATGCCTTACCTGCGTTAGATATTGTCGCATCCTTGAGTGGCCTTGGATTCTCCTTATTAGTAACGATCCCACAACTTCGTGCACTTCTGTTCACGTTGTGGTACCGATGGCTCCAATTCATTTTCAGATTATTTTCATGCCAGGCTATTTTTTCCTGATTGTTCATTGCTCAGCTAATTATGCTTATATTTTGCAAATACAGGAATTCCTACTGCTGTCTGTGGAAGAAACCTTGATCCCTGGAGATAAATCATTCATCCTTTGAGCCTCCTCGACATCAGCTGCAATTCTCTCCGACCGGACCGAGAGGTTTCTCTGCTTGCGCTATGGTACTGGGCCAGTCCTGCGGGCCACCCACTTGTCTGCTTTTCTTTCTCTTTGTAAATTAATTCTGTACTCCGATTCTTCCCCCGTATCACTTCTCTCTATGTACTCCAGGAGTCTATTGCTTTAATCAAGACTGGTTTGCTAGACTCACCTCTAAGGCTGCAAGTAAGTCAGGAACCAACCAAGAGGAAGGATCACTATGGGAACCATGGGACACCCTCGAGCTAACTCGTGAGGCGCAGAGAACTCCAAATGATATTTTAATAGTTGAGAGGGAAAGCGGAAGAGGCACAAACTTGGAAGGAGAAGAGGTTTCCTCTTCAAGAGAGTAGAATTCATTTCTCGTATGGTTAACGTGACAACGGCTTTTACCGGAAACTCAAAGAGCAATAGCGCTGCTGAGGATGTGGCTAAGGGAGCCCTACCGCGCCGCTGGTGGGACCTTGAGCTGCTACACCCACTATGGAAAGTGGTATGGAGCTTCATGGGAAAAATGAAACTAGACATCCCACTTCACCCAGCTGTACCTTTTCTGGGGATCTTCCCTATTGTGGTTTGGATCTGGAATGTCCCCCAAAACTCTCATGTATTTGAATGTTATATATTGTCTATGGAACCATGTGCTGTTGGAAGATTGGGGCCTAGTCTGGCGGGGGAGATTACAAGCATGTAAACTGGATTACAGGCATGTAGTGGGGGCTTACCACACCTTCCACACCTGGATCCAGGAGGGGCTGATCACTGGGCTGAGACCTGGAAGGATACATAAGCTGCTTCCTGCCTTCCTTGAGGACGAGTCTCAACTTGCCTTGACGTGGCTTCCTGTTTATTATGTCGTAAGAAACTGCCTCCACTTCTGCCTCTGCCATGTGCTTCCAGTGCTGCCGGCCGCTCCTGTGTGGACAACTCTGTGCAGCATTTCTTTTCTCTCCTTGAAACCCACCTCCAATTGCCAGTCTTCCAGGTGTATGCAAGTCCCACTTGCAGCCCACCATTTTTTTTGACTAAGTCGGACCTATCTTGGGCCACATGTAATAGAATCAATGCCTACTACAACTTCCTTTTTATTTTTTTCATTACATAAAAGGAAGACAAACAGGAGACTGTAGGCTGCACCCCTTGACTGACCTTGGAGTATCATTTTCACAAACTTCAGTTGGAGTTCCATGCCTTTCCTGAGTTACTTTTGCTGACCTACAAGGAACAGAAGCCTGTGGTAAGACCAAATTGTCTCTGCTAGTTTAAACTTTACCCAAAAGCTCTTCTTTCCCCTTGCCAGCAATACTGGAAGCATGCGCACCACGCTCCTTCTTGGGTCGACTCCAGGTAGCAAGCATCCTCCAGTGCCTTCAGCTTTCCCCTTGCAACAAGGATCGGAGTTGTCATCCTCCCTCCATTTGTGGTGTAATTCTTTGATTGTTCTCTTCCACCTACAAGGCCAATGTCCTTGAAGAATTCAGTGGCCAGGAGTGTCTTTAGTTTCCGTTGTGTTCCCACTAACATAATGAGTGTTTATTACTTAGTGTATGCCGAGTCACCTATAGATATATTTACACGCATACTATGCATATGTGCACACAAGTAGACAGGCATGTGGACGGTGGATACATATCTAGCTCTCTGTGGATCTGTGCCTATCTTTTGCTAAGCCTCTTTTCAATCCCTCCTTCATGATGGGTGGTGGTGGTGGGGGATAAGCACGGCTCTTGCCAGTTTCCAAATTGCCGACTTGCATAGTTGGATCTGCTGCCTGTTGCTCCTTCGCTGGTGACACCT
This sequence comes from Ctenodactylus gundi, assembly GCA_004027205.1. Taxonomy (NCBI): domain Eukaryota; kingdom Metazoa; phylum Chordata; class Mammalia; order Rodentia; family Ctenodactylidae; genus Ctenodactylus; species Ctenodactylus gundi. The sequence goes on from PVKB01001985.1 coordinate 169,249, forward strand.
GCCCAGCCTGGGCTTGTTCTGTTCTGATCTGGATCCTTGGTATGACTTTTAATTATGATGGTCACCTTGATTGGATTAAGAGACACCTAGTGGATTAATGAAGCACTTTAGGTTTTGTCTGGACGGGTCATCAGGGTCTGACCTCGGGGACTATACCTGGTTCCCAGCTCTTCTTTTCCTGGAGCTCTTTCCAACATGCTGTGGCTCCTGGCCACTGCACACGGGGCAGTTTTGTGCCCCCACGCCCTTCTGCCATGATGCTCCTGCCTTGGAGCCAACCCGCCATGGACTGAAACCACCCAAACCATGAGCCACACAGCCCCCTGCTCCATTGTCAGTGTGTGGGATACTGACTCACCAACAGAAAGGCTACCCACACACTTTGACCTAAATTGCTTGTCACACTTATCAGTTTCAATATTCTTTCTCCTCTTCTGAGTCACATTTTTTATTCGTTGAAGCACTTGTGATGAGTCTCCAAATGATTTCATCCTGCGGCAGCTTCACTTTGAACTGTAGCACTAGTGAGCGCACACATTCCACCATAGCACCTCAGCCCAAATGGGGGAACCCAGTCCCCAGGACTGAGTCTCCCCACCTCGGCGCTTGGGCTTTCCATCTGTCATCATGATGAAGCTCTCGGGGCTGGTATCAGCACTGCAGGTGCACGTGGAAGCTCCATCAGCACATGGAAGGCCAGATATGAGGTTGACGTTGGTGGTGGCTGAGGACAGTAGCCAAGGACAAAGCTCTTAGGCACGTCAGAGGAGTTCAGTCTTGAAAGACGTTCTTTTGCCATATTTTATTTTGATTAATAAGTAGAGACTTTAATCACAGTAAATTTCAAACTCTTCAATTACAGTAAATGTACATTTGTGCTTAGGATGCCTGTTGCCTATGTCATAGGAACTCCTTGGAAGCTGGTCTATATGTTTGTTTATTTTTTATGTGTGCTCCTGGGGATGGAACCAGGGCCTTCACGTTGAGCTGTGTCCCAGCCTACTGTTTAGCGTTGATTTTTGAGACAGGGTCTTGCTAAGTTGATAAGTTTCCTGGACTCAGTTTAAGAAACTTGTAATCCTCCTGCCTCAGCCTCCCAGAATGCTGAATGATGGGTCTGTGCCACTGGGCTCATCTTGGAAGTTCTTCATCTTGAAAGCTTTCTCAGTCCTATCTGAAATTTTTTCAAATCACCAAAATTCAAAAAAAAAAAAAAAAGACAACACAGACTGTACAGTTGTGATGACTCTGATTGAACTGTACAAACCCAACAGACAGCACCTTCCTGCTGTGCTGGAAATAGAAGTGGTTAGAATACGGAGAGGTCCGCCAGCTGCAGAGCAGATCGTCTCGACCTAGAGCCTAATGCTCCTGTTTCCTGGACGCTTGCTGTTCTCTCTTCTCTCTCTTTTTCTTTCTGTGCTGGGGATGGAACACAGGACATTCAAACTGAACAACATTTCCAGCACATTTCTGACGTTCAGCCAGAGTCTCACTAAGTTGCTGAATTGCAGAGGCTGAGCCTGAACTTGAGATCCTCTCGCCTCAGCCTTCCAGGGTGCTGCAATGACAGGCCTGCACCCCCAGCTCTGGGTCACTATTTTTTGTGTCCTCCCCTCTGCTGTCTGGCTTTCCACCAGGGGTCTGACCCATGGAGCAAGCTCCACCCCTGACCCTGGCAGGAGGGCTTCACAGAACAGCAAGTCGCAGTGCAGGGAAATGCGCCCTTGCTCTCAGAGGGTTAGCTCCGGATCTTCCCTGCTGTGGACAGGAGCTGGGATTCTATCTTTAACTGGAGCATATGCTGTGCTTCTCACAGGCTTTCAATACTCCTTTAAACTCCCACATGCCCAGAGAATGTTCAGCGGATGTGTTGCTTTTTTTTTTTTTTCTTGGTTGACATTGAAATAAATATGTTACAGAGCAGGAGCCCTGTCCAGGGCCCCAGCAGGAAAGTTCCACTGTGAGGTCTTGGTCTTGACTTTAGCATGCCCTCATTTCCTCCCTGGGGGAACCAGGAAAGCATGCTGTAGGTTTGAAGAAAGGCTTTGCACACTGGATAGGACTGTTTCGTAGAAGGAGATTCAAAATAGAGAAGCTTTGTGTTATGGTGTGTATCTGGAATGTCCCCTAGAAGTCTCATGTAGTTGGATGTTGTGGTATAGCTGTGGATCGCATATCTTATTAGAAGGTGGGGCCTGGTCAGGAATGATGGATTATGGAGGGCTTGCTGGATCACTGAGAATGTGGGGAATCACTGTGGATGTAGTGGATCACTGAGGGTAGGGCCTGGAAGGATATACTCTTGTCCCAGATTCTTCCTAAGCCTTGATCCTTCTTGCAATGCAACGAGCAGCTTTTGTCCACCAGACCCTACCACTGCCAGCCACTTGTGAATGGACTGAGACCTCCTGAAACTGTGAGCTAACAGACCTTTCCCACCTGAAGTCGTGGTGTCAGATATTGTGTCTTAGCAACATGAAAGTGACTAAGATACTTTGAAAGTTGAGAATAATGACCACAGATGTTGCTAAGTTATTATTATAGTACTTGGAAGAAAAAATACCCATTCTATTCTAAGGGTGGAGATAGGTGGGACCTTCTCTAGGATTTTGGTGCAGAATGTGATAGAAGGTTGCTAGTTTCTATTCACATTTTCTGCCACAGCAGCGTTAAAGCCACAGAGGCACAGAAGGGACAGAAGGAAGTTCACAGAAAGGGGGGTGGGGGAGAGAGAGAGAGAGAAAGAGAGAGAGAGAGAGAGAGAGAGAGAGAGAGAGAGAGAGAGAAGAGAGACCCAAGAGAGAACTGCACATCCCATGAGAAGACAGCTAACCAGGAAGGCGAGACCTGGGGGCAGTGTGCAGCTTCTGTGTCATCTTGACTGTGTGGACTTTATGGTGTGTAAACTCCTTTTGAGTCACCCAGGCTTCTGTAGGTAGCCTTTCATGCACCCTCCCATAAGTTAGCCTTCAGCCATGTTCCTGTAAGAAACCCCTTGCTATGGTTTGGTTATGGAGTAGCCTCTAAGAACCTCATGTATTTGGACGTAGAGAGATACCTATGGAACTGTGTGCTGTTGGGAGGTAGGGTCTGGCTGGAAGGGGGCTGATGCTGGGGTCTGACCTAGAGGGACAGTGTTAACTTGTTGAGAGCAGAGCTTTCTTGCGTGTACTGACTTGTGGGCCAGAAAGTGAGGGAGGGACACCCACCCTGAGCATGGGTAGTCCAGTTGGCAGCTTGAACTAAGTCAAAGAAGAAGATACGTTTCTTCTGAAAGCTCTGGCCTTGCCTCCACATATGGACTGGCTCCTCTTCACCCGTCTTCTATCTGCCATGCCATCAAGAGCTTTTCTCCAGCTAGACCTCAGCCATATGCTTCTGTCATTGCCGGCTGCCTATGATTGGACTGTGTGAAGCCTTTTGAAACTGAACTAAAATAAATCTTTCCTCCCTTAAGTGGTGGATGTTGGGTATTTTTGTCATGGCAATGGAAGTATAAGACAATCCTTACCCACACTCTTGTAGGTAGTTCTCCATTCACAATATCAACATATAATCCTTCATTAGTAATCCTTTTAGTAACCTCTCACACGTACTCTTGAGGTAATCTTTCTTCCATGCTCCTGTAGGTAACCCCTCACCTACACTCCTGTAGGTGACCTCTCACCCCTGCTCCTGTAGGTGAACCTTCACCCCTGCTCCTTTAAGTGACCCCTGACCCATGCTCTGACAGGTGACTCTTAACCTCTGCTCCTGTAGGTAACCCCTCACCTATATTCCTATAGGTTACTTCTCACGTATGCTCCGTAAGTGACCCTTCACACCTGTTCCTGTAGATAACCCATCACTCATACTCCTGTAGTGACCCCAATAAATGCATTGCTTCACCAAGTCTGGCTCAGTATAATTGTTACTTCGGTCTGTCAGCTGTGCCCTACTTGGAGTGACAAGACACTTGTTCACATCTCCCAGGAAAAGTTCCCCACGACAGACACATGGAAGGCACGTGGATGCATGCACTTGGATCGTTCCAGAAGAGGCAAAGGATGAAGCAAATACTTCCTGTGCATCTTCGCAAGTGTGACCAAGTATTTCCTTTCAGCAAATATGCTGGAAGTTGGGCAAGAGTGGTACCACAGTTTGCGGGTGTTAACATTTCACTAAAAGAGGTGTGTATCCTGAAGGCAACATCAGGTTGGGCTTTGTATTGGATCCACTCTGCCAGGCTGTGTTTTCTGACTGAGGAATTGATCTAGTACACGGGGTTTAGCTCAAACAGCATTCAAGGCCTGTTAATGCACACAATTATCAAGTTACACATTTCTGAACTGTGAAATGACAACTGGAACCAAAACCAGTAGCACAGTGGCTTTCACATCTCTGTGCTTGTTAATGTAGCAAGTACAGTATGGCTGCTTTACACGTGTTACTCTTTTGGCTCACAACTACTTTATGAGACAGGTACAGTTGTCTCTACTTGTAAATAGAGACGTGAACAACGAGAAAAGTTAAGAAATTTGCTGAAAGAGGAAAATCACCAGCAGCGGATCCAGAATTTGAATGCTGTAGTCTGCTTCAGAGGGACAATCTCGGCCATGCACTCCTGTTTTTCAGTTAAAAAAAAAGGTCTCCACCAAAACTGACTTTATTCTGTTTTTTTCCTACTTCCTTGCTCAAAGCAGATGCAGATTAAGTCATCTTCAGAAAAGAACATTTCCCTGAGAACATTCTGCTTTTAGAATTGGCTCTATCACAATATCCCAGAATAATGTGTAGCCTTAAAAAAAAGTTCATTTATTAATTCCACAGCTAGTGAACCATAGTGATAGATGCACACCCATCTTTACAGCAGTAAAAGTCATAGTAGCTAAACTACAAAAACAGCCTAGATGCTCATCACCAGACAATGGACAAAGAAAATGTGATTATATATGTAAAATGTATATATATGTGACACATATTTATATGAGATATATTTATATATCAGATAATATATAAAATGTATCACTACTTGATATTTATATGTAAACATTAAATATATCACTATTTTGTATGTGATATATGTTATATATTGGTATATTTCAATATATTTATATATAATATGTATGGAAATATTATTCAGTCATAAAGAAGGATGAATTTAAGTCATTTGTAGGACAATGAATAGATATTAAGACCATCACGTTAAGTGAAATAGTCAGACACAGAAGGTGAAATAACTGATATCTCTTATAAGAGAAAGCCAAACTATGAATAAATTTAAGGGTAAAATAAAGGAGAGCTGGTGGGAAACGGGAAGATTGACTTTTTCAAAGGAATCAGGGGATTACAGAGTAGGAAGGAAGGGGGATGGGGGCTGAGGATGATCAAATATGTATTATTTTACATATACATGAAAGCCAGGATTAATGAGTGGCTAATATAATTACATATATATATATATATATATATATATATATATATATATATACATGTACAGACATACATATCCATATATATCAATTCCCCAAACCAAACATATTTACGTTGTATCACAAACATAAAATACCAGTAAAAACAGTGAGCACTGATTCTCCTGGTACTGAGCTACAAAGAGACGGATGAACCAGCCATACTGATGGTAGAAACAAAGAATACAATCAGCGCAGAAACGTAAACATTCTACAGAGAAGCACGTGTTCAGTGTGCAAAGACACAGAGCCGGGCACCCTCCTTCCCTCTCAGGAGATTATCTCCTAAAAGAGTTGATCTATACGCTGACTCAGAAATACACAAACCCTGGCGCACTCAAAGCTCTCCTCCCCAAGCGGGCCCTGCTGTGAGGGGCTGCAGCTCCACGGCCATAAGCCAGCCCTAGACAGCTGATCTTGAAGGTTCAAAGAAACCCTTAAGTGGAATCCTGTTCACAAATTCAGTGAAAGAATTTTGTGAAACAGGCCCTTCCCCATTATGACCAGCAGAAACCAAAGAGGAATTGTGTGCCATTAAGATGAGTTTGAGATGTCTCAGGCTTCGTGATTGGCTCTGAAGAATTAGTTCACAGATCTCACCACTTCAGCCTCTGCCTGCAAGCTGATCTTATCACATGGAGGGGGCTTCTTGGGACAAATTAGGCATTTCTGTCTTAGTTACATTTGTTTCTGGGAAACAATACCTGAAACCCAAAACTTCAGGGAGGAAAAGTGCTTTAGCTCACAGTTGGAGGAGGTTTCAACCCATTCACAGCAATTTACAAAGATGGGAAGGGTCTGGTAGAGAGCAGCTGCTGACAGCATCCCAAAAGGGAGAATCAGGGTTGGGGAGAAGCTGAGGGGAGAATGTACACTTCCAGGCCACGCCCTCAGTGATCTGCCCCACCCAACCAGGCTCCACCTCCTGATATCTATGAAATTTATAGATAATCTACAATATCCTAATACTTGAGTCCTGGGAGACATTTCACATTCAAACCATAACACCACTTCTCCAATCAAAGCTTTAATGAATACATGTATTAATTTATGAATTGTATTCAATACATGGCTACCCAGACCCATCTTTAATGTTTGTGAGTACAGGATCAGGACCAAGGCAGGGGGAGGGTGAAGGGAGCCACACTGTGTGGAGTGACTTCCCTGGGGGAGATATGATCACCAGTGTGGACCCAGCAGACAGGCCCAAGTCAGTGCGGCACCACAGTCTAGTTCCAACTTCTCGGAGATGTATATAATACACATATGACCCTGATATTTTCTGGGTCAGGCAAATATTTAAAAAAGTTGAAAAGGGTGAGAAGCACCAAGTGTTTTGTGAAGATCTAAGTGGGTGGAGAGAGATCTGGGGGTAACTCTGATGGGAAGGGGGTTGGTGCCTCTGTAACATCTGTGCCATCCCCATGGTCATCCAGAGGTGAGGGAATGTCCTTCTGTCCTTATCCCAGAAATATGCAAATATCCATGGACTTAGCCAGATGCCCTGGGTTCAGGCCCAGGAGGTGCACATCCTAGTATCTGATCTCTGAGCCACGTGTTTGGGTTACAATTTCAGTGGCAAGAAAATATGGAGGAAACACTGTGTTACCCAACTGGGCCCAGTGGCCTCTGTCCCAGCACTCCCAGCAGGAAGATTGCAAGTGGGAGTGCAGCCTAAGCAGCTTAGTGACTTGAAGAGATTTTGTCTCAAAATCAAAAATATAAACTGGGCTAGGGATGTAGCTCAGCATGAATGCCCTAGGTTCAATCACTAGTACCACACACATAACAAAACTTTCCAACCCAAAGTGAAATCGTACATCCCACATGGGCAGGTGACAAAGTGGCTCTTGAAGTTTATGTCCTGAACCTCTGTTTTAGAGCAGAAAACCCTGTTTCCTTTCTTGTGGCTAGAAAAGTGTCAAATAACAGTCCTGTCTTAGTTACTTTTCTGTTGCTGGGACAGAATGCTGGACACCCACAACTTCAGGGAGGCTAGATTGACTTTAGTTCACAGTTTCAGAAGGTCACAGTCCCTTCACAGGTTAGTAGCAGAAATGTGGGACCACATCATGAGGCCAGAGCTGGAGAAGGAGCTCCTCACGGAAAGACAGAACACAGCCAAGTGCTGGTGGATGGGCGGAGCAAACTCATACCTCTCCAGGTAAAGCCCTAGACATCTGCCCCTGTCAGCCAGGCCCCACCTCTCTACAGTACACAGTAGTCATAGATTCAGAATGCTTCTAGGGGACACTCCAGATCCAAGCCACAAATTCTATATCTTGTTCAGATCTTTGTGCATGTAAAGTCCTGAATGTGCATGTGCAAGTATGTGTGTGCATGTGTGTAAATTTTTACTTCAAACTCCCAATTTCCCTTAAGAAGCACAAATATGAATCCAGCTTTCTTGGAGGCTGAGGCAGGGGAGTCACAAATTTTGAGGCCAAACTAGGCAGCTTAGCAACTTGGCAAGATGACAGCCCAGGGCTGGAGCCCCAGTACAACACACGCACATACACACACTTGTGCACACACACAAACACACACACATACACACACACACACACACACACACACACACACACATGGATGCTTCACCCTGGCGACCGTGTCCCGGGCCCGGGTGCCATCGCCAGCCCCGGAGGTGCTGCTAGGAGCCATGCCCACCACACAACTCACCTGCTCTGCTCCCCGCTCACCGGAACCATCGGCGTGTGGGTCCTTCCTTTCTCCATGGTGCACCTTCCCGCCCCTCTCCACCACTTCATTTCCGCACAGCTGTTGTGTATTTCCGGTTTCTGTCTGACTGTCTTCGGCTCTCTTCTTGGAACCATCTCATGGCTGGTTATTCCCTTCCTGGCTGGATTCAGACAGAACAGCCTCTGGTCTCCGTGGCTGGTGCTGAATGTGATTGGTCCCTGAGTGATTTGTTGTGCCGTTAGGAAGCGAGGCCTGGATGGAGGGATGGGCCGCTAGGTTCGTGGCCTAGGGGATTCCTGTCCCCACTCCTTCCCAGCATGCCATACGCTACCTCCCTGCACCCTAGCCCTTCTGCCATTGTGGACCAGACATGAGCTGAGACCTCTGAAACTGTGAGCCAAAATAAACCTGTCATCCTTTAGGTTGCAGGTGTTGTGTCCCAGGGACGATGCAGTCACCGAGGCATGTACAGTATCCCACCAACCTGTTGAATTCTAGCCGTGGTGAAGTTCTCCAACATTCTTGAATTCTCAGGCCTCTATGTTTTACGTAGGGCCCATTCCTGCTACTCAGGAATGAACACACCCCTTTTCTTCACTTTTAAATTATATGCCCTGGGGCTAGGGGCATAGTGGTTAGAGCACTTGCCTAGCGTGTGCAAGGCCCTGGGTTCAATTCCCCAGAAGCACATAAAAATTAGCTTGTTGGTGCACATCTGTCATCCCAGCATTCAGGAGGCTGAAGCAGGATTGCCTTGAGTTCTAGACCAGCTTGAGGCTACATAGTGAGTTCAAGTTAGCCTGGACTACAAAGTGAGACCCTGCCTCTAAACAAATAAATAAATGATAATAAGAGTGAAATCTAAGCCTTATGAAAGCCTCTTTGGGCAGCTGTTGAAGGTGTCAGGTGCTGTCTGTGCACATGGGCACAGCTCCGTCACAGGCCTCTCTCCACAGCAGTGCTCCTGTCCTTCTGTGTCCACCTTCTGTCATCACCTGGAAGACTCTGAGGGTGAGAACCATGCTTTACTCTTTTCCTTCCCAGGATCCCTCACAGTAACCAGCACATGGAAGGCACGTGAGTGGCAAATACATTGTTAAATAAACAAATCCATTAATGAGATGTTCATTTTCCAATGTCAGAAGAACTTGTTTACATTACAGCCCTTGAATATTTTCTGAAAGGAAATATTCTCTTGGTGGATGTTTGCAATATAGCCAAGTGGTGTTTCTATGGGGAAACTGGCTCCTGCTTACAGGACCTCTCCCCCTCCAGGTTAGTCTCTGTATTCATATGTATTTACAATATGCAGTGGTTACAGTGTCCTTGAGGAGCTGGTGTACGCATGTGTCACACCAACTCCACACGCGCTGCTCCTCCCCTTTACTGCCCTGCCACTCCCACCCACATCCCACCCTCCATTTCCCTCAAATCTGTCTCCCTGCCTCCTACCTTCGCTCTTGTTTGGCCTTTTCACTGACTCATATGTTGTGCTTCTTATGTTAGAGAAACCACATGATGTGTACATTTCTGTGTTTAATTCATTTTGATAAGTATCAAGATCTCAGAGTTCAGCCATGCTCACATCACCCAAATTTGTCTTTCTCCCTGGCAGAGTAGTATTCTACTGTGTACATATACTGTTCCTCTGTGGCCACTGATCTGTTGATGGCCCGTTTGAGAGTAGCACTTTCATCCAGTAATTTTCACCATGGAACTCTTGGGTGCCAAGATAGTGAGTCTAAGTTTATTTTGAAGAGGGAGACTCAAGTAAGACAGGGTAGCTCAGGCCTGTAATCTCAGCACTCCAGGAGGCTGAGACAGGATGATCACCAAGTTCAAGCCCAGCCCACACCACTACATGACTTAGTGAGATCATGTCTCAAAACCAAAAATAGAAGTGGATTGGGACTGTAGCTCAGTATGAGGGCTCCAGGTTCCATTCCCAGCATCACACACACACACGCACACGCACACACACACACACGAACTGGTCATATTTGGCAGTGGAATGAAAAGGCAGCAAAGCAGTCATGAGTGGCAAAAACAGAGTCGTATTTCTGCAGGAAGTGGTGTAGGACCGTTAGGGCTCAGACCCCGGGCTGGAGGGACTTCATTCATCTTCTCGAAGTCCCCCACTCTGGTTCACATCTCTACCTTTAACAAAGTTCCAGGGGGCGGGGGGGGGGGCGTTAAGTAAGCGCCTCAAGGCACACTGTGAGGATCAGTAACAAACTCAGAACACGGGTCAGGGTCTGATGCCTCTTTTGAGTTAGAGGTTGGTCCTTCTTATATTTTTAAATACTAGATTTTTGTAACTGTTGTTGGTACTGTAGTTCAGGCCCAAGATCTTCCCATGGAGCTATATCCACAGCCCATCTTTTCGTTCTGATTTTGAGACAGGACCTCACCAAATTGCCACACTGCCCAGTCTGAGCTTGAACTTAAGACCCCTCTGCCTCAGCCTCCCAGAGTGCGGGGATGACAGGCCCCACTGCCGTCTTTTGTCATTTTCTCACGGAAATAACCAACCTTTGAATGTTCATGCTCCTGAAATCACTGTCTTGCTCATCTGAAAATCTCAAATCAGTCTGAAAATGAGCAGATGGTACATGATGCTGAGGAGTTATGGACGCACCAGTTCTTTCTCTGTGCTCTTCACAGCAGTGAGAAAAAACCGAAACCTTACTTACTGTTTACCTCATGACATTCTATTGTTACAGGTAATTTGGTCTGTTTGTGCTTTGTCCTCAGTGGAATCTTGTTCTAAAGAAATGCAAAGCTGGGCCCAGGGGTGCTTGCCTGTCATCCCAGCACTCTGGGAGGCTGAGGCAGGAGTACGGCAAGTTTGAGCCCAGCTTGGGCAACTTAGAGACTGAGTGAGACTGTCTCAAAAAGGAAAAATAAAATAAAATAATAGGCTGGGGATGTAGCTCAGTGTGATAGGCCCTTGGTTCCATTCCCTAGTACCACAAAAATAAGGAAAGAAATATAAGGAACCTTAAAAGTAACTGCATGTTGTCATCTATAAGTTACTCCTATTTTCTGCTGGTGCTGTGGTCATTTCTGCCTTTAATTCTTTTGTTGTTTGTTATATGTGATTTGCAGTGCAAGGGAGGGAACCAGGGCCTTCACACTGAGCTACATCCATAGTCCAGTTTTTGCTATTTTAAGCCTAGGTCTTGCTAAGTTTCCCAGCTTAGACTGGAACTTGCAATCTCCTGCCTCAGCCTCCCAGAGTGCTAAGTGACAGGCCTGTGTCACAGGGCCTGACTCTCTGCATATTCACACTTCTAAGGTTCTGTTCCCATGAAACCAGTTACAGGGACAACAAACAAATAAGCAAATGAAGGGAAGAAGGGAAGGAAGGAAGGAAGAATGAATGAAAGAAAGAAAACAAATGTTATTTGAGACATTTCAGATATAAAAGCATATCAGAAAATTTTATTGGATAGAGATTTAGCATACTCAACTAGGAGTTTGTACGATCCTGCAGAGGCAAGAAACACGAAACCTGAAAGTAGCCCAGTGTGTGGCACACGCCTAGAATCCCAGAGCTCAGGGAGGCTGGGTGGGAAGATGACCAGTGCACACTCACTTGGGCAACTTAACAACTTAGTGATACCCTGTCTTAAAAAAAAAGGTGAGGAGCTGGGTATGTAGCTCCGTGCCAAGGCCCTAGGTGACTTCTAGTACCACACATCAATCAACCAATCAACCAGTTAGTATGTAAGTAAGTGAAGCATGTTTATGCTGTAGCCAAGATCACACACCCTGACAGAGAAATTGGAAAATGGATACTGGGTGTTAAAATGTGTATTTGTGTTCTCGGTACTAATTCATTTATGGTTCATTCATTCATCTATTTCTTAGTTAATTCAACAAACATTTATTGACCATCTACTGTGAGTGGGATGTTGGAGAAAAAGATCATACAATCAACAACAGGGAAACAAATAAAAACACATGTATTCAAATAAATACCACTGACCTTTACTTTCAAGGAGGTAGACAGGACAATGGACGGCAAATGCATCCATAACGAAGCCACGTGTTTAATTATGTTTCTTTGACCACTGACAATGCATGAGACCTTCCGAGCCAGGCCGGCAGCTATCGAGTCCTAATGATTTTCTTAAGTGGGGATATTTCACCTTTTCGGCATTATTTACCTTTTAGAAATGAACGGGAAATTTTCAAATGCTGAGTTACAGCATTAGTGTTTACTATCTTTAAAAGGAAAACCAAGGGGCACGCTGAGCGGCGAGCCTCGATCATCTCTGATCAGGAGACACTGTACTACAGGTCAAATGTTTTACTCAGCCAGAAGTAAATTAAAGAAACCTACTTGTCGATATTTTGTTTTTTCAATTTTGAGAAAGGATGTGGCTAGGTCACTCAGTTGCCCAGGTGGGGCTCAGACTTGCAAGCTTCCTGCCTCAGCCTCTCAGAGTGCTGGGAAAGCAGGCTGCACCCCAGGATAACTCGCTTGCTGCCCTGTGAGCCATGGAAGGTCCCCTGTTGTAGGTGATCAGAGAGGATCCTGGATGGTGAGGAGGCATCTGTGGAGGGAACAAAGCATGTTCACTCGACTGGGTTAAGTTACAAATGGCAAACACAAGGATTGCCGCTTCAGGGAACACTCCACCCAGATGCAAGCAGGCCTAGCCAGGCCCAACTCAAGGCCGAGCATACTACCGGCACCCATCGTTTCCTCCTGGGAGACTTCCTGGTCTCTTGGCCTTCCCATGGTCTGGTGTAGAAGTCCATCTAGGAGGGACTCTGGTGCCCCACGCTGTCACTCCACAGGGGGTGTCCAGGCTGGGCATGCCCCCGGCTCGTTGTCCCCTTGCCAGTAATTGTCTGCTGCATGGCTTGACCACAGATCCCTCATCCACGTCACCCTCACGAGTCAACACACTCAGGTTTCTTCTGGTTGCTTTTTTGGTTTGATATTATGATAGTTTGGGTCTGGAATGTCCCCCAAAAGCCTCGTGTGTTTGCGTGTTGGGGTTACTTATGCATTTCACATGATGTGAGGGGGTGGGGCCTGATGGGAAGGGCCGATTACCGAGGATGTGGTGGATCACAGGGGTGCAGAGGGTTCTGGGCATGGAATCCCTCACCCGAAAGGATACACTCCTGCCGGCTTCTCCCCAAGCCCTGATCCCCCCTTGTGTTGCCTCCGTTCTCCTCCAGACCCTCCCTGCCATTGCCATACACATGCATGGCCCAGAGATCCCGAAACTGAGATGAAATGAACCTCCCTCCTCTAGGCTGTGGGTGTGCAGTATTGTGTCCCAGAAGGAGGAGCGATTCGGGCAGATGTCGTCCCGGGGATGGGCATTTGGTTCTTTGTTTGAGCAAGTGCTTCCATGGCCTTCAGGTAGCTGGTGTAAGGAGTGGGCCATGCGCGCACCTGTGCACCTGCTCTATGAGTCTCAGGGATTTCTAATCATATTTCTGTGGTGAGGAATGCAGGGGAACACCTTTTCATATGCTTATTGACGCTATCCTCTTTTGTGAAATAGCCTTTCAAACCTTTTCATAGTTTTAACTTGAGCTGTTAGGCTTACTATTGAGTTGTGTGCTTTTCTAAATATTTAAATATATGCATATACATACACTAACATAGCAATTTTCAAAGGGTACAAAGTATTTTAAATATTTCTTCCAGATTGTGTCTTCTTTTCACTATTCATCACTGTCATTCAAAGAATAAAAGCTTTTCATTTCAATGCAACCAAGTTCATTAATTCATTTCTTTTCTGGCTTACAATTTTTATTGTCCTGAGAGTTTTTGACTTTCTCCAAGATGGTAATTTTTTTCTATGTGTTCTTCTGGGAGATTTATAGTTTTAGGTTCAGGTTTAGGTATGTTGAATTAGTGTGTATGATGTTAGTTAAGGGTTGACTACTCTGTCTGATTAGAATTACATGAGTGTACAACCTTCCATGTCTGGTTTCTTGTGATCTTGTCTTTTGGAGGGTGTTGTATTGGTTAGGGTTCTTAGAAAGACAGAACAAATAGGAGTTACTTGCAAATAAAGGCAATTTACTTGGGGGACTCACAAGTCCAAGGGCAGAGCTAGCCCAAAATGGCCAGGCGCATGCGTGAAAGCTGGAGATTCTGGTGGCTGCTCAGACTTGAGCAAGCAGGACTCCGGTCCGAGGCTGCAGGGCATCCAGTGCGAGTCTGCTGCGTGTCACTGCCCAGAAAGCAATGGCAAAGACGAAACTGCAATGCAAAATGGAGACGTGAAGATGGGAGCCAGTCAGTACCTGGAGACCCAGGCGAAGGCCAGAGCTTTCCTGGGAAAAGTGTTACAATCTTTCTTCTTCCTTCCTCTCATTTAGTTCCAGCTGCCACTTGGGCCGGGCACATCCAAGGTGGACACTGTCGTCTCATTTGCTGGCCCACAAGTCTCTCACACCCACCCGAAACTCTATGCTGAGATTTTCCTGATCTCAACAGATTGACACAATCCCTCCAGTGGTCACAGGAGCATATTTTCATTTTTTTATATTTTTGTGGTCAAGCCCATGACTTCCTTGCTGAGCTACATCCCTAACCCGCTGTTTTAAATTTCACTTTTGAGTCAGAGTCTTCCTAAGTCCCTACTTTGCTCAGGCTGGGCTCAAACTTGCAGTCCTCCTGCCTCAGCCTCCCAGAGTACTAGGATGAGCGGCCTGCACCACTGGGCCTGGCCAGGGTGGGTGGGTGGGGTGGTGGGGGTATATTTTCAACACTTCATTTTCAGTAATATTTGCTATGTTTTAAAGTTCACTGATCTTTTCTTTTAAAATATTTAATCTGCTGCAAATATAATCAGTTAATTTCACAGTTTTTGACAACTGAATGTGTGTTTTGTAAGCACGTTCCTGTTCCATTACAGTTGTGCCGTTACTTGAATATTGTTGTTGGACTCTAATCATCATGCTTATTGACGGTAACATATGTTACCATTTTCACATACTATTTTAAGATTTGACTTTTAAAATGTGAAGATTTCTTGGAGAAAAAATACATGGTACTATTTTCCTGTGCATGAGTTGGTTAGCCACATCTTTACACACAAAAAAAACCCCCAAACCCTTCTCTTAATCTGGGCTGGGGGTGTATCTCAGTGGTTAGAGCATTTGCCTACCATGAGCAAGGCCCACGGTTTCCCCCAGCACCACATAAAAATCAGCTGAGTGTGGTGGTGCACACCTGTAATCCCACCACTCAGGAGGCTGAGCCAAGAGGATTGCTTTGAGTTTGAAGCCAGCCTGGGATACATAGTGACTTTGGGATCAGCCTGGACTGCAGGGTTAACCTGACTCAAAACAAAACAAAACAAAAGCAACAAAAGAAAACAGACAAACTTTTCTTTATCTAACAAAACACCAGTATTCTCTTGTGGAGAAAACACATCTTTCATCTATGGCGGCTCCTGGTTAAAAATACATGTTGGTCATAATCTAATCATACTATTAGAATGAAGTTGATGAAGATTATTTCTAATGTGTAGAGTTATTAATCAATTGTTAAATCATTTCATGTAAATTATCTCATTTGATATCAGCAACAAACAGATGAGAAATTGTATCCCATCCTAGGCTTTATGATTCCATCTTTCATATTCTGGAGTTCAAGAATTGGGGACATTAGGAATTGTGCTATATTTATTTTTTAATTGTATTTTTGTACCTGAATCAGAGTTCTATTATCAAAAATGTTGTGGTATTCTATTATATGTTTTAATAATAAATAAAACCAAAACAACAACAATAAAATAATTATTAAAAAATAACAACATCATAATAAAAACAGGCAGCAATTAGGTTTTCATGTGGTAAGATTATTTCAATTTAAAAAGTACCTAGCCTAGCCAGGTTTGATCACCCACATTTACAATGGCAGCACCCTGGGGTGTGAGACAGAAGGATTGCGATTTCAAACTCAGCGTGGACAACTCAATGAGACCCTCTCTCAAACAAACAACCCCCAGAAAGTGCTAGGGATGTGGCTCTGTGCAAAGGCTTTCGGTTCAATCCCCAGTACTAAAAAAGAGATTATACCACATGGTGAGTGCTAACTATATCCATTAAATATTATTATTATTTTTGTAAGTGAGATGCTAGTTTGGAAATGCCATTAATGGCAAATAATTTGATACTCAAAGCGATCCTCCCCCCCCCCCACCCCCCGCTTTTCTGGCACACCCAGAAGAGCAGACAAGTCAGGATTGCACAGTTTAGTGATTGATCACAGAGCAGTGATGGGAGAAATGAAGAAGGACGCCTTCCAGTCCAATGGAGTACAATTTATGGCAGGCGGAATTACTTTTCTGCTGACTTTCAGATCATACAAATGGACCAGTCTGCTGTAATAATGACAACAACAAAAAATAGAAATTGTTCTGTCTTTTTTTTTTTTTTTTTCATTGCTGGGACAGAATACCCAAATCCACAATTTAGGAGAGGAAAGATTTATTTCAGCTCATAGTTTCAGAAGGTCACAGTCTGTTCATGGGTGGCAGGCAATGGTGGGAGCACATGGCAAAGGCAGGATGGAGGTGGCTCCTTGTGGCTTGGCAGGGGGGAGGTGGAGCCAGTGTGTACCGTTCTAGGCTCTCTCCCAGTGTTTCAGAACTTCTGGGTTCAGCCCCAGGCCTCTGCCTCTTCCAGCCAACAGCCCAGGGCTCCCTAGGTATCTCACTACATTCAAACACATGAAGCCTTGATGGGCGGAGGTGGGGGAGGGGGGGTGTGCCCCAGATCCAAATTGTCACACGGTTCAAATGTCAGTGGGTGGGAGACCATGGTTTTGATGGGGGGGGGGGCTGATGGAGGAAGGAGAGACACAGACAGCTGGAGGCTCCTGTTTGCTGGTCAATGCTGCGAGTGGGTTGCTGTCACCTTGGACATGTGGTAGAGGCTAGTGACTCTCACCCCATGGGATCACAGGGTCATGAGTCCTGTTCCCTTAGTGCTGCCTCTGCACGGTAACTTCTGATGCCTCCTGCAGCCACTGGGTAGTCCTCAGGGTGCGAGCCTCACGCTGGCCTCCTCAGCTCTCCAGGTGACTGCGCGAGATCTACTTTCCCTTGTGCAGAGCACAACTGGCCCACGTCATACCTTTTCTGGTCCCTTTGTGAATACAGAATTTGGAGCAGTTTCAGGAGAGCTTCCTGCTCTTCCATGAGCCAGCTGATGCCTTTGCCCACTTGGATTGCCTTCTCTCTGGGCATCAACACCTGTAAACCTGCCTCCTGAACTCTGGGAACAAGGGTGCTGTCGCTGTGGTTGCAGGAGAGCCTGTCCCTAGGGTCAGAGTCAGCTCTGACTCTTAGTCATGCTCAGTGAACTCCAGTGCATGAAGAACTGCCTAGCTGGTCTGTAGGACATCCTGGGTGTGTCTGTGGGTGACTGACATGTGGGCGGTGAAAGAAGGCCACAAGACACCCCCTGGGTGCGGGTGAAGCTTTTTGTAGAGGGAACAAAAGAGAAAGGAATGGAAAAGAAGAAAAGGTTTGCTTCTTCCGGAAGCGCTGCAGTCTCCGCCATGCCTCTGGCCAGCAGTTTCCAGAGCAGACTCCCGTCAGCAGCTCCGCAGTGAGCTTTCAGACAGAGGCTGTTGACCTCCGACTGGTGCTGCACCCTTGGCCTGTGGCCTCCATCTTGGACCCGTGTTTCATCCCTGATCCCCGTCATCCTGTGTCCTCCATCTTGTCTCAGTAGCTCCTGTATGGTCCAGCTCTCCCACAGGCATGCAATCGTCTCACAGGTGACCATTTTGGTCTCTCCCTTCTGTTTCAAAGGCGGCCATCTTGCAGTCTCCACTTCTGTCCTGTAAGCTGACCTAATGAACCCACCAATTCTGTTTTTCTAAGAACCTAGCTAATACAATGAGGCAGTTTCCCCCCTCCCCCACCCCCGATCCACGTTCCAGTACTATTCTCGTAAAAAGAACTTCCCCCATTCTCAATTTCTCTTGCCTCCTTCAACAGCTGGAGGTACGTGACCAGTAAAGAGGGAAACACTTGTTTTTTTCCCACTAATGCCTTTGGCAAGTTTCGCATGATGGCCTCACATCAGATCGTGGCACACAACATCTATTGCCTATTAAAAGCAAATCCAGAAACCATCACTTTTCTCATTTTACCTTATAATAAACCCCAGTAGGATAATTTTTCCCACTTTATAGGGAAACCAACTAACAACTTGTCCAAGGAGACAAACTAGGTAAGTACAGCTGGAATTGGGCCGGCCCCACAGGTCTTTTCCTCCAGTACTGACTCGTGCTCCGTCCCCTCTTTCTGTGTACCTCGTCTCATTCACCCTCACATCTGTCTGCATTCAGATCTCCTGCTCTCTGAGCCTTATTCGAGAAGTCACCTTTCCAAGGTACATACTAGTTAGCGGAAAAGCTGGGCCTCTGGCCAGTGATCCTTGGTTTCTCATTTAGGAATTGTCCTGCTAGGCTGCACATGAGCTTAATGATCCCGTATGCAGGGGAAAAGTCCTCTATTACCTGAATACCCTGCATCTCTCTGATATATGGTCTTCATACCAAAGTTTATGGAGCTGATATCGAGATAATAGAAAATGTTTAAATTCAAGAGATGACCTCTTGGGATGCTACCTTGATGACTCAATAGGGCTACAGGCACAAAAGTGGGACTTGGGGTTGGCACCAGACACTCACTTCCCTACACTGTTGCAGTTGGGAACCTGCTGTGGCACACACAGACCCAGATTGTGGTACTGGCAGGAGAGCACTTTAAAATTTAAAGTTGTGTTTTCCAGGGGATGCTGGACTGGGGCTGCGTCCCCAGTCCCCTGGTCCTGTGGCCTCCATTTTGGACTAGATGAAGACATGTGCCAACCCTTCTCTTTCCTTCAAAGCAGGATATGGACCTCAAGGGAGGAGAGATAATGAAGGCGAGGGGGATCCCAGCCACAGACACGCAGGTGCTCGTGGGACAGGGGTGAGGAGCACCTTTCTGGATTAAGGATTTCTCTCCTCAGGTATCTGACAACTTCTCCGGGTAGGGCAGTTAAGACCTGACATGAACCTCGAGCAGCAAACTGTAGTGTAAACTTGAACGCTGATTTTGAAAGTGAATAATCAGTTCCGCACTGTGGTATAGACATGTGTCTTAGTTACTTTTTCATTGCTGGGGCGCAATGCTTAACACCCACAACTGAAGGAAGGAAAGGTTTACTGTAGCTCACAGTTCCAGGAGTCTCAGTCTCTCTGTAGGTGACCGGCAATGGAGGAAGTGTCTAGGGGAGAAGAGCTGCTCACGGCATTCCAGGAGGAAAGAACAGAGCAGCAGAAGGAAGCCAGGACCAGAGTGGAGCCTTCCTGGCCACGCCCTCAGTGACCTGCGGCACCCCCACCCCCCAGACCCAGCACATCCTGCCAGGTCCCAGCTCCCAACAGCACTCAAAAACCAGAGATAATCCACAATACCCAAATACACGAGACTTTTGGGAGGATAGTCTAAATCTATAACGTAAAGTCGTGTTTATTGGTGACAGATGAAGTGGGGACTCCACGCCGTCCTCGAAGCTGACTTTGAATCAGCCTTTTCCCTCTTTGCCACAATCTATGGCTTCCTTTAATTTGTCTGGGCAAGGGGCAAAAAGAAGCTTAGCGATGTGACCTTTGAGAGGCTGGTAACAGTTGGAAACACATGAAATTGAATCTAAGAAAATCTAATTATGTCCAGAGGCATTATGAAAATTAGGGGATTTGGAGGGAAAAAAAAGCCAAAGATTCTTTTTTAATGGAAATCCTTTAAAAAGACAAGATATGGAAAGAGGATAAATTGAAAGGTTGGAGAAAACTGATTGAGAAGCTGGACCTGGTGGTGCAGGCCCATCATCCGAGCACTCTGGGATGCTGAGACAGGAGGATTACAAGGCAAGCCCAGCCTGTGCCATTTTCATTCCCTGTCTCAAAAATAAATAGATAGATAAATAAATAAATAAACAAATAGCTGGGGATGTAGCTCAGTACAAACACTGGTTTCTATCTCCCATGCCACCAGAAAAGCAAAGGACAATCGCTTGAAAGGATCGTTTTGGAAAGGGTCAGAGGCCTGGCTGGCAGCCATTGGAGAATCTGGGACCAACTTGGCTTTGTGTGAGGGCATTAGGCGAAAGCCCCCAGTGATTTTTCTAACATTCCTATGTCGTCGGCTCTTTCCTCGGGTAAGTTTTCAAGGCCAACTGAATTTCAGAAATAGAAGTTTATTGATGAGACAGTATTCCCTGTGAAATTTCACAGATCTCCTCTACTTATGGTTTCAAATAAATTGCCATGACACAGAGAGCCATTTTGAGCCACTGAATGGGTCAGTGCAGATGAGTGAGATACGAGATGCAACAGAGTTCTCCCATATGCTTTCAGTCCTGTCCTGTGCCTTTCTCACCTAGGCATGTATATACCAGAAGTCCGATACCAGACATGGCGTCTGTCAGGGGGCTGTATCTCCATCTGAAAGAAACTATCAGGGATGTGTCCTGAGAGGACAAGATGTCAGCAACACTCAGGTATGCCTGTTCGAGCTGAAGAACTGAGCTTCATTTGGCTCGGTGAGTCACCTGTGGGGGGAAAAGCCAGGAAATTAGAGTGCTTTCTCACATTGTGTTGTGGGGTATAACATGGAGACTGGGGACCGTAGTTCAAAGAACATCTTGATGTGGAGAATGTGTTCATCTTTAAGCCGAGTCTAAAGTAGGTAAGAAATCCTACTTTTCATGTAAAAGGGTTCCACAGCTTTCTATGCTTAGAACGTTGCCCAAAACATCAGGACTTACAGATATCTAATACAGTCCATGAATTTGAACTTTCTGTTCCATAAAAAGTTCTTTGCTTTTCATTGTATTGCAAATACAAACCTGTGTTCCTGTGGTTAGCTCTAATTTCTTTTAGGTGCTGTTTTATAGCTAAATTAACGTTCTCAGAACTTAATCCCAGGAATGTCCAGTATTTGTAATGTTAAAATAAGCTAGTGTACAAGTTTGTGATCCAATATGAAGCTTTCTTTAAAATGCTACAACTAGATTTATTAGTCTAAGGAAGAATCTTGTTGTTATTGGCGTGGGAATAGAAAACCAGGATATTCTAAGGATGCTCTGTTATATCTTTCCATTCCTATCTGTGGTTCAACTTTCTCTTGATTTCTCCTTTTTGCAAATATCCACACACCTTTTTACTTAGATATATGCCTTAGTTACTTCTTTGTTACTGGGACAAAATACCTGGCATTCATGACTTAAGGTAGGAAAGGTTTATTTTGGTTCACAGTTTCAGAAAGTCACAGTCCACTCATGAGTGGTGGTCAATGGAGGAAACACGTGGCAGAGCCTGGAGAGCAGCTCACAACATTGCAGACAGAGGCCAAGTGAGTGAGGAGCCAGTCAGTCCCTGGAGACTAAGGCAAGGCCAGAGCCTTCCCAGGAAGAAGCTATAACGATGTAACGATGTCTCTTCTTCCCTCCTTTCCTTAGTTCAAGCTGCCAATTGGGCTTCCCACACCCTGGGTGGGTGCCCTTTGCTCACTTTCTGGCCCACAAGTCAATAGCTGGAAACCTCTGCCCTGGGCCACCCTCAATCTCAACACATCGACACAATCCCTCTAGGGGGAACCCGGAGCACCTGACCATTCCAGTCACGTCGCACCTCTCAATAGCACAGGACTCATACTACATCCAAATACATGAAGCTTTCGGGGACACTCCAGATCCAAACCCTAACACAGTTGACCTAAAATGAACTGCACACGCTCTACTATGAAGATATTGCTCTCAACTAGAGCTGCTAAACAGGAAATTAAAAAATTCTATTTCCACATCAAGATCGCTTTTCAAACTCTATAAATGTTAAGAATGTGTGTTGGCATTTCTGTGTAATTTGATCAAATCTGAGACTTACGTAAGCCGGTGAAGCCATCATCATGATGGAGGTCAAAGCACAACACACGACCCTCTCCGAAATCCCCTTTTCTTCCAGGGAAAATTGACCGTCTTTCTGGCACAACGGTTGCCTTGGCATTTTCTAGAATTACGAGCAGACGAAGTCTTCTCATGTTGTGTTGTCTTGCGCTACCAATCGACACAATCACCTGGAGATCTGTCTAAGTTCTGTGCGCCTGAAGATTTCATCCTGATTTTTAATGAGTCGTATTCTATTATGAATGAAATTTAGATATATGTATGCTGTGATATTTCCAATCCTTCATCTCTTGGCAGATAGTTGAATAATTTTTAATTTGGAGCTATTACCAAAAATAAAAAAGACCTCTAATGACCATAATGACGGTTGTATCTGTTCTTCTGGAAGAATGTAAGTTTCCATTCACCTTGAGTAAACACCTGGCACCGGTATGGCTGTATTCCAGGAGACGTGTAGATCTTCCTTTTTAAACAAACCATGACCAGAGGCAGTTCTAGTCCTTTCTTTTCAGTGTGAATATTTTACATGATTTTTGGCCTCATTTCACTGGCTTAGAACCTCAGCAGCTGAATAAGAAATGGTGAGAACAGACGCCTCTCTATTCCACCTACCCTGAGGGGCAAAACCTTCCATCATCCGCCATTATGCATGATGTTAGCTGTAGGTTTTCTGTGTCCTTAAGCACCTTTAAGAAGCTGGAAGATTTTTCTTGGTGGTGGTGGCGGTGGCGTCTTTTATTTTTGCTTTGTAGAAATAAATCAGTGTCAATCTTCATCAATGGCTTTTGCTGCACCTGTTCAAGAAATTTTTTGTTTTACTGATAAAGTGGATACACAAGTCACCTTTGTTAACTCAGCTTTTCATATCTGAGTCCAACACCCCTTGGTTATACTCTACTTTTAGCATCTTTTTGTTTAAATATTTTTGCTAAAGATCTTTGCCTCTATGACTGTGAGGAACGTCGATCTGTCATTTTTTTCAGGTCATGTCTTTGTCTAGTTTTGCTTTTTATTTCCTCAAGAGTTATTGTTTTTATTTGTGATACACACTCGTTATGTTCAGCTCGAGGAATCTGTACACACACATACTGCAGCAACCTCACACTCACTTCTGCCCCCCTCGCTTCCCTTCCCCACTCCTCTCTCTTTATACACAATCCACCTTCCTGTTTCCTACCATCTCTCTTGTTTGACTCTCTGACTTATTTATACTCTAGGCTTCTCATATTAGAGAAACCTTGATATATGTCATCTTCTGGGTCTGATTCACTTCGCTAAACACAGTGGTCTCAAGTTTCATCTCTTTTCCTCCAAATGACTCCAATTTGTAGTACTCCATTGGGCATACAGGCCACGTTCCATTTATCCATTTATCCACGTTTCTTTGTCCTGTATGGATGGCCTTTTGGCATCTTCTGTGATTTAGCTGTTATGAGCTGTGCTGCTGTAAACGTGAGTGTCCTCTGATCTCTGTTATATGGTGTTTTCCACTCTTTTGGAAAGATGCCCAGAAGAGGCATTGTGAGGTCAAACGGGATAGTCTACATTCCTCTTCTTGAGGAGTCTGTATACTGCTTTCCATAGTGGTTGTACCAGTTTATGGTCCCCCCAGTGAAGTAGAAGGTTCCTTTTCCCCACAGCCAGGCCAACATCTTTTGTTTTTTGAGTTCTTATTGTACCCATTCTCACAGGGGTAAGATGGAACCTGAGGCTTGTTTTGATATGCATTTTCCTAACCGTTAAAGATGTTGAACAATTTCTCTTACATATTTGTTGGCCATTTGTACATGTTCTTCTGAGAACTGTCTGTTCATTTCAATTGCCCAACTTATAATTAGGTCTTTTATTTTTGAGCCTATGTTTTTCCACTTCTTGTTATATTCTAGATATTAACCCTCTGTCTGAGGAGCAGGTGGCAGAATTGTTTATCCTTTCTGTCAGCTCTCTCTTCCCTCTGTTGATGGCTTCCTTCTGTGCAGAAGATCTTACCTTAATGTAATCCCAGGGGCTGCTTCTTAGTGTTACTTCCCGTGCAACAGGAGCTCTCCGGAGAAAGTCCTTGCCTACCCCTGGGTCTCTAAGAGTCTCTGTCCTCTAGCAGGCTCGGTGCCTCTTTTCAAATATCTAGGTCTTTGGCCTCTTTTCATCATCTGGCTACTCCACCTGGCTCGGGAGGACACACTATGAACTATTTCTTCCACTTCTGCGTCTGGGAAGCATTTGCATGGACTTGGAATTGTGTCTTCCTGTTTCGGACAATTCATCTGCCCCAGTATCTGAGCCCTGAGTTACCTTTATTAAAAGATTTGAAGCTATAGATTCAATTTTCTTGATGGTGCAAGTTATAAATTATATTTCCTTCATAGATACAGTGCTTCTCAGCTGAGTTTTGATTCCTTGTACCCACGTGGTGCTTGGGATGCAGCTGGGGTCTCATGTGTACTGTCTGCCTGCCCAGCTCCGTCACTCTGGAGCTCTTTTTTCTTGAATCAGGTCTGCTAACTTATATCTTCCAAGGAATTTGTCCATCTCATCTAATTCGTCAAACTTTTATGCACTCGTCTGTATATATTACCTTAATGTCATTTTAGTATACGTAGAACCAGCTGTGACATCACTTCCCTTATCCCGGAAGCCAAAACTTTGCATTTTTCTTTCTTCTAGCTTTTCACTTCCTGGTCCATGTGAGTCTCAATGTGTCAGCCTTACTGCCGTGAGAGTCCAGTTTCTGGTTTTACTTGTTTCCCGCTTTATTAATTTCTGTTCGGTCTTTCCGTTTTCTGTCTTTACCGCCTTTGTCTTCATTTTGCTTTGCTTCGTGAGGTTCCTGAAGATGGGGCAGCTGGTGAACGCTTCTCTTTTCTGGCATGTTTATTGCCATAAATTTCCCTCTCCTTTCCCTTAGCTAAGGCAAATAAATAAAAAATTATATATACATATATATTCAGTATAGGAAGGATATATAATCTGTTGATTTATAAAGGACAAAAATTTATCATCATTATAGAGAAATAGCCAAGGTAATTATTTCATCTTAGAAATCTCGGTGGCCTACATTCCAAAGGTTAGCTTGTGACTATCTGATTCTAAGATATAATTTACAACTCATTTAAAAGCATTGTACTTCCTAGCCAGGCCCAGGGGTGCCGGCCTCTACGTTCAGCACTTTTGGAGACGGAGGCAAGCAGCTCCCACGCCTGAGCCCAACGTGGGCCCAGCAGCTCAGCCGGACTCTGTCTTAATAAAATAAGACACAGGGCTGGTAAGTGTTGTACTTGCTTCAAGTTTGAAGAAAGCCCTGCGGTAGAAGAAGCAGGGCTAAATACCAGTAGAACAGCACATTTAGGTAAAGTTAACTCTCGACATCTCTCCTCATACTTTGTCTTACTGAAAATTGATGAAATAGCTTTAGAAATTAATTTTTGTTTATATCACTAGTATCTTATTTTTCTCCAAAGAGAGAATTGAGCCAATGCATCAAATTGCATACCCAGCCTCTTTTTATTTGTATTTTTAATTTGCATCAGGGGTTCACTAAGAGATGAAACTATGCAGCTGGGTTGGAACTTGGGACCCTCCTGCCTCAGCCACCCAGTGTGCTGGGTGTACAGGTGTGCAGCTCCGTGCCTGGTCCGCTTACCTTCCCCTGAGCAGCTATTTGGCATTCTCTTTACGATCTTCCTTTGCTCTCCAAATGTTTGGTTTCTGCTCCCAACTGTTCTGCAGAACACGAGCTGGGTGGCTTCAGGAAGCCCACTGGAGACCGAGAGCAGTTCGGGTCAGGGAGGCGTGGAGTGTGGGTCTGCTGTCAGCTTTCTCCGACTCTCAGGAAGGAAAGTCCTTTTCCCAGTATCCCTGGAGGTGTCCATCAGGTGACCATGCATTCTCCCTTCCTCTCCTCAGTGACCGGGGCTGAGTGGACCCCTGGGTGGCCGTGTCGTGAGACCATGAAGGCGTGGGCCTCCCTGGGGCACCAAGCCCCCACCCCGCACAGTGCTCACATGCGGATTCCCCGGCCCTCCTGTTGCCACGGCCTAGGCAGCCACGTGTGCCCACTCGTGTGCTGCACAGGAAATTTTTATTTGGCTTTTCTCTTGACCATCCTTTCCTTTGCTAAATGTATAAGTGTCCAGAAATGCGACACCGCCAGGTGAGATGTCGTTCGCTGATGCTCGGGCAGGGTGGAGATGGAACTCGGAGCCATCAGACCAGGCACTGACATGACCCCTGGGGTTCACGGCTGTGGGGTGTGGGGGAACAGTGTGTGAGACCTGCCCCTGGGTGTGCACAGGTTGCCGCGAACAAGGTGGGCGTGTGTATGTGCAGCTGCGTGCCTTGGTACTGGGGACGGAGCCCAGGGCCTTTGCACTGAGCGCCCCATTCTGTTCTTCAGCTTGGAGTGTGGGACACGGTCTCCCTGACTCACTAACTTGCCCGGGTGTCAGCCTCCCAGAGTGTTCGCGTTCCAGGCTTGTGTCCCGGGGCCAGTTTCAGCAGTCTTAAAGATCAAAATGCCAAGTGCTTAGACACTCTGGCCTGGGGATATTTAATTACTGGAAATGTGTCCTCCCATGTTGCAGAGACCCACGGGTCCGTAGTGAAGATCTATGTATGGGCATCATCTTGCCTTATTAGCCATATAGAAAGATATTAGGAGGGCCTGCTCAGTGTTTAAAGTGCTTGCCTAGCACTTGGACCGTCCTGGGTTTGATTCCCCAACGCTGCAGAAACTGGGTGCGGAGGAGCACACCTGTAATCCCAGCCCTCAGGAGGCTGAGGCAGGAGGATTGCCATGTGTTCAAGGCCAGCTGGGCTACACAGTGAGTTCAGGATAAGCCTGGTGGCGTAGGCCTGTCATCACAGAGGTCTGGGAGGCTGAGGCAGAAGAGTCATAAATTTGAGCCCAGCCTGGGAAACTATTTTAGCAAGACCCTTTTTCAAAATCTAAAATTAATAACTAAAAAGAAGAAGAAAAAAAGGAAGGCCAGATTATATGTAAATACTGGTTTACCAGGAGGACTGTGCACCAGACGCTGAGCAGAGCAGGACAGAGGCGGGCTGTGTGTTTCAATGCTGACAAACCATCGTCAAACTTTAAATCCAAGCTAGATGCTTGCTCAGCCGTGTGTGTGTGTGTGTGTGTGTGTGTGTGTGTGTGTGTGTGTGTGCAGAGCACACGTGTTGACTTCTTTAAGCCTGGTTCAAGCAAGTGTCAGCGTGCCTTACACAGAAAGGCAGTGGTCAACCAGGCCTCGTGGTACAGGCCCACAGTCTCAGCACTTTAGGAGGCTGAGGCAGGAGGATTGCAAGTTTGAACCTGGCCTGGGCAATTTAGTAACTTAGCATGACCCTGTCTCAAAATAAACAATAGAAAGGGGTTGGGGACATAGCTCAGAGTGAAGGCCCTGTGTCCAGTGCCCAGCACCACACACACACACACACACACACACACACACACACACACACACACACGGCAACACACACACACACACACACACACACACACACACGGCAAATACATAAAAAATCAGCAGTTGGAGTGGGAGGAGGAAGAAAAGAAGGCAGTAGGCAGACTAAAAGCTAAGGAAATGGAAGCTTGTGTTGAGAAATGGAGCGGATCACGGAGGGGGATGCGCACAGCCTTTTCTTGCAAGCTGGGGCAGGTTCTGTAGACGCAGACTTTGGGCGAGTGGGTGAGGAGTGTCTGGCGATGGGGACCCGAGTGCGGAGTGGAACCTTGTCCACGCCTCCTGGAGCTGGGCCCGTCTGTGCGTTCACCTCACTTATCTCTGTGACGATGTCATGATTTCCTACCTGTGGACCAACATCGGGCTTCTCCGTGTACTGTCAAACTCAGTAAGTCAGTGGTAATTTTGGGCAAGTGTTCATTTTAATTGAATTTTAGCAGAGACCCTGTAGAAAGGGGTCTCGACAGGACATGAGAGCTTAATTGCATTGGCTTCTCCCTCTTCAGCTTCGTTTAATTTAACGCTCCACTGAGCTCTGAGGAACAGCTGACCCTCAGGCCCCATGCTGGTTTCCGCTAAACACCACAAGTGAAGGACTTCAAACCTGGCCCTGTGGTGCAGGCGGGGATCTCTGCACTGTGGGAGACTGAGGCAGGATGATCGCCAAGCGCCAGCCCAGCCTGGACACCAGAGTGACTTAGTGAGACCCTGTTTTAAAATAAAAAAATAAAAAACGGGCTGGAGATGCAGGTTCGTGAAGATGGAGATGCAGGTTCGTGGTCGGAATATTTTATTTCTGAGGGAATCTGAGTGGGTTCAATATTTAATGTGTCACTAAATGTCCCCAGTCATAGTTACGTATCAGTAGCTTAGAGGCAAGAGAGGGTTGTCAAGTGGCTCTACGGTGGTGTGACTTTTGGCCTAAAAATTTCAGACGGAGCCAAGTGGGTCTCCTAAGGCTGCTGGGGCGCGTGCCTACCTCGGAACCCCGCTGCTTTCTTATGGGCCAAATGGGCCATCTGCCTCTGCCTGTTTATTCTAGGTGCCTCCTGCCTGAGTTCACAACTCAGCTACAAGAATTCTCTCAATGTGCTCTGTTTTCTTCCCACCCTAGATGTGGCTGTTAAAACCACAGTGCCAAGGACTTCGGTGTAGTACATCCATTCAACTAAAGGAAGACCTAATCCCTCTCGATGGTGAGGTCGGTAAAATGTCCCCAGCTGAGTGAGACAGACCAACTGCTAATCTAGAAAAATGTTGGTTGGCCTTTTAATTTTAAAATCCAGCTCACCTCCCTACTTCCGTCTCTACCCCGTCCCTTCCTTCTCTCACTCTTCTCCCTTCGTTTTCCCTTTCTAACACTCCTGAGCATCTGCTGAGTCGCTACCTGATGTCAGCAGCTGATGTTGGGGTCAGTGCTGGGCTGGTTTCCTGATGCTTGTGACTGGGAATCCTGAAGTGTCAAGGTGATTGGATTAAGAAATGGCCCCCGGGGGTCCTGGAGGCTTGGCCTTGGGGCATACTTCTGCCTCCTGGCCCTTCCCCTCTCTCTGGCCGTGGCTCTGCCTCTTGGCGAGAATGCTAAGCATCTGCCCCACCATGCCCTTCCGCCGTGATTCTCCTGCCCTGGATCCAGCCCACCATGGACTCTGAAAATGTGAAGGTGTCTGGTGTGTCCCAGTTTCAGGGTGGCTGGCTAGCACACGTCCCATTGGATTTCTCTTACTGCTGTAACAAGTCACCACACATTTCATGGCCTGCATTCATGACCACTTATTCTCTTGTGGTTTCCGTGTCTGACAGCAAAGTCGAGGTGTCAGCAGGTGGTGTCCTCGGAGGACACTTAGGGGAGAATTCCTTCCCTATTCCCACTTCGGTCCCCAGTGGCTCTTGGTTTTCCTTGGCTTTGCCCACCCAGGGTCCCACTCTAAGCTCCGGCTGTCCTAGTGCTTTCACCTCCTCTGTGCCACCTGTCCCCTTGGCCTTCATTTTGTGAGGGCACTGAACGTGGCATTTAGGGGCCACTGGGGTAGATCCAGAGGCATCTTTATGGCCTTGCCTACCTGGCCTCGCCTGCCTGGCCCTGCCCTGCCCAGTCCTGCCCCATCCTGCCCCTCCCTGCTCTCTCCTTTCTGCAAGATCCTCAGTCACATCCATGAAGTCACTCTTGGGGTAGCAGTTTATAGATGTCAGGAATTAGGATCTGAATAACTTTAGAGACCCCAATCCAGCCTCCCTCAATACAGACACATCAAATCCTTGCCATCAGCCACCCTCAGAAGCCCACTGAGAGATGTGCGAGTGGACCCGTTAAGTGTTACAAAGGGTGAGGGCTCTCTCGTATACTCTGAGTGAGATAGAACAACTGCTAATCTAGAAAAATGTTTTCTAGTAATTTCTTGGGAGGAAATGACTTAGACTTATGTTCCCCAGCTGTTATTTCAATTCTACCTGTAATATGAATCAGTACTTACTTGGACATATTAATGAAAAATTAGAATCAAGTAAACATGTGGCAGTCTTTCTAAGTCCATGGTGCTTTGGACTTTGAGGGCAACTCGAAATCAAACCCGGAGCCTTCAGCCTTCCATTGAGACACCTCCTGAGACTGCCTCCTCCCTTTTTATTGAGAAAGAGGGTCTCAGTATATGTCAGAGGCCTCGGACCTCCCAGGGTACAGAGAGAGACAGCCTGGGCATCGGAAAAAGAGTTTCCGTGGGCCTGACTCCTCCTGGGTCCCCAGAATGTCATTGTGTATGGCAACGGGAACTTTTCAGCTGGGATTCAGCTGAGCATTTTGAAATGAAGAGGTCACTCTGGGTTACACACACTTACCCAAAATGGATTCCCCTGGGCCCTTCTGAGAGTGAGGAGGGAAAGGAGATTGAAAGGCAGATGCGATGTACACCAAGCCAGGTCCCATGGTGCAGCCTGTCACTCCAGCATGCTGGGAGGCTGAGGCAATAGGATCACAAGTTCAAGGCCAGCCTAGGCACTTTAGCAGCTTAGTGAGACATTGTATCAAACAATAAAAAATTGAGCTGATGGATGTATTAGGCTGTTGGAAAAGTCATGACTTCTTAAAATATTTTTTCCAAGGGTCACCTATTTATAAGAAGGAACATAGAGCAATCAACGATACATTGCCCGTCTTGTTCTATAACATGTTTTTATCTTTCAACAAGTTTCATAATTCCTCGTTCATAGAAGAATTTGTTTTTATAGGCAAAAATTGAACACAGTGCTGGTTTACATACAGCTTCATCCGAATTGACTGATGTGCCACCCAAGAAGTTTTGAAGAGACTGAAACAAGTGGAAGTCTGACAGTGCAAGACCAGGTGAGTGTGGTGGGGGTGGTGACACACCTCGCCCAAGTTCCAATCATTTCTGGGGGGTGATCACGTTTATGTGGGTCTCACACCATCGTGATAGAACCAACACCTTAATGATTAGCTGACTCTTAATGTTACTGGAGGATGGATTCATTCAGACTGTCCCGTTGCCAACAGTGCGCATTTGAACTAATTGTTTGATTCCCCAGCTCGAAAACACAACACCTTTAAAATCCCATCACACTGAGAGCAAAACCTTCCTCTCGTGAACATCTGCTTTTGATGTTCTTTGAGGCAACTCATCACGTTGGGAGAAGACCGTTTGCAGACCATGTTGTGGTAAATAATCCACTTCTCATCAGCTATTAGTTGCTTCAAAAAATAGTTTTCCTCACTTTTAATGACCAGATGGCAGATATTTATATCGCCATAAAAGGACCTTCTTTGAGTTCACAAGGAACCCAAATGTCAAGCTTTTTTATGTCTCCCAGCTTCTTCGGGTGGTCACAAATGCTTGAATGATGGGTGTTTAATGTTTCTGCAGTCTCCCATGTCATGTAACGTGCGTTTGACTGGATCAATACCTTGCGTTTGTTGTCATCCACCTCTCCGGGTCTCCCTGACTGAGGAGGCACACTATTGAGATCAGAATGACCAGCGCCGAAGTTCGTGAGCCATCGTTGGCACTGATGTTCTCATACAGCCTTGTCCCCTTAAACTGTGCACAACTTGCACAAGCTTGAGACACATCCTTTTCTGTATGGAAGTATAAATGAACACTTGGTGAAAACACACGGCTTGACTGTCCATCTTCTGCTTGGTGTAAAATCTTTAAGACTCGACCAAATTGCCCACTTTTTAAAGAATAAAGCTAGAACTGTCGACTGTCAAATGATGCAATGATAACATAGGTGCAAACGAGTCTAGGACTTCCAGAAATGAGTGAGCGCCGTCTGCTGGAAATATTTGTCATAACTTTTTCAACAGCCCATTAGTTCTGCGTGAAGGCCACAATTTTTTTAAAAAAGAGGAAAGGTGAAATGGGGGACGATGTGAAGCTTTTAGACCTGCTGGTGGGGAAGGTGGAGGAAAAGGCCAGGAGCCCAGGAGGCCCAGGCCTGCGGTGCCTGGAGCTGGCCAGGCTGAGAAGGGGGTCTCCCCGGGCTCTGGAAGGGGCATGGCAGCCTTGTCACATCAACAACACTTTTGACCTTCAGAACTGAAAGTGAATAAACATGTATTATTTTCAGCTGCCTAGTTTTTTTTTTTTTTAATTTATTAAGACAAACGTGGAAAGCTGATCCAGGGTTCTTAGGGCTACAGAACGTAGCAGGAAGAAAATGATTGAGACAGAACCCAGGCCGCCGTGACTAACCGTGGACAGCCTTCTTCTGGAACCCAGGTCCTCTCTGTCCCATGTGAGGCATGACTTCCCTTCATGTCCTCAAGTTATCCATCTGAAGTAAATTCCTACCTCAGCATGGTGCTCCGTACCTGTAAAGCACTTTGGGAGGCTGAGGCAGGAGAACCGCAAGCTCAGCTCCAGCCAAGGCAACTTAGTGACCTAGCAAGACCTTGTCTCAAAATTGAACCAAAAATATGGGCCAGTTAGAGCCCAGCCTGGGCAACTTAGCAAGAACCTCATTCAAAAAATAAAAAATAAAAAAGGAGTAGGGGAGCGGGTAAGATGATGTGGGCTCAGTGTGAGGACCAAGATTTTAGGGTTTAATCTCCAATACCCAAACAAATACAAACAGAGAAAATCCTACAGTTAATCTCCGGCACATGGTTTTTGCTTTTGTGATGTTGGGGATCAAGTCCAGTTTCTTCACACGGAGCTATATCCCAGCCCATTTCGATTTTTAATTTTGAGACAGGGTCTCACTAATGTCATGAATTTGCCAATGCTGGGCTCGAACTTGAGATCCTCCTGGTTCAGCATCCCATAGTGCTGGGACTGTAGGCCTGCACCACTGACTCAGCACTCCTAAACGTTGTAAATATTCAAATATCCAGTTAGGGGCTATCCTGTCAGGAAAATAATTGCTAAGGAAGGAGGGTAGCAGTGACACGGGGGATGGAAACTACTCGGCACAGACGGTCTGGCAGCCTGTCTCTGATCAGAATCTAATGGAGGAACACACACTGCGCTCAGTTTCACGTCTCATTAGTTTCCTTTGTTCCGGAACAATTTCTCGGTGTTTCTGGGTTTGTATTGCTTGCGACTTTCAAAGAGGACTTCCCAGTCATCGTGCATTTGGCCTCTGTGACTACGTGAGTCTGATTTTTTCCTCCTGATGGCATTTAGGAGATGCATTTTCAGCAGGAATTACCCAGAAGCATCTTCCTCAGTGCAAATGGCATCAGAATGTCTGTGTGAACTTGTCCATTTAGGGCAACCATCACTGGTCTTTTCCGTACCAGCGACAAGTTCTGCTGATCTGACCGGAGGTGAAGGTCAGCTGGCAGCGTGAGGGATGGGGAGTGGCTATAAGTACAGATGGAGCTGTGTGGCCCAGCTCCTAACAGGCCATGAGCCAGGGATTGGAGACCCTGTTTCAGGGAGTTTGAATAAATGGGTATTAATATTTGACAGGCAATTCTTTGTATGAGTTTATCATTTTGTGTAAGTCTGAATGATGAAAGGGGTTTTTTTGTAAGTTGCCTGTGCTTAAGCTGTGAAATATTAATTAGTAGCTGGGCCCAGCGGCCCAGAGGCACAGGCGTGTAATCCCAGCACTCGGTTGAGGGCTGAGATGACAGGTGTGCTGCTCCGGGCCCTGTCATGTGGCCTCACTTGCATAGGGTATGATGTGGAAACTAGGCTTAGTGCTTCCCTGAGGTGGCCTAGACCACCAACCCTGGGTGGAGAAGAGCATGATGGGTAAAGTCCAGAGCTCCTCCAAGACCACACTGGGCAGGGATTTGGAGTCTGCCACTATCATGATGCTGGGATCATGGATGGTTCAGGCAGAAATGGAAATTCGTCCACACTTACTGGTACTTACTGCTTTCCTGTGGCACCTGAGAACAGTGGTAGTTCTATCTGTACAGCAATTGTGCGCCTTCCTCAGCACTACTTTTCCCATGGTGGGAAGGAGACAGAGCAGCAGAGTGAGGCCACTGCTCAGGCCCAGAGGCCATGGAGCTAGGACCAAGCCCGGCCATGTCCAACTCATGACCTCCATGCTGTGCTATGTGCCTACCTGACAGGGTAACCTCAGTCTTCTCATCTGGAAACTGGGCATGGCAGTCCTACTGTGTTCCACGTGTTGTTGATTCAGTAATGGAGGCATTGACATTTATGCCCCCCCTCTTTTTTTTTTGAAACAGGCTCTTGCACTGTAGTCCGGGTGGGTCCTGAGCTCATGGCAATCTTTCTGCCTCAGGCTCCTGTGTGCAGGGGGAATAGGCACATATAGTATCATGATCAGCTGATTTGTATCTGGTGTTGGGGAATCAAAGCTAGGGCCTTGGGCATGCTAGGTGAGCACTCTAACCACTCAGGTATACCCTAGTCCCTGAAATGTATGACCTTTCTAGACAAAATGCATGTAAGTTTCGTTGTCCTGTAATGATTGGCCTCATCACACCCTGCCCTACAGAGGGAACAAAAAGAGACGAGAGAATTTGAACAGCTTTTAAAGAAACATGATGAGGAAACCTAGATAAAAATCTGAAGCCATTGATGTGTTTTGTGATTCTCCCCGTTATACATGATCCCCAACTGCCTCCCTGGGAATGGGGCATGCTGTGGTGTGGATCTGGAGGTTCCCCAAAAAGCCTCATGTACCCTGTGTATACTGTGTGCTACTGCGAGGTCAGCCTGGCTGGAAGGAGCGGATGCTTGGGACCTGGCCTGGAGGTGCGTGCTGTGTCTGCCCTTCCTCTCTGACTTGGCTCTGTTCTGCCATGCCATGAGGAGCTCTGGCTGTGGCTCTAGCTTTAGTTCTGGGCCCCACTCCACCATTTCCAGTTATCTTCCTCTGAATGGACTACAACCTTCTAAAACTGTGAGCCAAAATACAAAATTTCTTTCATAAAGTTGTGGATCTTGAGTATTCTGCCCAGTAATGAGAAAGTAGCTAAGAGATAAATTGGTACCAGGAGTGGGATTGTTGTTGTGACTTTACTTGACCATGTGGTTTGGTAGCCTTGGGAACTGGTTTGTGGGAGAGTTTGGAAAGGTTTGAGAATGCTGGCTGGAGAAGCCTTGCATTGCTCTAAGCCAAGCTTGATGGGAGATTCTGGTTGGAGCTTAGAAGACCAGAATGCTTTTAGAAAGGCCAGGCTCAAGAAGTTTCATATGGGAAGGAGAACTGTATTGGCAAGTGGACTAAAACCCGTGCATGTTATGCTCTAACAAAACTATATTCCAGAGACTTTGCTTGAAATTGGACTACTTAATACAGCAAAAGAAAGCAGCCTAATATACAGGCTGTCACATGGTGTTTGGTTTGGACCTGGAGTGTCCCCTGAAGCCTCGTGTACATACTGTGTACAGTAAAGAGGTGGGGTCAGGCTGGAAGGGGCAAATGATTGGAGCTTGGTCTGAAGAGTAGCTCCCCACTTCTGCTCTCCAGGACGTGGCTCTGTTCTGCTGTGCTGTGAGGAGCTCTCTCTCTGGCTGTAGCCCTGCCACGCAGTTTGATCATTTCCAGCTGTCCTCTTGTGAACAGACTGTGACCTTCTGAAATTGTGGGCTAAAATAAATCTTTCCCTCCTTAAATTGTAGATGTCAGGTATTCTGTTCCAGCAATAAAAAAAGTAACTAAGATAGGTTATATTATTAAAATTCAAGGACCTAACATGGTGGTGCAAGTTGTTGAGTTGTATTAACTTGAACCAAAGTGGTACAAGCCTGTAAGCCCGAGAGGCTGAGGCAGGAGGATCATCAGTTCCAGCTTATCTTGGGCAACTTAGCAAGACCTATTCTCAAAATCACAAACTAGGCTGGGGATATAGCCTAGCCCAATGTGAAAGTCCTGGGTTTTATCCCCAGTACACCAAAAGAAAAAAAAGAAAAAAGACTCAAGAGGCAGATCCTATCATGATAACACAGCATATAAATTAAAGACATCCTTTACTCAGGAGCTCGCTGAGGATCCATTGTGGCAGCAACTTGTGACTGAGAGATAAGACGGCAAGAGCTCTTGGAGCCCAGGAGCATGTGGGGGTCACGGTTGGCTGGCTGGCTGCCTAGTTAGCTTTTTTCCTTTCTTTTTCTCCTTCCTTCTTTCCTTCCTTCCTTCCTTCTTTCCTTCCTTCCTTCCTTGGGGATCGAGCCCAGGGCCTTAGTGATGAGTTATATCCTTAGCTCATGTTTTAGTTCTGATACCAAGACGGCATCTCACTAGTGACTCAGTTGCCCACACTGAACACGATCTGGTGATCCCCCTGCCTCAGCCTCACAGAGTGCTGGATGACAGGTCTACACCCCAGCCTGACTTCTGGGTGAAGTTTGTGCCTTCCTGATTGCTCCAATGGGCCCCCTCTAAGAAGACCTCTGAATCAGTTAGCCTGCAGGTAAGTGGGAGGATCCACCTCTCCACGTGCTGGCAAGAAACTAGTAATGCTTCCATAATTAGAAGTAATTAGTTGTGTGCACGTATGTGTGTGTGTGTCTGTGTGTGTGTGTGCTCGTGGTACTGGGAATCCAACCCAGAGTCTTTGCGCTGAGCTACATCCCTATCTCTTTTATTTTTGATGTGGAGGCACATAGTTTATTTTTTTATTCTTGATGTTGAGGTCTTACTAAGTTGATAACTTGTCCAGGTAGGACTCCAACTCGTGACCGTCCTGCTGGCTGAGGGCCAGGATGGCAGGCCTGTCCTGTGCCACCAGGCCAGGCTGGGGAGCGTATAAAAACAACTGTCCACACTGCACTTCCGTGTATGGCGCTTCTGTTTCTGTGATCACAAAATGAGGGCCTGGAAAATGCGAAGATCTTTTAAGGCTTCCTGGTTTTATTATATTCTGAAATGCTTGATTGTGAAGTTTCCCATGAGTTTGGACTTTTAAATCAGGCACTCAGAAATCAATCAACTAATAATTAATTTGTACTCAGTACAGTGTTAAATATTCATATTTTTCATAAATTATATAGTATTTTCACCAAAAGATCTAAACGGGTTTAAATGTGCTTTTTCCCTGTGCTGAGCATCATTTGTCTGATTTCTGAGGGCCAAGCGCCTCCTCAGCCTCTGTCTGGCTGCTCAAAACCCAAGTACTCAATGACCTTGCAATGACCTGCTTGCCTGTGGCAAGCATATTAATGTCTATTAACTCGAGATATTATCGAGAACAGAAGAAGCTCACATCAGCATTGGGCACAGCGCCATTTTTGTTTTGATTGTCTTTATAGGCAAAGGTATACTAAGGACCTCAGGAAGAATGCATTTACTCATAGCCCAGGGGCACAGGTCTGTCATCTCAGCACTGGGGAGGCTGAGACCAGAGATCGCAAGTTTAAACTCAGCTAGAGCACTTAGCCACTTAGTGAGACCCTGTCTTTAAAAAATAAAAAAAAATAAAAAATAGGTTTGGGATGTGTGAAGGCCCTAGGCTCCATCCCCAGGCCAAAAAAAAAATTAATAATAATAAATAAAATAAAATAAAAAGGTTGCTTGCTCAGAACTTCTTTACCATATGCCACATACTTACTTTAACCAAAAGATGGTGTTACGATTTAGATCTGGACTGTCTCCCAAAGACCTCACATATTTGGATGCTGTGGAGCACAATGGAACCATGTGCTAATATGCAGCGGGGCCGGGTGGGAAGGGCAGATCCCTGGGGCAGGGCTGGAAGGGTCGCCCTGCCCTGCCCTTTCTCCTGGTTCTGCCTCCTGCCTGTCTGGGGGCGGGGGGGGGGGGGGGGGGGGGGGGGGGGGGGGGGGGGGGGGGGGGGGGGGGGGTGCGGTGAAGAGCTTTCCTCCCACAGGCCTCTGCCAGCCTCCCAAGCCTGGGCTGAGACCTTCTGAAACTGTGAGCTAAAATAAATCTTTTCTCCCTTAAGTTGTGGGTGTCAGGCACTGCCGGTAGCAAGGAAAAGGAAACTCAGACAGACAGATGAGAAAAAAAGAGGTTATCTAAGGACTGAGTCAGGGAGAACTGTAGCTTCTTTTTCTTTGCCTGTATGTTTTCAAGTTGTATTAACTGAAAACTAAGACCAAAGAGATAATATTAAGAACCAAAGAGAAGCAGATTGTTTACGACATTTTTATATAACTGGCCTATTGTTTTATTCTTCAGAAATTAGTGACTAGTCTAAGCAACTCTTCTTCAATTGGTGTTTAAAGTTGAAATTTTTTCTGAGGAATCTTTGTGCTGGTAGTTTACAGAGTTTTTTTTTAATGTAAGTTAAACTTTTTACTTTCCTTTGTGCAAGTTTTCAGTGCTGTTTATTTCCCATTTTATTTATATGTATATAAATATATATATATATATACACACATATATATATACACATATATATACATACATACATATATATATATATATATATATATATATACATACATACATACATATATATATATATATGCGATTCATGATGTTTACATTGAATTTGAGTATTTTGTGCACGTATGTATTCTGGCAAAATCGCAGATCCTTCCCCTCTCCCTTTCCGAGCCTCCCCCACACACTCTCTCCCCTCTAGTTCCCATTATCCCCCCATTTCATTCTGTGAAATGACTGTGATCTGGGTTTCTCAAGTGAGAAAAAACATCCAATGCTGTTTTTTCTATCTTGTTTACAAGACATAGAGCCTAGTCAGAAGCAGACCTTCTAATGTTTGCGACTACATTTTGTGAAGAATGGAGATTGATTGGCTGATAGATTGATTTATGCAGTACTGTAACTTGAACTCAGGGTCTTTGCTCTGAGTTATGTTCTCAGCCCATTTTTCTTGTTTATTTAATACAGGGTCTTGAGAAATTGCTCAGGCTGGGCTCAAATTTGTAATCCTCTTGCCTCAGCATCTCAAAGTGCTAGGATTATAGGCCTATACCCCTGGGCCTGACTTCTCTCTCTTTTTCTCTCTCTCCTTCCTTCTCCCTCTCTCTCAAACAAAGAGCCAAGAGTCTGAGGCTCAAGAATCTCCATTGAAAGCCCAGCTTGGGCAACAACAACAGTTTTGCAATTGGAAAAACAATACTCTGGGGATACAGCTCATTGTGAAGGCCCTGGGCTGGATCCCCCAGAATAAGGCAAGCCAAGCAAAAGCAACCACAAAAATCCACAAAACCAAACAAGGCAACACAGAATCACTGATCCCGTGTCCTCCCCTAAGACCTTTTTCAACCTAGACACTGAGGAGGGCAGGATGGATCCAGGTCACCATGACAATCCTGTGCCCAAACTGCTGTCATCTAGCAGGAATGGGGAAATACACATGAAATTGGCGGGAAAAGGGCCATGTCACATAGTTCCAGGGGTTTGTGGAGTATTTCTTATTGTTGCACAGAAGGTAAAGCTGCTTCTAGGTGGCTGACAGAAGCACTCTGCCAAGGGAGCAGGGCGCGGCCTTGGCCTCGGGAAATACAATGGCAGATCAACAACTATGGTGTGAAATCTTATTATGGTGAATGACAAACGGCCATGAATCCACCTTCAGATCCTCCGCTTCACTTTGAACACACTCATCCCAGCATTCTTGCCACGTTCTGGAGGTATTTGTGATCAAAAAATGTGGTGACTGCTGCTGCTGAGTGCTGTCCTGTGGAGAAGCAGGCTTGTAAAAACACGGCTGTGTGATCCTGTCCCTCCAGGTCACCAGATCTGACGCTGGGTGACTTCTGGCTCTACTCCAAAGTCACAGTGAGCATGGAAGGTCAACATTCTGAATTGGCTCAGGACAGAGGGGCAGCCAGGACAGGACCACTGAAGACTCCCGGGACAGAGGATTCCCGAGTGCTTCTGAAAGTGGCGGGGGTGAGGGATGAGCCTCTTCAAGGTGTCGGGGAAGGTCCTGAGGTTGACTGATGGAGATGTGTCTTGTGTTGTGATAATGATTTAGATATAAATATTTACCATACTCATTGATCACACCTTGTGTCTCACATGGTCACAGAAAGGTTCAAGGCATAGTTTAGCTTTATTAGAATAGAATTCTGAGGAAAAATTAATTAATTATGTTGGAGCAGAACTCAAGAGACAAACAAGAAGGAACTCCCCTACCCAATTCAATCCCCACCTGCTCACACCGCACTTAGTGTTACACAGGGAGAAACATATGTGCTCGAAAAAAAGGAGGAAAACTAGCCAAGGTAGA
Source organism: Ctenodactylus gundi (assembly GCA_004027205.1). NCBI lineage: Eukaryota > Metazoa > Chordata > Mammalia > Rodentia > Ctenodactylidae > Ctenodactylus > Ctenodactylus gundi. The sequence continues at coordinate 209,433 of PVKB01001985.1, forward strand.
GTAGACGAAAGAGGGTGCTAGGTGCCATTGGACTACCTCGATGTTCTCCCCAGAGAAAGCTTCTTTTTTTCCAGGCTGGCCTTGAACTAAGTATGTCACCCAGGCTGGCCTTACACATACTGCAATCCTTCTACTCAGCCTCTTGCTGGGATGACAGGCCTGTGCCACCATGCTTGGCTTATGTGGTGCTGGGACCTTGTGCTTGAGAGGCAAGCACTTTAACACCTCTGCCATTCCTCCCGCCCTGAACTATTTCTAATTGGTCTTACGCTTTTCCCAAGTAAAAGCGTGCCTGGTGGACTCGCCAAGAAGCGATGTGCATCCAGAGCTCTAAAAATCTCTGGGCAAGAGTAGCCGCAAGACAGAATTAGAAAAGCCAGGGACACTTCACCCTTGGGTAATACTCAACAATTTCACTGCCAAAATTAAACACTGGAGTTTGGAAGTAAGAAATCCAAGTGGTCCAACCTGGTCCGAGAACTACTGAGATTCTACTAAAAACAGAATGTGAGGCAGAGAAAGGATTAAAACTCCAACACGTCCCCTCCCGGCTTCATTTCTGTTTGCTATTATGTTCTCAACTGCCATAGCCTAGGGTTAGAAAATACTCATTTTAATCATGAAAAGCAGATCTATTGCAAGTTAGGCTGAAATTAATCATTCTGCACGGGAAAAGCAATGTGGATATACGACAAAGTCAGAAAAAAAAAGATTTTTTTCCCCTAACCTGAACAACTCCACAATCTCACAAAGGCTAAAACTGAAATAATAGTTCTCCAGACTGATCTTCCCCACTTATTTGAAGAACCAAACAACTAAATTGGAGATTCGCCCACGGATCTTTGCGGCGGCCCGACAGCCACGTTGTTGTTGCTGCGACGTGTCGTTTGCTCCTCGCCCTTGCGTCTGGGCGAAGGGGCCGAGCATGTGTCATCATCTCACTGAAATTTCCGTCCTTCAAGCCGCTAACCAATTTGTTTCTGAAATAGACTCACAGATAATGTAAACATTTTGACATAAAATTGGTGATGGCAACGATAGCATACAACTTATCTGAGGACAAATGTAGTGTGACTTGGGACGTAAGATGCAATTTTCTTTGCATAGAGGCGAAATGAGGAGATGACAGAGTTCGCAGAACCTGTTCTCTTCTCGAAATTGCATTCTGCCTTTTCCTTTCCTGGGGCGTCAAAGGGAAACCTCGACTGTCCAAGAGAGGCCGCTGCTTGGGTTTGCAGGCTTCCGCCATTCCAGGGTTTGCTTTTGTGCTGTTTTATTCCTCTCTGCATCTACTCTAAGAGTTAAAAGATATTCATACTTCTCTTGTGCTTTTTTTTTTTTGAGGCAGAGTCTTGCTCTGTTGCCCAGGCTGGCCTTGAACTCATAGCAATTCTCCTGCCTCAGCCTCCTGAGTGCTAGGATTATAAGCCTGCACCCCACAAACCCAGCTTATGTGGTGTGGGGAATCAAACCCAGGACCTTGAGCTTGCTAAGTTATTTCTCTAGTTCCTTTCCAGTGTTTTATTAAGAAGTTTTCTCTGGGGAAAGCATCAAGGTAGTCCCGTGACACCTCGCCGGCCTCTTCCGTCTACTCTGGCAAGTTCTTTCTGAGCACATATGTTTCTCCCTGTGTGGCGCTAAGCGCAGTGTGAACAGGTGGGGATTGAATTGGGTAGGGGAGTTCCTTCCTCCTGTTTGTCTCCTGAGTTCTGTCAGATATTTTTTTTTCTTGAGACAGGGTCTTATTTCTTGATAAAACACAGGAGAGGGCTTGGAGAAATAGCTTAGCAAGCTCAAAAAAAAAAAAAAGTTCAAAGCAGTCTATGACCTCTTTTCTGTATCCTAGCTTTGACTGGGTTTATTTTTTGTTAGTTTTCGTGTTGTGGCACTGGCGATTGAGTCCAAGACCTTCACACTGAGCCACCATCCCAGCCTGTTTCTAATGCTTGACACTGAGCCAGGGTCTCTCTAAGTTGCCCAAGCCGGCCTGGAAGTCACAGCTCATGGCTCCCGGGCTATGGTCCTTTGTGGCCCAGCGCGACCTCCCAACAGTAGATGAAATCCTTAGATGCTACAGTCCAATCCTCTCCCACATGCACATGAGCTGCTGGGGTCACTCCAGATCCCAGCCGTGCCAGGGAGGAGATGGTGGGAGCCGTCTGCAGGTGGGTCCCCAGCAGATTGGGCTGCCAGGCATGGAGCCCGCGGGAGGGCAGGGTGCCCTGTCCACAGCGCGTCTCCTCTGTGGCCTGTCCTGCCGGCGGCCACGAGGGAGCCGTCTCTTCCAGCCTACCTCCCGCAGGTCAGGCCAGCCATCGGAAGCCCCGTCACGGGCTGAAACGCCAGTCGGTGGCCTGAAATAACCCTAACCCTGCCTGAGCAGCCTGGGCAGAGGCATTGTGTCCCAGGGACATACAGCTGACTGGCCTCCACGTCCAGCTGGAATAGCTGAAAAGAGGCGATGGCGGGTGTAATTTAAGAGTTTGGGGAGCATCTCGGGTTGCAGCGTTGGCGGGATGTAGACACTGAAAGATGAAACCGGAAACACCCGAGAAGTAAACTCCAGGGGAGAAAAGCTACAACTCCCGCCGGGGGTTTTGAACACGTGTCACGAATGTCCGCGTTCACAGGTGCTGTTGGACGCTTCCGGGCTGATTTCATCCCACCTGGCGACCTGCCGCTTGCCCAAAGGTCGGAGGCGGCTCATGGTGGGCAGTAGCGGAAGTTTATTCCCAGCCCCGGGGACCGTGGTGGGAATTTGCCCCCAGCTACCTCTGTCTCCAGCTCGCCTCCTCGAGTCAGGGGCTTTGGAGGATATGCGGGGCTGGCCGGCGAGGGCTGGACAGGTCCCAGATTTAAGTTCATAAAATAAATGGAAAGTTTGTAGTCCATTTCTGGGAGATTCCTTAGCTATGATATCCACATATCTTTGTGCCTGGGTTTCTTTCTTGTGTTTTCTGTCCCTCCTTTGAGGATGACATCCTGCTCTTGGGAGAAAGGAAAGTCCTTAATCTGAAAAGAAGCTTCTCTCTCTCTCTCTCTCTCTCTCTCTCTCTCTCTCTCTCTCTCTCTCTCTCTCTCTCTCTCTCTCTGGGTTTCACTTGGAGTTTTTATCTGGGAGGAGGCATTGTTAGATGTCCGGGGTGGAAGAGAGGAAACGTGTTCTTTACTTTTACGTTTAAAATGCTATCTCAGTGCGGCATGGTGGTGCTTCCCACTCACCCGGCATTCAGGAGGCTGAGGCAAGAGGATCACCTTAAGTTAAAAGCCAGCGTGGGCTAACAGTGGGTATAGGCTAGACTACACTACCGCGTATCACACACACTGTCTCTCCCCACCAAAATTGCTATCCTGCCGGGAGCAAAGGGGCTAAAACCTTTCTCACTATTTTTATAGGGATAACCAGGAAAGTGGGGGACTAGGCTCCCCGGGATGCACCCTGTGTGGGGGCACGTGCAGGGTCTGGCTTATCAGGGTGTTGTGGGAGCCAGGTGGGGTGGGGCCCAGCGTGTCACTCATTCCAATTCCCGAGGAACCAAGGAGGCTGGCTGTCCCTAATGGGACTTTCAGTCCCTTTGCTGTTTCTGAAGCTCTGAAGAAATCCTCTTCCTTCTATTATTCATTCAGTAGCTTTTCCCCACCTGCAGATGCCTCGCCTTGGCGAAGTGTGAATGTGCTTCCGTTTCCTTTCATTTCCTTTCTTGTTAATTCCTTTCACATGATAAATTGCAGGGCCCTGGACTGCAGTCCCTTGAAATTGAAAAGTCAGCCGACAAGGGTGTTCAGGAGCAAAGGTTTGAAACATAATAAGTCTGGAGAGGGGCAGGCAGAGCCTTCCAGAAACCTCCGAGGTGGCTCGGCTTGCAGGGGGCCTGCAGGTTCATTTGCGTACCCCTGAATGCTTATCGCTTAGGAAGGGTCTGCAAACCTCCACGCCCAGCAGGACAGACAGGTCTCACATGCAGTGAAGATAAGGTCATCCCTAAGACAATCTCTCTTTAAAAATGCAATAAACCAGAGTGAAGAAAGGCCATTACCGAGCTTCTCCCCGGCTCTGTCAGTGCCAAGAGGAAAGGCCTGTTTCCAGCAGTGCCCGTGTTGTCCCCTGCTGTGATGGCCTTCTCACACTATTTATGTTTTCATTCTAAAATGTGTACGTGGGGCCTGGGGACATAGCTCAGTAGTTACAGCACTTGTCTAAAGCCCAAGGCTCTGGGCTCCACTCCTAAGCACCATGTAAAGTGGGTGTGGTGGCTGAGGCAAGGGGATTGCTGCGTGTTTGATATCCCATACCAAACCCATACCATATCAAGCCCATATCATACGGGCTCCATAGTGAGCTCAGCAGAAGCTTGGACTACACAGCGAGATCCCCCCAACCCCACACCCACCAAGTGTATGTGTTCATAAAATGGGTCTGGTGGTGCAAGCCTGTCATCCCAGTACTCTAGGAGGCTGAGGCAATAGGATCACAAGTTCAAGTCCAGCCTGGACAACTTAGTGAGACCCTATTTAGAATAAACAATGAAAAGGGGGCTTGGGTTGTAGCTCAGAGGAAAATCCCTGTGTTTAATCCTCAAGTGTCACCAAAAAATCAGCTCTTTGACATTGGTAATGAGAAATGTCACACACATAACGTGTTTGGCTGCAGAATGTCCCCAAAGCCTCCTGTATTTGGATGTTAGGGCTCACCTGTGGATTTCAAGTGCTGTTTGGAGGTGGGGCCTGGTCAGGAGGGAGGATTGCAGGCTTGCGGTGGATTCCAGGTGTGTGGTACCTTACTGGAGTGGGGACACTTGGTTTTTTTTTCTTTTTGAGGCTCCAGATCCTTCTGTGATGCCATGAGCAGCTGTTCTGCAGCAGATCCTTCCTGCCTTGCCAGTGGCACATGAGACCTCCTGAAAAATATGAGCTAATGTAAGCCTTTCCCCCTGCCCTTGAGGTTGCTGGGTATTCTGTGCCAGCGATGAACATGTAACTAAGATGCATACATAAGTGCACACACACACACACACACACACACACACAGAGGAATATATGTAAATGATACACAACAAGGTGTCACCCTTAGAGCATGAAGTGATATTGGTAAAGGAGGACATCACTATTATAACTTCAAATTTTCATGTAAGTTTGAGACTTTAAAAATAAGGAAACGTGTTACAATATGTGTAACACACTGCATATATGTGAAAGCAGAGTACATAGAATTGAAAAATATACCTGTCATTATGAATGACCTTAATTTCTTTTCACGGGTCATATTTATGGTAAGAGCTTCCTTGTTAGGCCGTGAATTATTCTTCAGCAAACACCGTTACTGGTCCTTCTGCACAGTGAAGAAAACACTGAACAGAGTGAAGAGCCAATCGGCAGGGTGGGAGAAAATGTTTTGGAAACTATAAACCGAGCCAGGAATGAGTGTTCACAGTACGTAAAAACGCAAGCACCTTCCAGGTGTACCCCTTCCCCAAGTTGAATGCAATTATGTATGGCAAACGTACACTACTATCAGAAGTAATAATTACATGGAAAAAAGGGGCAACAGATCTAAATAGAGGGCATTACAGCGGTGACAAGGTACAATTTTTATGGATCAATTAAAATGTATTTTAATTGAAAGAAAATGTTGCATATGCTCATTAGATTCTGGCTTGAAACTCCTGTTCTTACTTACCTAGTATATAACTTGCATTCAAATGTCTAAACTGTTATATAGATTTTTTTTTATAACAGCAGGAGTCTTTTCACCATTTGAAAAATGTGTAGATGAATCCCTGCTCCCTACTGCAGTCCTGGGGAGGTTTCCTGGTCCCCAAACTCTAGTGCAGTTAAGAATACAGCAGGCAGAGTCTGAAAACAATGCAAGCAGCAGTTTACTGAACCAAACACAAGAGAAAATAAAAGTCCTTGGCTCAAGGGGAAATTTTCCCAATCGAGTCTCAGATAAAGAAAAGAGAGAGAGAAGCCAGAGTGCCAGGGTGAGAAGGCAGGAGGGGTGGGCCTAGCAGAAATCACCTAGTGAGCCGAGGGACCCTATATAGACTCAGAGCAGAGGGCGGGGCTGGAGCCCTGAGATGGTTCTCAGCAATTGGCTGGAACTGTGAGATAGTTCTCAGCGATTGGCTGCAGCTATGAGATAGTTCTCAGTAATTGCCTCTAGGGCGAGGGACTCACCAGATAACCTGTTCTTCAAATGAAGTAAGACATCTTTCAGTTTTGAAAATTGAAAAGAAATGCATTTAAGAAAACTACACAATTACAAGAGGTTTTAGGAATAACTTTCCTGTAGCTGTTTCTTCTATTTTTTTTTTTTTTTTTTGTTGTTGTTGTTGTTGTTCTTTAGACAAGGTCTCTGTAGCCCAGGCTGGCCCTAGATCTGACTATGTGGCCTGGAGCTCCCGGCAATCCTCCTGCCCCAGCTTCCCCAGCGCCGGGATTGTGGGCCTACGTCACCACTCCGACTCTGCAGGTGTGCCTCCCAAGGTCTGTTGCGTGGTTTCCTCAACGGGAGAGGACAGGCTCCCGTCGCGCCGAAGCGTTGCCGGGGAGTTCACATGTGTTTGCTTAGCAGTTTCACCCCAACATGTTCCGTGGCTTCAGCAGATTCTTAGTAACAAACGTGCTGCTGTGAAAGAAAATGTTTTACGGAAGAGATGTCAGGTGGGTGTAGAGGTGCGGGTCGTCACTTTGGAGCTGTGTCCTTGTACATCTCGATTCTTTAATTATTTGTGTACTTTCTGGGCTTGCGATGCCGCCGCTAAGTGGCAAGCTGATTTACCCAGGCGCTCCTCTGCTGCAGGTGCGTTTTTGTTCAGTGGCCTCTGGGCAAGCTGGCGCTTCTCTCCTCTCTCGCTCTCTCTGTCACTGTACTGCCTTCAGGGCACGCAGCACTGGGTAACAGATTCATTTCCCAACATGCGGGGCTGGTCTCCCCTGCCTCCCCTCAGGCAATGGACACCACTGAATGAAGTTAGGAGTTGGGCGCTGGCCCATTATCCTGCAGTCGGGGAGGCTGAGGCAGGAGGATTACAAGTTTGAGCCCTTCAGCAATTTAGCAAGACCGTGTCGCAAATGAACTGTAAAAAGGAGCTGAGGATATAACAAAGACCCTGGGTTCAGTTCCTAGTACCAAACAGAAAATAGAAAACAATGTTTTGAAACAAAAATTTAAAGAGAGTTCTTGCAAATATTAAAATATACTATGTGGGTACAATAATTTTTTAAAAATGAACAGTCATAAAACAAAACCAAGTCAGTGGAGTAGGGCCAGCACAAAAACAAGAAGTTGGCTGCTAAGTCAGCATAAAGCAGAGAACATTGATCAATTATAAATAAGAACTTACAACAAATATTAGTTCTGTCTGTTATCGATGAGTCTTTGGGAAAGTAAAGAAAAAATAGATCTTCCTGCAATAACATATGAAAAAATAAATCCCTGATGGGTTCAAGGGTTAAACATAAAATCAAACTAACTAATTTAAGAAAATCGGAATGGTGTCCATCCACGCTGGCAGGTGGATGGGCATTTCTGGTGGAATGGAAAGCGCCTCTGTGGGAAAAATACTAGGGGAAAAGAAAAGCAGAAACAGTGGGAGCATTTTGCCAGGTGAATGTCTTACCCGGTTAACATTAGAAACTCTTGGATATTTTAAAAATATATATAAAGTCAATATAAAGTTAACTACATGTTCACAACCAGTAGGAGAAACAAAGAATTATTAGGAGAAAAATGTGCCAGGGAGCAAAGATTATTTTGCTCCTAAATAATTCTTAAAATGAATTGGGAGGAAAGCCAGATGTGGTGGCGCAGGCCTGGCATCTCAGCACTCTGGGAGGCTGAGGCAGGAGGATTATGGGTTTGAGTCCAGCTTGGGCAGTTTGGCAATTGAGCAACTTAGGGGGACCCTGTCTCAAAGTTAAAAAATAAAAACAAGGTCTGGGGGTGCAATTTAGTGGGAAAGCCACTGGAGAAAAAACAAGGATGAGTGTCACAAGTCTTTTTTAGCAGATACCTGAGAGCCTTGTCAGAGGAGGTGACTCCCAAGGGCTGGCCCTCTGCTGACCCAGCCCTTAGCTGGCTGGTTCTTTATGTCTGGGGTTTCATACACAGTGACTTCTTGATTAATGCCTCTTTAAGGAACCCACTCCACAGGCAGGCAACTGTCCTTTTCCTGAAAACCTAAGACATACCTGCAGGAAAACGTCCAATGTCATCATTCGAAACATCACTCTTTCCTATGGATGGTGTCACACCTAAAGCCCCAGTGACCACGGAGCAAGTTGGAATCCTCTGTGAAGATGAGGGAAGGATCCTAAATGTAACCCACAAGAATGAAAAAAAATGTAAACAAGCCAATGTGCAAACATTCAACCTAAAATTCATTCTAAAAATGAGATGTATTTTCACCTATTAATTAGAATATTATTGAGAAAAGTAACACTGTGTTTTCGTGTCTTCTATAAGAAACAAAACATATAACTAAACATTGTACCTTTGTTGGGAAGTTATTTGGAAAATAGAACAATCTTTAACATGTGTATCCCAGGGGTCTGGGAGGCTGAGCCAGGAGGATCTCAAGTTTGAGCTTAGGAATTCAGTGACATAGTGAGATGCTGTCTCAAAATCAGAAATAAGAATTGGCTGCTGTTGTAATTCCACATGAAGGGTCTGAATTTGATCCCAGTATTAAAATATAAAATAAAATAAAATGGGTATCTTCTTGAAACTCAGTTTGAATTAACCACATTTATTCTAACCTCATAATCTAGAACAGTATAAAAGCTTTTTGCATAAAATATGTTTGTCCTACTCTTTCTTTTCAATGCTGAAAAATGATAGAACTCACTAGTTTGGCTATTGCTTATAAAGTTACGTGATTTTAAAGAGATAAATAACAAGGGGAGAGGCGGAGCTGGCCGGCGGCGACTGGAAGCTTCCTGCATTTGGACCGCTACGGCGCCTGGCCGCCGCGGGCAGCAGGACTGACTTAAGAGCTCAGGTGAGGCGCACAGCTGCTCCACGCACCTAGAGGTCTCGCGGGAGAGGCGAGGCTGGCCATCGGCTGCAGGAAGCTGCTTGGATCTGGACAGGTAGGGCACAAGGCTGCTTCCCGGGACTTGGAGCCCCGCAGAGGTGGCAGCGAGTGCCAGTGGCCAGAGGAAACTGCTTAAGAGCCACGGGTGGGGCTCACAGCTGCTCCTCGTGCCTTGGAGCCCAGTCAAAGAGGTGGTGAGAGCCAGAAGCCAGAAGGAGCTTCACAGGAGCAGACCAGAAGAGTACACAGGCATCCTGAGTACCAGGAGACCTTCAGGCAGTTCTGGGGCCTGGATAACGAAGGACAGAGCCGCACGGGAGTAGAACGGTGGGGCTTGAGTTCGTATCTCTACTGCCCCTTGCCGCGGGAGTCAACGCAGAGGCTGGGCTCTCCCAGCACCTGACAGAGCCCTCCGGGGGAGAGCCACGTAGAGGAAGCAAGTGATAGATAACCAGAAACCATCAGAGACAGCAGAACCATGAGGAAACGTGGAAATAAATCTCCTTCAAAAAATATTGACACTCCAGAGCAGCATACCAGGAATCCCGAAAATAAAGAAGCTGAAGATGAAAATGGCACAAATGAAGGTAAATTCTGGGCCAAGATATACAAGGAGTTAAAGCAGGATTTAAAGCAGGAATTAAAGCAGGAACTAAAGCAGGAACTAAAGCAGGAAATAAAACAGGAAATAAAGCAGGAAATGATACAGGACATGAGAACCTTAGAACAAGAGCTACGCCAAGACCTAGCTAAGCTAAAAGCAAGCCATGAGAGGCAAGTAGAGGAGATCAAAGAAGAAATGAACTGGAGGAGAGTGAAGGCAATGCAAGAAGTGGGAGAAGAACACAGTAGAGACATGAGAAAAATAAATGCAGAATTACAGGATGCAAAACACACACAGGTCACAATAAGCAACGATATCGAACAATTTCAAAATAGATTATCAGATTTAGAAGACAAAATGGCAGAGCAGGAATGGAAAGACCATAAAGAACGCAAAGCAAAAAAAGAAGAAGGCGTATCATTACAACATCTGATAGATGATTCAAAG
>PVKB01001985.1:219621-334642 GCA_004027205.1 Ctenodactylus gundi
GTCCAAGAGAAGACTGAAGATGAAACAAAAGGATTAAAGGTCATATTTAAGGAAATTATGGAAGAAAATTTCCCATACTTAAGAAGAGAAATGAACATTGATCTTCTGCAGGCATATAGAACACCAAACAATGTGGATCAGAAAAGAACTTCATCACGACACATCATAATTAAAGTACTAGAAGCCCAACACAAAGAGAGAATACTGAAAGCGGTAAGAGAAAAGCAGAAGGTGACCTACAATGGTAAGCCCATCAGGATAACTGCAGATTTTTCAACCCAACGCTTAAAGCCAGGAGATCTGGAGCAATGTCATTCAAACGCTAAAAGAACACAAATTCCAACCAAGACTACTATATCCAGCAAAACTATCTTTTAAACTAGAGGGAGAAATTAAAATTCTACATGATATAGAAAGCTTAAAAAAAAAAACTTGCAGCCACTAAGCCATCACTGCAGAGAATTTTCAAAGGAGACTTGGATTGTGAAAGAGAAACCAACAACACAAGAGTCCCGAGAGAAAAAAAGACAAAAGCTGGAGGAGAATGAGCTGAGAAAAAAGTAAAGCTAGTGAACAACATGGAAAAACTGCAACTATGGCAGGACACACCAAACATACCTCAATAATAACTCTGAATGTGAATGGCCTCAACTCACCCATCAAAAGACACGGACTGGCTGACTGGATCAAAAAACAGAAACCCACAATATGCTGCCTACAAGAGACACACTTCACCCACAAGGAAACTCATAGACTGAAAATAAAAGGTTGGAATTCAATATTTCATGCAACAGGTCCCAAAAAACAAGCAGGGGTAGCTATATTAATCTCAGACTCATCAGACTTCAAAAGAAAACAGGTAAAGAGAGACAAAGATGGATACTACATACTGGTGAAAGGAACATTAGAACAGGAAGAAATCACAATTATCAATATATATGCCCTCAACCCTAGAGCACCCAATTATGTAAACCAAAAACTACTAGATCTGAAAGGACACATAGCCCCCAACACAATTATAGTAGGGGACTTTAATACTCCACTGTCACAAATAGATAGGTCAACCAGACAAAAAACTAACAAAGATATACAACTGTTGAAAGGCACTATAGAAAACTTGGACATAACAGACCTTTACAGAGTTTTCCATCCAACATCAATTGACTATACGTTCTTCTCAGCAGCACATGGAACATTTTCTAAAATAGATCACGTCCTAGGACATAAGGCATCCTTAAACAAATACAAAGGGATAGAAATAATATCCTGCACACTCTCAGACCATAATGGAATAAGACTGGAACTCAACAGCAATAGAAACAGAAGAAAATATACAAACACATGGAGACTTAACAACTTACTACTGACCAAACAATGGGTTACGGAAGAAATCAGAGAAGAAATCAAACACTTCATAGAGTTAAATGATGATGGAAGTACATCATATCAAAGTCTGTGTGATACAATGAAAGCAGTCCTGAGAGGAAAATTCATAGCCATAAATGCACACATCAAAAGAACAGAACAGTCACAAATAAATTCGCTAATGAGGCACCTTACGGCACTAGAGAAACAAGAACAACTCAAGCCAAAAGGCAGTAGAAGAGAAGAAATTATAAAGATCAGATCTGAAATAAATGAGATTGAAATTAAAAGGACAATAAAAAGATTAATGAGTCAAAAAGCTGGTTCTTTGAAAGAATTAACAAAATTGACAAACCTCTTGCTAATCTCATCAAGAAAAGGAAAGAAAAGGCACAGGTTAACACACTTAGAAATGAAAAGGGTGAAATTACAACAGATCCTGCAGAAATTCAGACTATTATAAGAAATTACTTTGAACACCTGTATTCCAAAAAATTGAGAACTGGGAAGAAATGGACGACTTCCTAGATGCATAAAAAATACCAAAATTAAATGAGGAAGATATAAAAATCTTGAATAACCCCATCACACACACAGAAATTGAAGCAGTAATAAAAGCTCTACCTACAAATAAAAGTCCAGGCCCAGATGGACTCACAGCAGAATTTTTTCAGTACTTTAGGGAAGAACTAACACCAATCCTCCTCAAACAATTCCATAAGGTGGAAAGTGAAGGAATGCTACCAAACTCATTCCTCGAGGCCAGCATCACACTTATCCCAAAACCAGACAAAGACTTAACCAGGAAGGAAAACTATAGACCAATATCCTTAATGAATATAGATGCAAAAATCCTCAATAAGAATCTGACAAACAGAATCCAACAAATAATCAGAAAGATCATACACCATGATCAAGTGGGCTTCATCCCTGAGATGCAAGGCTGGTTCAACATATGTAAATCAAGCAATATAATACACCATATCAACAAAAGCAAAAAAAAAAAAAACCCACGTGATCATCTCCATTGATGCAGAAAAAGCCGTTGACAAAATCCAGCCCCACTACATGATAAAAACTCTGAGAAAAATAGGTATAGAAGGGCCCTACCTAAAACTCATAGAAGCCATATATGCCAAGCCTACTGCAAATATTATAGTAAATGGAGAAAAATTGAAATCGTTCCCTCTCAAATCAGGAACAAGACAAGGCTGCCCACTCTCACCACTTTAATTCAACATAGTCCTTGAAACACTTGCCATAGCAATCAGACAAGAAAATGAAATAAAGGGAATCTGCATTGGAAAGGAGGAGGTCAAACTTTCCTTATTTGCAGATGATATGATTGTTTATATGAAAGACCCAAAAAACTCCACTATGAAACTCCTAGAAATTATATAAAAATTTAGCCAAGTCTCAGGATACAAAATTAACACTAAAAAACAATAGCATTTCTATACACTACCAACAAACTTATTAAACAAGAACTCAGAAAAACAATTCCATTTGCAATAGCTCAGCAAAAATTTAAATACCTAGGAGTATTCCTAACCAAGGATGTGAAGGACCTATATAAAAAAACTACAATACATTGAAGAAAGAAGTTACAGGAGACATTAGAAAATGGAAAGGCATTCCCTGCTCTTGGCTAGGCAAAATAAATATAGTCAAAATGCCTATACTACTGAAACTGATATATAGATTCAATGCAATTCCTATCAAAATACCTACAAGTTTCTTCAAAGAACTTGAAACAACAATTCTTAAATTCATATGGAACCAAAAGATACCATGAATAGCCAAAGCAATCCTAAACAACAAGACCAAAGCAGGAGGCATTACAATCCCACATATCAGGCTATACTATAAAGCCATAGTGGTAAAAACAATTTGGCACTGGCATAAAAATAGACAGATAGACCAGTGGAACACAATCGAGGATGCAGAAACAAACCCAAATACCCTCAACTACCTAATTTTTTGACAAAGGGGCCAAATCCATACAATGGAAAAAGGACAGCCTGTTCAACAAATGGTGCTAGGAAAACTGGACATCCACATGCAGAAGAATGAATCTAGTCACACACCTATCAACATGCACCAAAATCAAATCAAAATGGATGGATTAAAGACCTAAACATTAAAAATGAAACACTAAACCTCCTGGAAGACAAAGTAGGCAAATTTTTAAAAGACATAGGGGTAGGCAAAGATTTCCTTGGCAAGACACCAAAAACAAAAGAAATTACCCCCATTATCAACAAATGGGATCTTGTCAAATTAAAAAGCTCTGCACAGCAAAGGAAACTGTCAACATTGTAAATAAAGAACCAACAGACTGGGAAAAAATATTCACTACCAACACTTCAGATAAGAAACTCATAAGTAGAATACACAGGGAGCTAAAGAAAATTAAGCCCATCAAAATAAAGGATCCTATTGAAAAATGGGCAAATGAAATGAAGAGGCAGTTCACTAAGGAAGAAGTACAAAGGGCCAATAGATACATGAAAAGATGCTCAACATCTCTAGCCATAAGAGAAATGCAAATCAAAACAACGCTAAGATATCATCTCACTCCAGAGAGAATGGCTTATATCAACAAATCATATAGCAATCAATGCTGGCAAGGCTGTGGGGAGAAAGGAACCCTCCTGCACTGCTGCTGGGAGTGTAAATTCATTCGACCGCTCTGGAAAGCAGTATGGAGAGCTCTCAAAAGACTAGAAATAAATATCCCCTTTGATCCGGCAACACCCCTCCTGGGAATATATCCAAAAGAGGCCAAAACAACATACAAAAGAGATATATGTATACCCATGTTCATAGCAGCACAACTAACAATAGCTAGAACATGGAAGTCACCATAATACCCATCAACAGACCAGTGGATACACAAACTGTGGTACTTATACACAATGGAATACTATGCATCTGTAAAGTCCAACAGCGTGGAGGTTTTCACAGGCAAATGGAAGAAACTTGAGAATATCATGCTTAGTGAAGTGAGTCAGAAGCAGAAGGCGAAACATCGGATGGTTTCTCTGATATGAGAGACCTAGACCACAATTATCTCATGGAACTTTAAACGAAAGACAAAGTGAAAGAGGGTGATGGGGTGGGGGGGGGTGAAGGGAGGGATGGGAGGGTAGGGGGAGGGACAAAAGGAGAGCGGGGAAGCCCTTGTCACTTTGACAAGATACGTATGTGCACAAAATGCTCAACTCCATTGTAAACCTTAAATTCTGCACTTGTATATATCAATAAAATGGGGAGAAAAAAAGAAAAAAAGATAAATAACAAATGGAAAAAATGGCTAAAGGAGTAGGACAACAATTTACAAAAGAAATGAATAATAGTTATGAAAATATGCTCCAAATCTCTGTTGTTCAGTGAAGGAAAATAAAACATGCAATAGAGTACTATTGTAATCTATCACGTTTTCAAAGACAAAAAAGCATATTATTCAGTTTGCTAAGGCTAGAGGGAATATAATATTCCCGAGATTGAAGAGTAAATTGCTACAACACTTTTAGAGAGCAACTTGTCAGTACCAATCACATAAAAAATAAATAAAAGTGCTGACCACCAAATTTTACTTTGAAGAAAGCTCTCATACAGAAACACCCCAGAAGTGTTGAAAAATAAGGATCACGGATGCTTTGGAACAACAAAATACCAGAGAAAATTTAAATGCCCGTTACTATGGCAATTAGGATATGCCTTATCTTAGTTAGTCATTGCTCTGACAGAATACCCGATATTTAGCTCACAGTTTCGGAAGGTCTCACCCAGCCCTGTGTAGGGCTGCAGGCTACAATGGCCCACAGTCCATAGCAAACATCTGAAATCTCTGCCCTAGGCAACCCCCAGTCTCAACAAGGGGACACGATCTTTCCAGGTCAGACCTTGAACGCCTGCCCCTTGCCGCCAGGCCCTATCTCTCAATAACGCACAGCTCTTCTGGGGCACACGCAAGATCCAACCCACAGCACACCTGTATGAGCAAAACCATAGTCATCCAATAGAATAAACTTAGTTGTCTACAAAAATAGGAATGCGTTTATTGCGTGCCATTGACCCCCCCCCCCCAAACAAAACAAAACAAAACAAGTTGCAAGTTATTATCTGGAGCACTGTTGTCCTACGTTTGTGCTTATTCTAGTCTCTGTCTGATAACTGACCCTTACTTGGTAATCTGGAAACACACACGAAGAGCCAAGGATATTAAGGGCTCCCCAGCATAGTTCTATAATTGTCATTCTTGTTTTAGTACTTATACAATATAAATAAGATAAGTAACATATTCTGAGAAGTTTGTAACATAAACAAATCTTATACTGTTCAGCGTAAGTAGAGAGTGTACAAGTTTTGCACACATACGGACAGACAGACAATTCTGTATCATGTTTAGTCTGCAACCTTGTAAAACTGGCAAAACTATCAACATAAAAAACAACTGTAGCTGGACCCAGTGGTTCAGGCCTGTCATGCCAGCACCCTGGGAGGCTGAGGCAGGTGGATCTCAAGCTCTAGCCCAGGCTGGGCAACTTAGCACCAGGAAGAACCTGTGTCGAAACAATAAAAAGGACCTGGGGATGGAGCTCAGAGGGAGGGTGCTGGGCTGATCTCCAGTGCCACGTAAGGAAAAGGAACACCACCTCCGCCACCGCCTCCCCGCACAACAACAGCACGATGACACGTGAGCGTTGACGGTGCTTGTTTCTGGGACGGAAGACTGGAGAATTATTTTCCTTGCATTTTCCGAAGTCTCATAATGAGCCAGCACGCATAACTTTTTACGACGCTAAAAATAACCCTTCAAGTGGTGTTTGCGAGGCACTTAGCAGGCTTGCAGCGCCGCAGTAAGTGTCGCCGGTGCGGGCGCCAGGCCCGAGACCCGCGGGGCCGCGGGCGGGTCCACGGCCCACCCGAGGGTCTGCGGTGTGCCCACGCAGAGTACTGCCTCTGGAGCCACATGATCTGAATTCACTTCCACGAGCGATGAGTGAGTTAGTGGAATATCTTGTGGTTGCTATGACGACTGCCCGGCGTGCTGGGAGACTCGGGCCCAAACACACGGGGGTTTTTCTTTCTTTCTTTCCTTCTCTTGTATCCCTGGGGAAGGGGGGTCTGAAGTCAGCCACCGAGGAGGCAGAACGTGCCCCCGCGGGGACCCCAGGGGACAGGGAGAGACGCTCTGCCCCTCACGGGTTCTGGGGCGGCATTCCTCGCCTTCTCCTTGCGTGTTCTTGGGAGGCCGCTCAATTTGCCGTACAGTGGGCATGCGCTTAGGCCGGTGCCTTGCTCCTGGAAAATGCTGCTGGATCTTTGATGTTAGTATTTAAAGGTCATTTCTGCTCACGTTGGTACAAAAGGCCCGATAACGTACTAGGGAAGGAGAAGCCACACTTGGCTTCTGTCTGAGGACACTACGGGTGGCCCAGGATGGCAGCAGGCACAGAGACAGGCCTGGCCTGCAGGGGCCGCGAGGGGCCGCGCCAGGTGTGCGGGGTTCAGCGTGCCCCCGTTCCAGCCTGTGCCCGCCGTGCTCCAGGGAATGCGCGCTAGGAGCCGGGCCGTACAGTTTAATTGCCCTTTGTGTGACTGGGAGGGTTTTTTCTTTTTCCTCTATTTCTGAACATTAACTTCCTCCTGCGTAAAATGGAATTTGGATTACCTCTCTCTTAAGTTTAAGCCTGAATAAAGTAATCGCTGTGAGAGGAGAGATTATTTTAGATAGTATCTTAGTCCACAGATATTAACTACACTGGAACCAAGAGGTAAAAGTGGATCTTTAAAACTTAGAATTTTTGCTGGGTTCTGGTGGCACAGGTATGTCACCCCAGCAGTGTTGGGAAGCTGAGACAGGAGGATCTCAAATTTACACCCAGCCTGGGAAACTTAGCAACTGAACAAGACCCTGTCTCAAAAATAAATAAATAAATAAATAAATAAATAAATAAATAAATAAATAAAATAAAACTAAAAATTTAACCTCGGGATGTAGCTCAGTGAAAGATCCTGGGTGGGATCCCCAGTGCCCAAAATAGTGAGCAAATTAATAACTAAATGAATAAAATGAACATGAAAACAGGATTTTTTCACTCCACTGTTTTTCCATTTTCCTCTTACGGGGAGCAAAGCTTCCACCCCAACTCTGAGGCCAAGGTATTCTCAAATGAGCCAGATTTTCAGCATATTTTTCCTGGGTCTTCTGGCAGGCCAACGCTTGGCTGAACCTACATAGGTGTTTCCTGGTACTCATGCTGTCCTGCCTATACATTGCAGTACTTCTGTGGGCTCCAGGGGTTGCAGCCTCTTGGATCCAGACCTGGCCAGGCCTCCCTCAGGACCAGTGCTCTTTGTCACCATGTTGCCGTCACGTACACAGGACCTCTGTCGTCCCTCAGAAGGCTACAGCAGCTATTCTTAGGGTTGGTCCCAATCGGAAAGATTCTTTTCTCAAAGATTTTCCCATGAAGGGAAGGACAAGGGATTAGCCGCCACTCAACTCATCACTCAGGGAGTGGAGTTAGCCAGATGGCAGATGTGGGCCAGCGGGGGAAGTTCTCTTCTGAAGCAGAGTTCAAACTGAGAATCGCAGAAATCACATACCTACCTCACCTTGAATCTCATACCTTAGCCCTGAAGGATTTTCATCTGCCCCTCTTCCTTTCCTTTGGTTCTCAGACAGTTCTCTCACCGAGGTGTTACTGGAGAGGGGTTCTATGACCCCTCTTTCCAGGCTCCTAGTAACTTGCCCTAAGAATTGGGTGGGCCGTGCATTATGTTGTACTTTTTCTGGGCCTTCAAAGAATTGCTCCGCCATGCTGGCCAGATCGGCTACAGCCTCTTCCCAGCCTGTGGTGACTCAGGCAATGGCAGCAGAGCCACAGATTATCGAGAAAGAGAGTGGGGGTATAGATCAGTGTGAAGGCCCTGGGTTCAGTCCTCAGTAGCACACACACGCACACACACACACACGCACACACACACACACACACACACACACACACACACACACACACACCCCTCGGTAGGGAAGAGGAGGCCTGGCTCCTGGCATCTTCAGCACCCCTGGCCACGAGGGTGGGATTCTCACTCTTGTGAGCTGCAGAGTCAGCGTCTTGGAAGGGAGCGAAACCAGGATGCCAAACAGGATTTGTACCATGTGAAAGTTGTATAAAAGCAGTGGGAAGTGTGGACATACGATACCGAGCTGATGATAAACGGAGACACTTCCAGAGATGGATGTCTTTGTCGATATGGCGGAGTCTCTGTGTGCGCACGTGCATACCCTTCTGTGTGGATCTGCAGAGCGCTGTAAAAAATACGGCTTGGAGGATGACAAGCTCCCTGGCATCTTTAAGAGTGAGTGTATGACATATATCGATGTGCCAATGAGCACAAAATATTCACGTGTCTCCAAGGAAACGCATCATTCTGTAAAGTGCTTTGGTTGAGTGGAGGCTATAAATCCCGGGCTCCTCAAGTAAAATGTTTTGGGTAAGTTTAGTAGCAGGCAGGAGGGGGATCCTGACTGTTGTGATTTTTATTTGCACAAGGAAGAACAGGAGAAGTTTCTTTCTATTGCTCCAAGTGCTTGGACACAACGTGTGCGTGCACACATGCACAAACATGCACACACAAACACACACAGAATGAAAGTGTTAGAAGTCTCGGAAGCCAACGCTCATGTTAGTGAACTAGAAAGACTTCTAGTGGCTGAAGGGTACCACCTGGGATGAGGGAGGTAAAGTGCACGGTGGGCTGGGGCCAGGCAGGAGAGGACGGGGCCGTGTGGGGCAGCTCTTCCTGTACTCTGAGACTCACTGGGTGTTCTCCTTTGGTGGCACAGCTAACTGTAGTTCTTAATGGATTGGGCAGGCATGTAGCAACCATGTTAAGGAAAAGTTGCCATGTTGCAGGGCTTACATTCCCAAAAGGTTAGAAATGGACCCTTGAAACCATTTTTTTTTGAAAGACGTTAACAAGAGACTTTCTGAGAAAAGCCAAATTAATTTTCACCAACGAGCTTAAAGCTGGAAGTTAGCTTGCAATTACAAAGAGAACAGCTACCAGAATCTTTCAGTGAGAGTTTGGATCTGGAATGTCCCCCGAAGCCTTCTGTATTTGGAAGGTGATTGGATCCTAGGACATCACTGGATCAAATGGGCAAATCCAGCTGTGGTTTCCAGTGCTGTGAACAGATGAGGCCTGGATGGGAGGGGAGGGTTGCTGGAACATGGACACTGTCAGTATCCTCCTGTCATGGTTTAAATCTGGACTCTCTCCCCAGAGCCTCATGTATTTGGAAGGTGATTGGATTACAGGGTACGGAGATCAACTGGATCTAGTGGATTAATCCTCGGATGATTTCCTGTGCTGCTAGGAGGTGGAGCCTGATTGGAGAGAGGGGTCACTGGGGGTGTGGCCTGGAGGGATACACTTTTGCCCCAGCTCCTTCCTGTTCACCCTCTGCTCCCTTTCTGATGTGAGCTGCCTTTTTCTCCAGCCAAAACTAGGATCCAAATCCCCCCTCTTCTCTTTTGAGTTGTGGCTGTCTGGTCTTGGGTCCCAGCCATGAGAAAGTGACTAAGACACTTGCCCACCCACAGAAAGTTTCGTGTGACAACACCCAGGTGGCGCCATCACCAAGAGGCATGACAGAACCGAGCACACCAACATGAGATTAGAAATTCGCATGTCGAGCGGTCGGCCATTATTGTTAACACTCTTTGCAGTGGTGGCAGAAGACAATCCTGGCAGGTGTGTGCCCAGGAAAAGGACCCGCCGAGACGGGAATGTTGAACTGTGAGGCATCAGCCTCTCCCGGAGTGTGGGCCTCCGGCTCAGCAGGAAGTGCAGCAGAAACCAGGGTGCTTTGGACCCCACCAAGTGAAAGGGACGATGCCTGTTGTTTCCGTAGTTGATGTGTATTTTATCCTCTCGAGGGCCCTGAAAGATGAGTATTTTGAAGACTTTTTCAAGCAAGAAATTGAAATAGAGAATTCAAGGGATCCAGACTGCCAGGGCTAAGTGCCCCACGACACCCCTAACTCACCGCCATCCTGACCATAGTGAATGCTCGCCAAGGCTTTGTGGATGTTTTCCCTAAGCTACTGTCTTCATTACTTTTTCATTAGTGGGCCGCATCTGACACTGCAACTAAAGGGAGGAAAGGGTCACTTTAGCTCCCAGTTTCAGGGGTTGGGAAGACACCCCGGGAATCCACCAGTAGCTCACAGGGGAAGCCAGGAAGAGGGGGGCCTCACCCGGAGCGGGGCGTGGGAGGAGCTGGGCACGGGGCAGGCAAGAATCCCCTCCTCCCGGAGGCAGAGGCAGGAGGACCGCAGGTTTGAAAGGAAAAAGAAAAAGACTGGGGATATAGCGTAGTCTGGAGGCGCTGAGTCCAATCCTCAGTACAGAGATGAGAGAGGTGAGGGGGGCGGTGGAGGGGTGGAAGGAGAGGGGAGGGCAGACCCCGGAGGAGAAGAGGGAAAAGGGGCGGGGGAAGGAGCAAAGATAATTAAGAGACAAGGGAAATCAGCCTTTGCTCTTTCTTTGCACAGGAAGCCAGCCAAGGACAGCCGAGGAGCTGGGGGGCACAGAGCGGGCGCGATGGCCCGGGCAGAAGGGCACACTCCCTCCTTATTTGTCCGTGCGCCCACCAGGGCTGGTAGCCAAGAGAGAGCAGGACTGGGACTTCTCACGAATGGCAGGGAGGCCCAGAACCAAGGCCTTCCAGTGGGAAGCTTGTGAGCCCCGGGGGAAACCGGGCCCCAGGGTCGCTGCACAGCGGGGAGCTGGAAGCCCTGTGGGGTGGGCCGTCGCCAAGGGGCTGGAGCGCCTGCCTCACATGCACCAAAACCCTAGGTATGGTTCTCCAACGCCACATATAAAAAATGGCTGGCATGGTGTCACACCCCCGAAATCCCGGCTTTCAGGAGGCTGATGCAGCTCTGAGGAGGATTGCTGTAAGTTCAAGGCCAGCCCAGTTTACATAGTAAGCTCAAGAATAGCACAGACTAGAGGAAGACATTGTCAATCAATCAATCAATCAATCAATGTATCTATCAAGCAAATAGGCAGGCGGGCAGGCAGGCAGGCTGTGTGGTGACAGGGCAGGAGTGTAGGGATCTGTGACTCGGGGACCCTCCCTGGCATTCAAACAAGCTCTCATGTTTCTTTTGGTTCATTTCATGTTTTGGAAGTTTCACATTCTATTTCTTTACTTTTCTTGGGTCCCTTAAAAAATTTCACGACCAAAAATTTACATAGTAATAAACCAAAAATAAAAAGATGAATGTGTATTATTCATCCCTTCTCTGAATCCCCAGACCATGCTTCTCATTAAAATTATCTCAAAGTTTATTGTGAAAGCATTATTAAAATTTTAACATCGTGAATTAGCAATTATTTACCCTGAAAGTAAATCACGATCTTGAAGCTGCGGTTCCTCACATGGTGGGGTTCCTTCCCCGCCTCTGCTTTCCCCCTGGTTTCGTGGGTGGCGTGGGAAGGCCTCTCCTGAGTGTGTCCCTTGACCCGCGGCGTGGCCAGAGATGTCTCCATTTTCTCCTTACAGTTGATTCCTAATTCAGGAAAGATAAAATTCTAGGTCAAAATCATATTTTTCTCCCACAGGAGAAATCGCTCTGTCCTCTTAGTGTGGTGTGCTGTGGATGACGAGGTTGCATCTTTTCAAGACATTGCACCAGGTAGTGGGATCTGAGACTGTCCTTAGGGTCACAGTGTTCCATCTGGGCTGCAGCATACGTCACCATATTGGACATGTAGTGTGTCCTTTCCATCTGAAAACTCAGATCTTTGAACACTTTGGGGAATTTTTATACTAATATTACACACTCAGACCCTTCCTTCTTTCTTTCCTACCTTCCTTCCTTCCTTCCTTCCTTCCTTCCTTCCTTCCTACCTTCCTCCCTTCCTTCTTTCCTTTCTTACTTTCCTTCTTTCCTCCCTCCCTCCCTCTCTTCCTTCCTTCCTTCTTTTCTCTGTCCCTCGGTATTTTATCTTTCTGGAGTTCGCACTGATGTATGTTTCCATTTCTGGATGTATACTGCATTTTAACTTTTTTTTTTTTTTTTACCATTTCTGTTGATCCTAGTAGCAAGGTTTAAGGAGAATCTTTATTTTTCTTCTCCCTGGTGTGTGATATTCATTTTATCATCCAACTAATCCATCTGATTACTTACACCTTCATTTACTTCACTTAAATATCCACAATTTCTATGAATGCCAACTGGTTCTTTCCCCCTTCCAATCAGTAGTGAAGAGCTCTCTTTAGCCAATTATAGGCAATAGTCTCTTAAAGCCATATTACTATTTATGTTTTCTCTAATATAGAAATATCGAAATTCTTAGTTGCCCAGAACTTCACATTTTCCATTTTGAGTTGAACTGAATTTCATCCCCCTTCTGTCATAATTTCATGATACTGGGAATTGATCCTGTGCATGCAGTCAAGTGCTGTATCACCAAGCTACACCCCAGCCCTGAATTTCCTGTATTTTTCTTCCAGAAGTTCCTTAAACGTTTGTTGACCTTGTATTCATTGTCCATCCCTGTACCCAAGATTGTCTCCCAGCTGTTGTGTGCAGCATGGCACATCACACTTCGTGGAGCCTCCTAGGGCTTCAGTTTCTGTTGTAGAATGGCTCCACTCACACTTGGATCTGGATTCTTCCTGGGCCCAGGTATCGGAGGCCCTGGTCACCAGCCCACGGTGCTGTGGGAGGTGGTTGAGCCTACAGTGGCAGCCTGTAGAGAGGAAGACAGCCCTTGGAGGTGCCGTGTTGAGGGCCTTTTTCTCCTCTTTCCTGTTCTACACACTCCCGCCATGATGTTCTAACTCACTGCAGGCCCCCGGGCAACAAGGTCCAGTGACAGCAGACTGAAAACACCAAAACCGTGAGCCAAAAATACCCTTCCTCTACTTAAGATGATTTATCTCAAGTTATTTGTCATAGCAATAGAAATGGGACCACACAGGCTTTCTGGTTTTCCCTTAGATTTGCTGACAGCTTGCTCTGGTGAATGGATTCATAAGTAGCTACCTGTGGTCCTGCCATGATCTCTGTCCCTTGTGCCCACATGTACTGCCCTCATCTGAAATGAAATGCTGAGGACGTGTAGACAGTCAGGGGGAGGGTGATGACCTGCATGGTCCAAAGCCTGCTTCTTCATAAGTCACTTCCTGACATGCCCTGAGAGCCTACTCACACCGCAATATCTTCAAGCAGTATCCTAGACACTGTCCATCTCTGGGGCCCTGTACCCAGCACCCACAACTGGAAGAGCATCCTTGGTGCTAGGACTTGGTACCTGGCACCCACAACTTAAGGGAGGAAAGTTTACGTTAGCTCAGTTTCAGGAAGTCTCGGTCCCATCATGGGTGGCTGGTAAAGGGGGGAAGGGAAAGTGAAGAAGAGCTCTTCATAGCATCAGGAGAAGAAGAATCTGGGCTTGGAGACAAGCCAGGGCAAGAAAATATCCTTGCAGGCTGCACCCTCAGCAATCTGCCACGCTCAGAGGTCAGTCTCATTCTCAGTGATCTGGCCCTCCTCGTCGGGCCCGGACTCCTAGCAGCATGTGAAATCCATAGTTAATCTACAATATTTCTGACAGCATATTCAACCGTGAAGTCATCCATGGTGAATTCACTGACAAGCACAGCACCCAATGATCAGTTACATTCCAAACCCATGAGACTTTTGGGGATCATTTTATTTATTTGTCTGTTTATTTTTTGTG
Source organism: Ctenodactylus gundi (assembly GCA_004027205.1). Classification (NCBI taxonomy): domain Eukaryota; kingdom Metazoa; phylum Chordata; class Mammalia; order Rodentia; family Ctenodactylidae; genus Ctenodactylus; species Ctenodactylus gundi. Next base: position 233,764 of record PVKB01001985.1, read on the forward strand.
AAACAATATCTCTTTCTGTAGTCAAGGCTGGTCCTTAGCTTACTATGTAGCCCAAGCTGGTTGGGAACTCACAGCAATTCTTCTGCCTCAGCCTTCCAAGTACTGAGACTGCAAGTGTGCATTACCAGGACAAGCTTACATGGTGCTGGGAACATGAATTCAGGGGTCAATGCTTTGTAGGTGATCTCTTTAACCACTGAGCTACAACCCATGTTTCCATGCGGGAACACTTTAGATTTGAATCGTAACACTAGGCCTGTCCACAGAGATGCCTGCAGCAGCAGCAGAACTGTCCTGGGTGTGGACAGCAGACTCAAGGCTCCTCAAAGATGTTGCTGCGTCCTAAGAATGCACTTGATGTTACTTGTCAATCCACCTTTCAAGATGCTTTCAGAGTTTCTGTTTCCCCAATAGCGTTCTGGATTTCCAGCTCTGGATTGGTTTAGTTGTGGCTATTATGTTCTCAACTTTTCATCTTGAAAGGACTTGAAGCTTCCAAGATGGTTAAAAGAACACACAAGGAACCCCTTGCTGTAGCTTGGCTCTGGACTGGCCCCTGAAAGGCTTGTGTTCAGAAGGTGATTCAATCATTGGGATTCATCTATTGATTTCCTCTGCCCCAAAGAGGTGGGGCCTGGGCAGAGGGGTGGGCCCTGGAGGTGCGGCCTGGAAGGGCACACCTAGCTCCATTCTTCCCCTTGCTCTCCTGCTTTGGGTCTTGCCCTGCCCAGAGCAGCTTCTCTGCAGCTAGACCTTCTGCAGTGCGCTTGCACCATTGTGGCCCACCCATGAAGGGACTTAGACCAGTTGAAACTGTGAACTAGCATAAACCTTTCCTCCCCTAAGTTGTGGGTGTGTGGTGTTGTGTCCCAGAAACTGAAGGTGACTAAGGACACACCCCAGGTCACATGTCTTGGGTTCACTCACCCCTTTCTCCTTTATGCATTTTTCTTTCTGGTCCATTTGAGAGTGGATTTCATTTTTATAATCTTTACCATCTTATTGCTTTTCTGTATTTTTTTAGTGTTTTCTAAGACAAACAACATTTCAGAAAATAAGCATAATAAAATTTAGTTAAGAAAACTTAACGTTGATTGGGGCATACTCCAGTGAGTTAGAGCACTGGTCTAGTGTGCACAAGGCCCAGGTCCAGTTGCCCAGAACCACATAAAAATTAACTGGGTGTTGTGGTACTTGCTTTTAATGCATGCAAGTGGAGACAGGAGGACTACCATGAGATCAAGGGCACCTTGGCTACAGAATGAGCCCTCTCATCCTAAGAAGAAAAATATAGCATTGGTGTAAATTTTCTTTACCTTAAGCTGCAGTCTACATTGCCATTTCAGAATTCTTTCTGGACACCTTTGTGGCACTATATAGTTTTTCTTGGCTAACCCAGATTTGAAATTGTCTGCTGAAGATGCAAAGGATTAGGGACCAGAGAATCCATTTCAGCAAGTGTGGAAGCAGCTGCCACCCACTGAGTCCCTAGGATGGCTGTGGCAGTGACTCCAGTGGCACCTGCCAGGGTCCTGTGGTTGGGACCAAGAGCGCAAGCAAGGTGAGCATGTTCAGCAGGGAGGATGGCAGCATTCCCAGCGGAGCCGCTTGGTGACACGATTCTGGACATTGTCTCTATCGACAAAAAAATCTGGTCTCCCGATCTCCAAGGGAGAGCTAGTTAGTTAAAAACCTTCGCACAAACTTGCCTTACTCAGCTCTGCTGCTTAGAACAGGGAATGCCACCTAACGTGCTAGATAAGTCACTGTGCTTACAGAGGACTCTGTATTCCTGTCACTGCATTTCACTAAGTCAACCATGCACCACACATTAACTCAACAAAGACCTCCTCTTTTTTTGAGACATTCACTCTGTAGACCAGGCTGATCCTGAACTCATATAGTGGTGGTCTCAAACACATGGCAACTGTCCTGCCTCAGCCTCCTGAGTGTTGGAATTACAGGCACGCGCCACCCTGCCTTGCTAATTTTTGTACGGTGCTGGGAATTGTTACCACTAAACTACTCCCCAGTCCTCCAAAGGCCTTTTGAGTTAGAAATGAAAGAAAATGAGAATGAACATTCTCAGAAGTAGAGGTCAGGACCACGGAGAGCTCCTTTTGACTTTTCAGAAACTCTCATGCTCCTTATTTATTTTATGGTACAAAAAAAGATTGAGACGAGAATGAACTTCTTCAACCCAGTTAGTAAATTTCTCTCTTTTTTGATAGAAGTATGTGAACCTCAGGAAGAAGGCATTTATTTAAAGAAAATATTGTTGGACCTGGAAGTGCAAACCTATCATCTCAGCACTCTGGGAGGCTGAGGCAGGAGGATGACAAGTTCAAGCCCAGCCTGGGCGACTTAACATGAGACCCTGCCTCAAGATCAAAAAATAAAACATGCTCAATGGAAGTCCCTGAGTTAGATCCACAGTAGCATGCACACACAGACACACACACACACGCACACAGACACACACACACACACACACACACACACACACACACAGAGCTACAGAGACACACAAATATTAAAGTGAAACTCTACTGTGAAGTGATCTTTTAAAGGGGTCTGCCATTTGCCACTGGGGACAAAATATTGCTTGGCGGTGTTCAGACTGAAGAGATAATAAAAGGGACTGAAATATTGTGTGGAAAGGAAGAAAGCTCCAGGGAACCTGACAGGTGGAGCATAGAAACTGAGTCTTTCATTATTTCCCGGGGGAGGAAGGATGAGGGCCATCCATCTCTTTCCAGAAAAACGCTTCGGGGTATTTGACGCTCACAGACCTTTATAGTTGGGCAGGTATTTCCCCAGGTCATTGGGATGTAAAAACATTTCAGATTTTTACCAGGAAGATGGCCCTCGTAAGCCACAGGACATTGATGTATGTTGTGGGCAGGAAATTTGTGGTTGTTTTTCAAAACATTCAATTGTAGAAGAAGCAGATTTATTCCTGCAGGCTTTGCCCATTTAAAAAAAGCTTTTGAAAAAAGGGTGGGGATACCTTGAATGTTCTGTTTTAGAAAATCTTAAAATGTAAAAGGTGAATTCGCCTCAAGTGTTTCCAGGATGTTGTACCTCAGGATGGAATAAAGTAGCCAGGTCCCGCTGGGGCAGACCTATCATCCCAGGTGTCTGGGAGGCTGAGGCAGGAGGAGCGCAAGTTCAAGCCCAGCCTAGGCAAGATAACAACTTAGGAAAATGCTGTCTAAAAATTAAAAAAACCTAAAAACTGGGGGCACGACTCAGTGCAAAGGTGCTGGGGTTCCATCTCTAGTAACCCCCCGTTCCCCCAACACAAATACAAGCTCTAAAAAGGCAAAAACATTTTTACAATCACCCGGAAAGAAAAAACACTCCAACCTGGTGCTTTTGTGATGATCAGACTTGGTGTTAAAATGTTCAAGTTCTCCCTCACTAGCCTGAAAAATATTGATAAGCGATGAGTCCGTGTTCTTTTCCCACTCACCTTTAAGCGTCCGCCAGCGTGATGAATATACATGGTTTTCTCCCTGGTACTTTGACGGCAAGGGCTTTGTCAGATGTGGTGTTGGTCTGGGCAGCGTTTTATCTCAGGTTCAAAGCCACTCACAGGTACAGTCTGTGTTTTGTTTTGTTTCTTTTAACGTCTTTCCAGCATTGGCCCAGAGCCTTCTTCATGCCTCTGTTGATGTCCTTGATGTGATTTTGGGAATATTTGCACTTAAAAGATCCAAAGCAAGCCTCTGTAATGACGTCTGTGAATCTGGAAATGTAATGAACCAACTTCTGGTGTTAAGAACAATTTTCTTAATTTTCTCACTTACTCATGTAATATAACACATTTAACCGAAATTTATTATCTACTGTGTTCTGGGTGCTGAGTGTTAAGAAACAGGGTGAGATAACAGAGGTGGTTTTGACTGCATGTCTCAGGAGAGATATGAAAAATGAGGCAACGGCCAGGGGATGTAACCCACACGTGCCAAGTGTGTGCAAGGTCCTGGGTTTGATTCTCCAGCACCACATTAAGATTTGTCAGGTGTGACAGCACATGCCTGTCATCCCAGCACTTGGGAGGCTGAAGCAGGAGGATTGTTGTGAGTTCAAAGCCAGTCTGGGCTACATAGTTAGTTCAGGACCAGCCTGGACTACAAACCAAGAACCTGTCTCAAAAAGAGAGGGGGTCGGGGGAAGAAAAGAAAAAGAAAGAAGAGAGACAGAAGCTGTAACTGGGAACCATAACACATGCTGGGACACCATGTGAGCAAGGGAGAGAGAACCGAAGAAGTACCTGTGCTATGGCGCGTGGTCCTGCTGCCACAGGCATGCACAGGACTGCCGGCGGCCCTGCACCGCAGGTCCATTGACCTAATGACTGCCACCTCTCATGAAGAGCCAGCCACTGTCCGTCACAGGGAGTTACTGTGGTGAGAGCGACGGTGATCAACGCTCTGAGGGGACCTCTGAGCGGAGAACGCAGGAGCGTGGCATTCAGCCAAGTGGCAGAGTGGCCTGGGCCATGTGCAGGAGACGGAGGGTGTCTGCGTGCTTCATTTGGGACAGCTGATACAAACTTGGCACCTAACAGATACTTGTTGAAGCCGGGCCTGGTGATGCAGGCCTGTCATCCCAGCACTCTGGGAGGCTGAGGCAGGAGGACTGCAAGTTTGAGCCCAGCCTGGGCAATTTAGCGACTTACCGAGACCCTGTCTCCAAAAATCAAAATATAGGCTAGGGATGGAGCTTGGTAAGAAGGTCCTACACTCGACCCCAGGACCACAGACAAAACAAAACAAAAAACTTGAGGAGGGAATTAACAATTGGGTGAGGTAACATTTAAATGTAACATGGCATCGGTAGTCACATGCACAAAGAAATCATGGTTCACTAACTTTTTCTTCAGAAAATCACTATATATTATAGCAAAGCAGAATATCCACCAGTTAAACAAATAACTCCCTGAAAGTGTGGGTGACTGGAGAGGAGTGTGATTGTCCCCTACTTGACTCCTCAGACACACTCACTACTAATCACAATGGTGCTGGACTTGCACACACACACACACACACACACACACACACACACACACACACACACACACACTGATTTCCACAAATGTGCATGTATGTGCCGGTGAGAAGTGAGATGCTCAAGTATCCTTAATCTTAGAAAGTACAGAGGAAACACGAACAAACCTGCAGTATGACCGGCGGAAAATTGCACTTGATTGTAGGCATATTGACAACAGCTGTGCCAAGATGACGCTGAATGGAAGAAACATACACAAATGTCTACGCTTTTGAGTACTGAAAGCTAAAAAGGTCATAATGAACTTTAATAGCAAAGAGGCAAAACCACTTCAGACTAGTATGTACATAAAAACGATTATAAATAAAGCAGAACTGCAAAACCTGTAGGTTAGAGCTGAAGCCTGATTGAGAGAACAGTATCTAATTAAAGGTATAAATGCCATAACAGGTAAAGATGGGAATAAATGAATTAACCCCCCAAAAGAATTTTCAGGGCTACTCATTTCAGGATCTCTTCTGCTTAGTGGAAGCTTCTCTCCCTCTGTCTTTGTTTTCAAAATAAACCACCTGCTTTGCAACTTGAAATAAAATGAATTTTAAAACAGAGCAAAGGTCTATGTGTGGGAAAAAAAAATGGGAAAATTGAAGTAAGAGTTAAAAAGCAGAAAATAAAAGCAAAATGGTAGTTAAAAAAGTATTAGTATATAAAAGCAATAAAAGGAAAGGTGAAAAATACATAAAATGAAGATTTAAATGAGAAAATAACCACAGACATGAGGAATCTAATGGAGAACAGAGAGCCTATAAGAAAACATAACTTTGTGCAAGACACAGTAACCACCTTTGATTTTAAGCTATTACTTCTAAAATGATGAAGAAGCAAACATTTGTATAAATGGCTCTACGCCCAGTCACAGGCTAGTTATTTCCAGCAGCCATAATTTTAATGACACATAAGCCATTTGGGCAAGTTGTATATAAACATACAAAGGTATGTGCTACAGTAGGTTCATTGCTGGTTTATTTGTAATCACACACAAAAAATATAAAAACTACATGAATGAACTTTGAAAAAATACAGAAAAATAAAGTAAGATTCATCTGGCAAGTGGGTGTTATTAAGTCCAGAAGTGGAGATATACTTCAAATGGGACTTTGTGAAGGTGTGGCTCTGGAATGGCCGCCAAAGCCTCATGTGTGGATCAAGTGGATTGGCAGTTGCATCAGGGCAGCTCGTTGGATCGAGTGGATCCATCCACTGGTATTTCCTGTGCTGTTAGAAGGCAGGAACCAGAAGGGGACGTCCTTCCTCCCTGGCTCTGCCCTTTGCCGCTTGACTTCCTGTCACTACACCACGGGCACAGCTTTCCCTGTGCTCTCCCGCCACTGCCTGCTGCCGTGGAGAACCCAGGCCTCAGAACTGTGAGCGAAAACCAACCTCTCCTACTTCAAGTTGTGGGTGTCGGGCATCGTGTCCCAGCCACAACCAAGCGAGGTGGCACCAAAGCGAAGTTCCCCAGGGAACGTGATGCCGCACATTTTGAGCTGGGCATGGAAGGCTGGGAGGGGTCGGTCCCGGGAACAGTGAGTCAGGGCGGCCAAGGGAGAGCGTAACCCATGGGACGGTCCCTCAGCGTGACCCCAACAGGCTGCACTAAATCCCTGTATGGGAGTGGGAGCCGCATGTGAGCTAGGAAGTGGGCTGGAAATGGCAATTCCAGCTGGCGTGGGTGGGCAATACCCCAAAGTGGCCCTTCCTTCCTTCCTTCATGTGGGGGAAAAAATGGGAAAATAAAAGTAAGAGTAAAGGCAGAAAAAAAGCAGATGATAGTTAAAGTGTTAGAATATGAAAGCCAGTTGCCCGTGAATGGACTGAGGCCTCCTGAAATTGTGGGTGCCAGGGATTGTGACCCAGCGGTGAGGAAGTAACTCAGACAGGTACCAGCTTCTGAATGTGGATGTAATCATTATGTACCACAAACGTTTCCCAATTAAAAAAATACATGCATACTTTTCAAAGCAGTAAGCTTTGCAGTCACACTGGCCGTAGTCACAGGAACTCACTGCCGTTTAGCCAAGGATCCTCCCTGAAGGTTTCCCTTAAGGTCCAGGTAGAATCGATGCCTTTGATTCCTATGTGACACTGTGGGAGAAATGCCCTCCCAGGATCTGCACTCTCTCGCTGCCCACTGCCCTGTTACCCTTTCATGGCTTTGGCACTTAGGATTCAGGTTGTGGTAGGGACTGGGAATCTAGGTCACGCAAAGTCATTACCAGGGAGCACCCAGTGACATACGCTAAACTCCAGCTCACTGCCCATCCACCATTCTTAAAGTCAGGAGCCGGGCTCAGCTTCCTCATTCAGGAATTACCAGGTCCTTGTGCGAGCCTGTGTTGGGGGTGTTCAGCCAGTGCCAGGGAGCACAGAGACGACTAAGGTGAGGGGTTGCTCTAAGTGTCTTGAGTAAGTAGACTAGTTTTGAGTAGGTAAAGGCAGGAGGGTTGGTAGAGTTGTAAAAGAAAGTGTTTTATATAAACAAGAAGTTGTCTTTGGTGTTGCACGTCTTTGATCCCAGCGTTCTGGGAGGCTGAGGCAGAAGGATCGCAAGTTTGAATCCAGCCTGGGCAATTTAATGACTTAGTGAGATTATATCTCAAAATCAATAGAATAGGGCTGGGGATAAACCTCTATGTGAAGTCCCTGGGCTGAAGGAAAGAGGATCTTACTGTGAAGTGGAGAAGATGAAAGTGGGTGTGGGTGTGTGTGTGGGTGTGGGTGTGTGGATGGCCAGGGGTGTGCAAGCCAGGAGGAAAACCAACAAAAGCTCTACGGCAAAAGATAGCCTAGAATATGCTTCGCCAAAAAATAGTGGGGGCCGTGCCTGGGTGCACAGGTCTAGAATCCCAGCACTCTAGGAGGCTGAGACAGGAGGATCACAAGTTTGAGCCCTGCCTGGACAACTTAGTGAGATCCTGACTCAAAATCAAAATGAAAAAGGAACCTTGGGTTCCATCCTCCACGCCACACACACAAAGGGGACAGAGGGAGCAGAGAGGGGCCTTGTCCCCTGCATCACCCGCAAGTGAGTTCGCTGCTGTATAACTTCCCCATCTGAATCTGACCAGATCGCCCACTTGGAGGCCATTGAGAGGAACAGTTCCTATGTAGAGCTGAGAAGGAGAGTCCTTACATGGGTTTCCTGTCACTCACCTGCCCCCAAAGCCATTCTGAGGATCAGCTCATCTCCACCCTTAACTGTGTGGGAGCCGAGGCGCTGCGGGCATAGACACGGAAGAGAGATGGAGGTAAATACTTGCCACAGTCATTCATTACCTCTTAACCCTCCAGTCATGCTTTGGAGAAACTAGAGCTAAAAGGCTCCATGGATCAAAGGGCCGGTTGTCCTGCAGTGGCCCCGCGGCCTCAGGCTCTCTTTCTTTTTGGCAGACGTTAAGACTGCCTTTGGTGACCTGTAGGAAAGGATTTCATGCTCTGCTTTGGGTTTGAAGCTGACTCTTCTTGGCAGCCTAGACACGTTCCTAATTTGCTTAACGCTCATTTTGTGCAGTCAAAGAAATAAAGCCTAATGGAGTGTGGGCAGAAGAGCATTCTGGAGACTTTGTGTGTGTTAAAAAAAATTTTGTTTCGAGGCTCCGTTGTCGGTGCATAAAGGTATCAGAGATTTATGCAGATAAGGGAGGCGTGGCTCCTGCCTCTGACACAGTGTCTTTGTACGGCCAGGACATGGTGATGAGGAAAGCCAAGAGCAAGTGCAGGGCCTGATAAGTGAGTGGGCTGGCCCTGTTGGTGCAGGCCTGTCATCCTGGCACTCTGGGAGGCTGGGGCAGGAGAATCACAAGTTCAAGCACAGCCTGGGGTAGTTTACTGACTTGGCGAGACCCTGTCTCAAAATCAAAATTAAAAATGGGCTGGGGATGGAGCTCAATGTGAAGGCCTGGGCTGTATCCTCAGTACCAACACCCACAAGAAAAAGTAGGTGGACTTATTTGGCAAACTATAATATAGGAGTGGCACATTCGGTAAAACGCAAGGGAAGGTCGCCCCTACCAGATGGCCTTACAGCAAGGCTGGAATGTGGCTTTCCCCATCAGGTTACAGATCTGTAGACCTGAGATCACAGCTGTGCCACCTGGTAGGGCTTCGGAGAGCCTCCAGGGAGAGCAGTGATTGGCGGCACTTCAGTGGTGCTGCTGTGATAAAACAGTGACTTGTGGCCCAGGCCTGTCATCCTAGCACTCTGGGAGTCTGAGGCAGGAGGATCACAAGTTTCAGCCTAAACATGGCAATTTAATGACTTAAGGAGACACTTTTAAAATTAAAAAAAGACAACTTGCAGAATATACCCTTGTGTGTTTTCTTTAATATGGAGGAATAGAATTCACAAATGCACATACCCATACTATGAAGTAAGGCTGCACTTGTTCCTCAAGACTTTTTTAATTAGTATGTATCTTGCTTTGAATCTGGGGTGTCCCTTAAATGCCTCATTATTGTGGTTTGAATCTGGAATGTCCCCCAAAAGGCTCGTGTATTTGAATGTTGTAGATTGTCTGTGGAACTATGTGCTGTTGGGATATTGGGGCTTAGTCTGGAGGGGTGGATTACAGGCATGTAAATTGGATTATAGGCATGTAAATTGGGTCACAGGCATGTAGTGAGGGTTTACCCCACCTTCCACACCTGGATCCAGGAGGGGCTGATCACTGGGATGAGACCTGGAAGGATACATAGGCTGCTTCCTGCCTTCTTTGGAGGACTAGACTCAACCTGCCTTGACTTGGCTTCCTGTGTGTGATGTCCTGAGAAGCTGCCTCCACCTCTGCCTCTGCCATGTACTTCTATTGCTGCCGGCCGCCCCTAAATGGACTGTGACCTTCCGAAACTGAGCTAAAGTAAACCTTTCCTCCCCTAAATTTGTGGATGTCAGATACTGAGTCATAGCAGTGGAAAAGTAACTAAGACACTCATGTTCTTATGTACTGTTGGGAGGTGGGACCTAGCTGGAAGGAGCGAATGCTTGGGGTGTGACCTGGGTGTGGTGGTTCTGCCCCTCCTTCCAGCCTTCTCTGTTATGCCATGCTGTGGGGGAATCTCTGTCTCTGGAGCTCTAGCTCTGGCCCTTGCCCTGCCTCCAGCCCTACCATATGATTCCACCACTTGCCAGCTATCCATCTATGAATGGATTCAGACTCTCTGAAGCTGTGAGTTAAAATAAAACTTTCCTCTCCTAATTTGTGAGTGTTGGGAATTCAGTCGTAGTGATAATAAAAGTAACTAAGAGTTTGGTACCTAGAGTGGGGTCGTTGCTGGACTTTACCCGACCGTGTGGTTTGGAAGCCTTTGGGACTGGTTTGCAGGAGGAGTTTGGAAAGGTTTGAGGATGCTGGCTGGAGAAGTATTGTAGTATTCTGAGCCAAGCGTAGTGGGAGATTCTTGTCATAGTTCTCAAAACCAGGATGCTGATAGAAGCATGGATTGGAATGCCAGGCTCAAGAAGTTTCAGATAGGAAGGAGAATTGTATTGGAAAGTAGCCTAAAAACCATGTGTGCTACACTCTGGCAAAAAGTTTGTTAGCATTTTGCCCTTGTCCAGAGACTTTGCCTGAAACAGAGATTAAGGGTGATGGACAATTTAAACTGGTGGAGGAAATCTCAAGGCAGACTGATGTTCAAACTGTTACGTGGCTGCTTGCAGCTTTTAGCCACCTCTGTGGAGAAAGACAGGCAAGAATGGCAGAGAAAAATCATGTAAAAAATTTGCAGTGCCAGACCAAAATGGCCTGCAGTGGTGGGGCCAAAGATCACAGGGAAGTTAAAGAGATTAACATTAAAAAGAATCCAAGAACTTACCATCGGGACCATAGAAAACATGCTTTGAGGACATCTCAAAAGGCAACAAGACCCGATCCTTTATCAGCTAAATGGGGGAGAGGCAAAAGACTGTTCTGGGAAGTGTACCCCAGGGCCAAAGGAAAAAGAAGGCTGCCAGAGTTCAGCTGCCTGGAGTTCAACCTTTTAAAAACTCAGAGACCTCAGCAACATTGTTCTAAGGAGGCCAGGCTGCTGCTCAAGCCAGTGGCAGATCTTGGTGATGTGCACGTGGTTCTAGCTTTACAAGCTTTCAGAGTGTAAGAGGTATGGATTCATGGAGGCTCCCCCTACCCCAGATTTCTGAGGAAGGCCTAGGGGGCCAGGCAGTATGCCCCTGGGAGGTCTGTGTGTGGAGCTGTAAAGGAGAAACCTAAGGTGCAGTAGAGAAGCCAAGAATTTGGAGAAGCCAGCAGCATGGGCAATCTGCCAGCTGTGAGCAGATTCAGCCCAAAGAAAAGAAGATGGAGGTTTCAGCCAGCAGGGATGCTGTGGGGCCAGGCCACCCAAGCTTTTTGGAGTACATATCTTGTAGGTGCTGGATACAGGACAAGGTTTAACCCTTGCCCTGCTGGGTTTAGAATTTGATTTGGTCCAATTGCCTTTTATCCTCCTGTTCCTCCTTTGTGGAATGGTAATATTTACCCCGTGCCATTGTATGTGGGAAGTGCTTAACTCTCTGGTTTTCATAGGTGCTCACAGCTGAGAGTTTTCCTTGTGTCTCAGAGGAGACTGTGGACTTGGACTTTTTGACAGTGCTAGAATTGTTAAGACTTTGGTAACTCTTAAAGAAGGACTAAATGCATTTTGCTTAAGGAAGTAGGCATGAGTCTTGGAGGCCACGGGCATATGTCATGGTTTGGATCTGGAGTGTCCCCTAAAAGTTTCTTCTACATTTGGAGCCTGCGTACTCTTGGGTTGTTGGACCCAGCTCTAAGGGGTGGATACTTGAGGCATGACTTGGAGGGGTATGTGCTGGTTCCACCCCTCCTCCCGGTCTTCTCTGTTCTGCCATGTTGTGAGGATCCGTCTCTGAGCTCCGGCTTTGGCTCTGGACCCGGATCCAGTCCTGCTACATGATTCCACCACTTCCCAGCTGCTCTCTGTGAGTGGACTGAGACTTACTGAACCTGAGCTAAAATAAAATTTTTCCTCCCCTAATTTGTGAATGTCAGATATTGAGTCTCAGTGATAAAGAAGTAACCAAGACTGTGTGTCTTTGTGACATGCCATCGTCATAATAGGCTGGAGGGATTTGTGCACATATGTATGGCATCAGTCCCAGATTTGCTTCGCCTCTCCCTTTCCCACCCTTCCCACAGCCCTGTCCACATCCACAAGTCCTCCTTGCTTTCTACCATTTAAATTTTTTCTTTTCATTTGAGACAGAGTTTTACTAAGTTGCTAAGTTGTCAACTAACTTTTCCTATTTGGCATTTTTACTTATTTATACTCTGGAGTTTTCTACTAGATAAACTGTGTGATATTTAATCTTCAGGTCTGATCCACTTCCCTGAGCTTAATGGTCTCAGGTGCATTCATTTACCTACAAGTGACTCAAATTTTAATTTTTCTTCATGGCAGAGTAGTACTCCGTTGTACAGATATACCACATTTTTTCTTATGCATTTGTCTGTTGATGACATTTTGGCATCTTCCATGATTTAGCTGTTGTGACTTGTGTCGCTATAAACATAGGTATGCACTTATCTCTGTTATATTATGGCTTTTAGTTCATTTGGGAAGATCCCTTGAAGATAACTAATTGGGTCAAATGGGATATCGAGTTTCCTTTTTTGAGGTATCTGCATACAATGTTCTGTAACAGTTGCACAGTCCCACCAGCCATGTAGAAGGGTTCCTTTTCCCCCGTTTCTTCACCAGCATCTTTTGTTTTTTGAGTTCTTTGTAATAGCCATTTCCAGTGGGATAAGAAGAACCTTGGCATTACCGTAATGGGCACTTCTCTCATGGTGAAGGATGCTGAAGATTTTTTTTCATGTATTTGTTGCTGTTTGTATTTCTTCTGAGAACTGTCTGTATATTTCAACTACTCCAGAGCTAATATCTAGAATATACAAAGAAGGGAAAAACTGGGCTACTCCCAAAAAGTAAGACTACATTTTTAAAATAGATGTCTTTCCAGTACATTAGAATATTTTAATACCACATTAAGAAACAGTTCTTTCCCTCCTTTTATTTACTGTCTTTTCCTTCTCTCTTTCCCTCTCCCCCCTCTCATTCTGTTTTGCTCTTTTATTCCTGTCCTAGGAATTGAACCTGGGGCTTTTGTTCTGACTTACATCTACTAGGCTGTTTTTCCTTTTCCTTTGAGACAGGGTTTTACTAAGTCGCTGATTTGCCCAGGCTGAGCTCAAACTTAAGATCCTCCTGCTTCAGCCTCTCAGAGCCCTTCGATTGCAGGTCTGCATCATCAGGCATGGTTTGTCTTTAAAAATGGCAACTTAAGGGCTGGGAGGTCAGTTCAGTGGTTAAAACACTTGGCCTAGCAATTTTCTAGCACTACATAAGCTAGGCATGGCAGTGCATGCCTTAATCCCAGCACTCAAGAAGCTGAGGCAGGAGAATTGTCATGAGTTTGAGACCAATCTGGACTACATAGGAAGTTCAGGGACAGCCTGGGTTACAGAGTGAGACCCTGTCTCAAAAAAAAAAGAAGAAGAAGAAGAAGAAGAAGAAGAAGAAGAAGAAGAAGAAGAAGAAAGAAAAATAAAAAGGAAAAAAAAGAGAAAAGCTGAATTGGATGACTAATACTGCTGGTGCCAGTTGTGCTCTTGTGCCAGCCTCTACTCTGACTTGCCTCACCCAGGCAGCTTATACACATGGCAGCAAACACAGTGAGCTAAATCCACACAACCCTGTATGAACCACCAAGTAGTAACTGGTACTTTATGTGGAGGAGCCTGGTAAGAATCCGTTTGTTAAAATTAGCCATCATTTTTGAAATGAAGAAAATGGTTTTTTGACCCACTAAGCAATGTTTCTAAGAACACAGAGGTTGCGGGGACACAGGAAGAAAGGACCTGCTTCCCGTCAGGTTCTGTTCCTATGACAATTTCAGATCCCATTTTGCTTTCTTTCTTTTTTTCTAAGAGACAACATATGTCCTTGTCACTGTCATCCTCAAAGAGACGACGCCAGAGCCCAGATGGACACATCAGACTTGTCTCCTTTGTGAGAAGCCTGCGGTATGTGGTGGGCATTGTGGCAGTCTGTGATGAACACACCAGTGAGGGCATGCGAGTCTCGTAGCTGCTCCCAAATCAGCACTCTTTCCTTTTATTTTCCTTCTCTTTCTGTCTCCTTCCTTCCTTCCTTCCTTCCTTCCTTCCTTCCTTCCTTCCTTCCTTCCTTCCTCCTCCTCCTCCTTCTTCTTCTTCTTCTTTCTTTCTTTCTTTCTTTCTTTCTTTCTTTCTTTCTTTCTTTCTTTCTAATTCTTTGCTGTACTAGAGACAGCTCTACAAACTGCACCAACCCCAAAGCTTCCACACTGAATAATCATCAGTAATCTTCAGTCATCATCAGTAATCTTTATGTGGTACTAGAGATTGAACCCAGACTCTTTGCATTGAGCCCACTTCCCAATTATATAAAAAAAAATTGAGAGAGGCTCTAGGTTGCCCAAGCTGGGCTTGAATTTGCTATCCCCTTGTGCCAACTTCTCAGAGTACTGGGTCACCAGGCTCAGCTTCTGTTCCCCACACTTTTTTTTCTTTTTTATGTAATCTTGGCTGCTGGGGAGTCCTGAATACATTTCAAGTTGATTCTTGACACAGCTCTCTCTTCCTGTCTTCATAAATGTTCTCTCTTCCTTTTATTTTCATTTTAGCTTTCCCATGGGGTATTTTCAGATCTACATTGATATTTACATCTCCATCCATTTCTGAAACTGTTATTTACACTTGTACACTTGCGGCAAGCCTCCTCTAGTCTAGTTCGGAGGCAGACAGGGCATAAATTATAAATCTCCAGAACAACTTTCAGTCTTTGAGCCAAGTTGCAATCCAGAGGGAGTATCTGGGCCCGAGGAAGCTTAGCTGGAGGTCCAGAACACGTTGACCTGAAGGGGCACAGAGGTCAGGGGTCTTCAGCTGTGCGCTACTGTCACTCAGACCTCATTACTCAGCCAATCTGCCTGTTCTGAGACCTACATCAATGCCTCTCCTTTGTGGTGCCTCACCATCATTCCAGCAAGGGCCCTGGGGACACCCCAAGACAGAGTTTTTGTTGTAACAGGAAAAAAAATTTGAAAAGTTCTGTTCATGCAAAGCCCAGATGGTGCATTATTTATTTGCAAAACCATAATTACACTGTCCATAGATTCCCATTCCTTTTGGCTGATTTGTTTTGATGTTAGGTGGGAAATAACCCATTTTTTAGAGTCAGTGAGAGAGATGCAAATCAAGAATGTTAATAAAAGTTTCTCTTTTGACACTTCAGTAGTAAAAATGTTAGGTTTCTGACTTTGAGATGAAGATTTCAAAAGGACTCTTACTTGTGTACATGTGAGTATGTGTACACATGCGTATATATGCAATTTTTTGAGACAGGGTCTTGCTCTACAGGCCGGTCTGGAACTTCCTGTGGATCCCAGCCTGACCTCACATGCATGGCAGTCCTTTTGCCTCGGCCACCCGAGTGGTGAGATTACAGGCATATACCACCATGCCTGGCTAACTTTTGTGATGCTGGGGAATCAGACCCCAGACCTTGCGCTCACCTGGCAAGCGCTCTAGCTGCTGAGCTGAGCCTCAGCCCCTGAAGGGACTATTCTGCATGAATATGTGTGATAATTCTGCAATCTGCACCAACCCCGAGGCTTCCAAACTGAATAATCATCAGAAGAAGCTTACCCAGTGGAAAGGTCTCCCCCATGTATACAGAGCCCACTTCCCCAAGAAATTTATCCCTTGCTGGTTTCCCCTTCACTGTCCCAGTCCCTTCTGCTCAAAGGTCTCAGTTAAGTGCCATCATATCCTCATGGTATTTCTGTCTTCTTCATTCACTCAACCAAGTTGGATGAATACTCAACCCTAGACAACACTCTTAATGTGTGTGTGTGTGTGTGTGTGTGTGTGTGTGTGTGTGTAGGGGGGGTTACTGAGCCCAGTCTTTTGAGACTCCCTAAGTTGCTAAGTTGCCCATGCTGCTGTGTTTGAACTTGATATCCTCCTGCCTCAGCCTCCCAGAGTGCTAGGATTACTTGAAGCACTATGTAAACTCTAACAGTCATATCTTTGAGAACAACGAGAATACTGTCAGTCATCAACTCAGGATCGGTTGTACGCAGAAACTTGGTCACTTTGCTTAACGTCACACTGGTCCTTGGTGCCGTTGTCGCTTTGGTCTGTCTGTGTCCCATCTGGGGTGAACAGATGTAGGTGCCCATGTCTCACCAGGAAAAGTTACTGCTGCAGTGCTTGGAAGCGCTGGGAGTGGAAGAGGGTGGGTGATGGCACTGATACAAGAAAAAGGCCTTACATAATAGGTGGCAGAGAGAATGAGAGAACATACGTGGCCTGCCTCACGGGGTGAGGTGAAGATTATGACCAAGCTGACCGCCAGGTAGGGCCCTTGTAAGTGGGAGGGGCACTATTCCTCCTTCCCGGTTCTGCTCTCCGCTCAATAGTAGTAATTCATTTACACACCACTTATCATCATTGCGTTATTAGTTCAGGGCAGGCGGGAAGCCAAGCTAATAAAATATTCCTGCTACTTCTTGTACAGCCTGGCAAGTGCACAGCACCAGACAATGTTCCTTATGATAAAAGACAAATCAGTTGTGGGTTTCCCTTTTCCCCAGTGGAGGGAAAAGAAATAAAGATCACCCTCATAAAAATATTCTAAAGACAAAACATAGAAGTGACTTCTGAAGGCCTTAGCACGCCCAGGGAAACCAGTATGTACGGAGTTTTCCCTTTGCTCCGTTACCTTCCTGTGTTGGCACGTGAGTCTGTGTGTCCTATCTGAGATAATTTTGACATCTCTTTTAAAACATGCAGATTAAAATAATCTGATGCTTTGTGTCATTACATGAGTGAGAATCACTCCTCTTGCTGCAAGCTCCCCTTTCTTCTTGTGCTCTTGCTTCCATTTTTTAAAATTTAACTTTTTTTTTTTTTTTTTGGTAAACATATGAATTCCAACTTCTGTAACACATTAGAGCCATGGGGTTTGGGGTGAGTGTCTATGTAATATTAAGCACCATATGTTTCCCAAAGGGAGAAAATACTTAAGTCACATTATAGTTTAAAGAGACCCCCACCCAAAGTTGTGAGTGTGTGTGGAAGGTGACTGGATCATAGGGGCTGAGGGGATTCACCCATTGCATCCTAGGGGCTCTGTGCTCTTCAGTGGATTCATTCCATATGCTATTAGCAGGTGGGACCTGATTGGAGAATGGGGCCACTGAAAGTATGGCCTAGAAGGCATGTGTAACTCTGTCCCCAGCTTCCCTCTTCTCTCTCTGCTTCCTGGCCACCGGGATTTGGTGAGTGCTTTTCCTTCACGGTTGCCTCTCGCATCTTAATGTTGGCAGACCATGCCTGGGCTGAACTTCTAAAATAGGGAGCTAAAATAAGCCTGTCCTCCACAAAGCAGTGGGTGCCCGGTGTTAAATTTCAGTGAGGAGTCATAACCACAATAGGCCATGACGTCAGGTTTCAGAACTACGCAGCGTACACACTCAGTGTCTCCTCTACTACCCTGCTTTAAGATTGTACCACAAAATTAGGTACTTCTACGTAATACCAGGTCAGCCCTTGAATCCTATAAATGATCCCAATTTATGCACTTACACTGCTTTGTGGGAAATGTCTTAGGTGCCCTGTCCAAGTTCACACTGTACAAGGTAAACCAGACTGTGTCCTTGTAAATACCACTAGAAAGATTGAACTACGGCATCTGTTCTATTTGGCCATGTCCACATTTTTTTTTTTTTTTTTTTTGCAGGGGGCTAGAGATACAGCATTCGGATCTTAGTCTGAATAAGAAAAGGTTCCCAACTTGCCCATGAAAAACGGTAATTTGTGGCCTGTGGTCCATGGACAATGAAAGTTCCTGAAGTTATTACAACTCTTTTTGAGAATGTTGGGCATCATTTTGTTGTGACAAGATCCCTAAAAAAGATGAATGGAGGGAACGTGTTGTAATTACAGATGTTGTTTTGCCAAGGGTCCCAGGATTGACATTACAGAAGTTTTAAGACCAGTAATAAAGTAGTTTTTTGATAGAAAAAAGTAGTTAACCATGAAAATATCTTGAGTCTTTTTCACTAACAGTCTAATCCTCAAAGGTGACTCTGGGTGGACACATGGGTGGGAAAGGCGTGGTCACAGGGCTTATTCATGACAACACATAGACTAGTGTGTGCACACACTGAGAATTTCCTAGGGTATGTGTGAAAACACCTATTAAACAGACAGAAGGTGGGTGCAAATCAGTCCCCAAGAGAGGAAGTGAAAGGCTTCTCCATGGACCAGCATCAGATATAAATAACTACCGCGACTCCTAACGGCACAGTGCACTCACCTCTGTTCCACACTTGGGGGCTCTCTTGGTCACTTTTTGTTGCTGGAATGCAATACCTGACACCCACAATTTAAGGGGGAAAAGGTTTATTTTTAGCTCAATTTCAGAAGGTCTCTGTCCATTCATGGTAGACTAGCAGTGGTAGAAGACTGACAAAGGGCCTCACTGGAGAGAAGTTGCTCATGCCCCATCAGACATGACGCAGAGTAATTAAGGAAAGGAGGGGCCTGGGTGTGTCCTTCTAGGTCATGTCCTAGTGGTCTGCCACTTCCGACCAGGCCCTGTCGCCCACCAGTGCAGGAAACCAGTGGATGAACCTTCATGATCGAATCACCCTCCAAAACGAGGCTTTTGGGGTACATTCCAGATCCAAACTATGGCGGAGTCTCCATTCCTTTCTTCCAAGAAGGAATTTATTTTTGGAGGGGGAAAAGCACTGAGGGTTTCGAGATTCCCTTAACTTTTCAATCAAATAGAAGTCAGTGTGAGAAGGAGATTAGGCAAGTCTGATTATCAGCTCGCCGTCCCTGCTGGCTGTACGTGGCTGTGTGTGGCTGTACGTGGCTGTACGTGGCTGTGTGTGGCTGTGCACACAGATGTAACAAGGCAGTTACTGCACTGAAAACGTGATGAGATGAAAAGAAGCGAGGAAACGCATCAAACCATGGAGCCACCACGACTGCAATCTGCGACCCACGTGGAGGGTGGTGATTTAACCGCCACTGACGTTTCAGCTCTACTGTGCTGTGGAGCAGCGACACCGGAAGTCAGTGACCTGGATATGCTTTTCCCCCCCTAATTAGAGAATCTCAATTAGTAGAGCTCCATTTCCTCAGATTGAGCGTGATGCGGTCATGGGTTTTGGAGGCTTCCTGAGTTCTCTGCTCTACTCAGAGGAGCTGCAGAAATGGGGGGTGTACAGAAGCTGCAGACACTGAGAGAATTCTCCCCACCTCACTTCAAAATCAAGAGTTATTCTTCAGTTGCTTTATACATGGGCCTAGTCTTAGGATTACTAGCCAGGACCAGAATGATGCGAGAGACCAACAAAATTGAAAGGGTGCAATCATTCAGTAATGGATATGATCAATATTTAATGCAACGTGAGAAAAAAACTAAATAAGCTAACTGTAGCTGCAGATTGGCTATAGTTTTGTCAATCAAGTTTTATGAGAATCAGGGCCAGGATGACAGTGGAATGAGTAAGGTGAAGTTGTGCCAGTACAGATTTGACTTCTGTCTTTATTTAAAATTTCAGTGTTTGGCTCATCATAGACTCTCAGTGTTTTCCATCACTTTTATATTTTGAGATGTTGTCCTAAGCCACGTCTAGTAGAACAGGCCTGTAATCCCAGCACTTTTGGGAGTTGAGGCAGGAGCATGCAAGTTCAAACACAGCCTGGGCTCCGGGCATCTTAGTGTCTTAGTGAGCTTCTGTCTCAAAACAAAACAAAACAAAACAAAAATTTAAAAATGGCCTGGGATGGAGCTCAGTGTGACGATACTGAGTGCCATCTTTGGGACCACAAACAAAACAAAACACAACAGTAGCAACAATAACAACAAAACACGCCCCCTGATAGTGAAAACAGGAGAGAGTAGGTAACATAAAATTGGAGGGAAAGTCAGGGGAGTGCTGGGAGCCCGACAGCTCTCCCCTGGAATATTCGTTCTCACTGACTTCACCCTTCTTCACTGAACCAACACAGTCTTTGAAAAATGAACTTTGCCGCTGATGAGGTTGTCTCCAGCCGTTCCCTGGGAGAAATGTGATTTAAACAAATTAGATTTCTCCCACTTTTTAAATTGAACAAGCCAGAATCCTCAGCCCTGTCTCCCTTACTCCCCTGCCGGAGTAAGAATGAACAGCAAACTATAATTGGCAATTAATAACTCCAGATTCTATTATGGAACTGTTGTTACAAATTTCATCTGTGCAGGAACTTCACGGGAAGAGTGCATGGCCGGGTCACAGGGAACCCAGAAGTGCCTGCTCTCCCAAAGTAAGAATGTCGGAGGACGGTGAAGCTGGGCCGCGGTGGCACAGGCCTGTCATCCCAGCACTCTGCGGGGGCTGAGGCAGGAGGACTGCCAGTGCAAGACCAGGTTGGGGCAGCTCAGTGGCTCTGTGAGATCCTGTGTCAAAATAAAAAGTAAACATGGGCTGAAGGTGTGTATCTCAGTGGGAAGGCCTTGGGACTGACCCCTAGCCCCGCAAGATGAATGAACGGCATTGAGATGTGGGCCTTGCTCCTTTGGTCACCCGCCCCCGGGCCATCACTATCTGTGTCTCTGCTTGGTACCTCGGCTTGGTCCAGAGGAGATGAGGATCTGTGAGTGTCTAATGCTCCATGTGGCCTAAACTGGCAACATGCTTACCTGCCCCCAGCTCAGTCTCTTGTCCACTAAGTACTTTGGGCAAAGCTGTGGAGATCTCTACTTCCATACTTTTTTCTTAGACAAGGTGCAGTCCAGGCTGATTCTGGCCTCGAACTCATGGCAATCCTCTCGCCTCAGCCTCCTGCGTGCTGGGATTACAGGTGTGTATCACCATGCCCAGCATTATGGAGCGCTGGGGGATGTAACCTGGGTCCCTGGGCATTCTAGGCAAGCACGTGGCCACTGAGGGGCATCCTAGCCCCACAGAGTGATATTGTGAGAATCAAGAAAGGTAGGTGAACAGGACAGGACGATTACATAGGTAACAGTTTAGTCAGAAGAATGCAGGTTAGCATGATGCGCCGTTAGTGTCCCCATGACTTGGCAGTACTCATACATATGCACGCGCACGTGCACAGCAGTCTACCAAGTTGGGCAGGCGTCCGCCCGCCTGTGCCTGTGGGGCTGCCAGCCCTGATGGCCTCTTGGAGCTATGACTATGTGCCTGTGCGCTGAGCTTGCGGTTCTACTTTAAGAGATTAGAAATAAGAAAACAGTTCGGGTTATGAACGTGGGTTTAAATATGTATATGGCAGGCACCAAAATACCCATCAACAGACCAGTGGATACACAAACTGTGGCATTTATACACAATGGAATATTGTGCATCAATAAAGTCCAATAGCGTGGAGGCTTTTGCAGGCAAATGGAAGAAACTAGAGAACATCATGCTTAGTGAAGTGAGTCAGAAGCAGAAGGTGAAACATCAGATGGTCTCTCTGATATGAGAGACCCAGATCACAACACCTATGGAACTTAAGACAAAAGACAAAGTGAAAGAGGGGAATAGGGTGGGGGAGGAGGGAGGGGTGGGTAGGGGGAGGGACAAAAGGAGAGTGGGAAAGCCCTTGTCACCTTGACAAGATATGTATGTGCACAAAATGCTCAACTCCATGGTAAACCTTGAATTTTGCACATATACATATCAATAAAATGTGGGAAAAAAGGAAAAAAAATATGTATTTCAATTTCCTTTTTTCCCTAGTCATGGTGATCGAACCCAGGGCCTTCACACTGAGCTGTATTCCCAGTCCCTATTTTTGTTGTTGTTGTTTTTATTTTGAGAAAGGATCCCTTTAAGTTGCTAAAGTGCCTAGGCTGGCCTTGAATTCACGATCCTCTTGCCTCAGTCTCCCAGAATTCTGGGATTACAGGTCTGCATGACCAGGCTTGGCTTTAATTTCTTATATATTTACTTACCATTGTTTAGAATCAGGAACTACATAAATATTGAAAAGTGGAAATATTGAGTGTTTTTCTGTCTAAGGTAGAAGACTATGCAGCTGATATAGTGACATCATAGCTAGAAATCCTGGTGCATGCTGAGGCAGGAGGCTGAAGCAGGAGGATGACAAGGTCAAAGCTGGCCTGGGCCACTTAGTGATGAGTGAGACCCTGTCACAAACAGAAGGGAGGAGGCTGGGGGTGTAGCTCAGCTGGAGACCCTGGGTTTAACTCTCAGTACCTCAACAAAAGAAGACATCACAGATGAAGATTTACCAAAGATTCAGTAACAGAAATAATTTCAAGATGACGTTAACAGTTGTCTCTGAGAGATCACCTCTATTTGAATAGGTTTTATATTTCATAATGTTCTACAATAAAAAGGAAATCTCTCAGAAATACTAAGTAGATATTTAATTAGTTTAGTATGGAGGGGATCTTTGCAATGCGAATCAAGTTTTGAGGAAGCACAAATGAATCAAATGCCCTCCAGCACTAAAGCCGTACTGTGTGACTGGGTGCAGGGAGGACTTCCGGAAGGGGCTTCTGTCCTGCTCCTGAGCAGAGACACACATGGGGGAAGGAGATGCCACTCTGCTTAAGCTGGTGAAGTGACCCCACGTCAGCAAAAACCATAAAAACAAACAAGTGTCTCAGGCTGACAGAGCAGAGATGAGAGGTTTCTTACAGGTTGCTGAAAAGATTATAAATCAGGAGAAATTTTTGAAGATAACAGTTTTGATCAAGAACCTTTGTAGGTCTTTTGAAGATGAGGTGGGGACAGGATTTCACTCTGCAGTCCAGCCTGGACTTGAACTACCTTTGAAACTCATGTTGGCCTTTACCTGCCATCCTCCTGCCTCAGCCTCCTGCGTACTGGGATTGGTTACACACTTGCGCCTCCAGGCCTGGCTGGATCAAGAATTTAACGCGTGATCCTGACTTCAGCTCATTTCCAGGAGCATTTTCTAATGGGCGATGAGAAATGGAACAGCAACAATTACAAGTAAACATTTTCAATGACTGTAGTACTTAGAACAGTAACATCCTAGAAGCAACCACATCGTCTATGGAGTCTTATTAAATAGATTTTGGTGTAACATGAGGGCAGATTTTATGCAGTCATGAAAACCATCTTTCAAAGAATGTTTGTGTGGGAAATACTTGTAATAAATATACTGCCGAGCAGAAGGGAAGAAGCGTACCAAACTGAGTGTGCTCATATAATATGATTTTCGTTTTTTACATAAGGGGAGGGGAGTGGTGGAAGGGGGTGGGAAAGAGAGGAGAGAGAGAGAGAGAGAGAGAGAGAGAGAGAGAGAGAGAGAGAGAGAGAGAGACAGTAAAAGCCGGTTTTCCAAACCCAGCAACACAAAGCTCAGTTCCCACTGGTCACTTCCAGCTCCCGCAAGTGCACCAGCTGCCTGGCCACTACCTTAGTCTGTATATTTCTTTGAAATAGCTTCATAGTGAATCTTCCCTTTTGGTCCTTAACCCACCTGTAATTCAGTTATTATTTTTGGCAAAGCTTAAGTCGAAGATGAAATAAATGCTCCTTTCTTTCAATTCGATAGCTGGACTTCCTAAGCCACCGCTTTGGCCCTCGTGACACCGGCCATACTGGCCCTCCCCTGTTCTTCCTCGCAGGCCCGGGTCTCTGCTGGACTCCTTCCTCCTGCCCTGTTAGTTAATCTGCCTGGTCCTCCCTCACCACTGCTTATTCTTAACAATGTCGCTGTGTACAGTTACATCTGATGGGGAAAG
Organism: Ctenodactylus gundi; assembly: GCA_004027205.1. Classification (NCBI taxonomy): domain Eukaryota; kingdom Metazoa; phylum Chordata; class Mammalia; order Rodentia; family Ctenodactylidae; genus Ctenodactylus; species Ctenodactylus gundi. The sequence continues at coordinate 257,650 of PVKB01001985.1, forward strand.
ATGTTCAGCTCTCTTCTGCGACCTTCTGTACTCACGCACTGCCCCGTATGGATGCATCTGGTCCGTTAAGCGCTCCCCTTGGAGCTGTGTGCGCAAGCCCAGGGACCTTGCAGAATGGCCGGACAGGAGGCCATAGGCCTGTTAGGAGTGTCATTCAAGACGCTTCGTGGTTCACATATTCACCCCGACGCAACTACTCTCCGTGGTTTTGGGGATCTTTATCATCTCATTGATAGAATTTCATAATGTCTTGATACACTTCTGACGGAGCCCTGCTGAACCCACCAGCTGACCTGACCCTCTCCTTCCTGCAGTTGGGAGCGGCAGGTATTGGTGTCGTGCTCGGCAAGGAGAAGGCAGTGAGGACACACTGTTTTAATCCCCTCTAGCTGTGTGGGTGCACGATTTCCCAGCACCATTTATTCAGAAGAAAGTCTTTCTTCAGTACATAATTTTGGCATCTTTGTCAAAGATCAGATGGCTCTAACTGTGTGGGTAGACTTCTCCAGGGTCTACTTTTGTTCCATTGGTCTGTGTCTGTTTTATTTTATTTATTTATTTATTTTTTGCCATTACTGTGCTGTTTTGATTACTGTAGCTCTGCAGATAGTAGTTTTCTTTTTTTGTCAAAGACCACTTTGACTAGTTACATTGTTATATGGCTCCCATATTTAAGTATTTTTCTAATTCCTGAAAATAATATTATTGGTACTTTAATATGGATTACATTGAATCTGTAGGCAGTTTTGACAAAAAGGACATTTCAACAATATTGATTCTTCCAGTCTTTGAACAAGGGGTATCTTTTTTTGTACCCTCTTTGATTAATAACATCAATATTTTATAGTTTTCATTGCAACGGTCTTTCAACTCTGTGGTTTAATTTATCTCTAACTGTATTTTTATAGCTAGAGGAAATGGGATTGCTTTTTAAATTTTATTTAGAGATAATTTGCTGCTGGTGGACAGCAATGCTAGCAATTTCTGCATGTTAATTATGTGTTCCAAAACTTTTTTGTTGGTTTTTTATTCTGTAACTTATTTTGCTCTGATTATTATCTTTTATTTCCTTACTCTGGTTTTTGGTTTACTTTATTTATGTTTTTCAGGTTGAGTTTCAGCAATAAGTTGTGTATGTGGGACTGCCTTGTTTTTTGTTTTTGTTTTATTTGATGTAGATATCAATTTCATAAACGTGCACCTCGGTGCTGGTTTTGCTGTATCACCTAGAGCTGTGATGCTGTATGTGTTGTGCTTCCATTTTTATTTGCTTGAAGAAATTTTAAAAATTACTCAAACTTTGCCTTGGTTATTCTCTATTCACAGTAAATTACTCAATTTTCATGTATGTGCATCATTTTCAAAGTTTTTCGTCTAGTTTTATTGTGTTGTGGTCAGAAAAGATACTTGATTTCAGTCTTTAAAGATTTTTTGAGAATAGTTTCGTGACTTGCAGTATCACTTGTCCTGGAGGAAGTTCCATGTGCCTGGAGAAGAATGTGCATTTTGTAGCTGGTTAGCAGAATGTTCTACCGAGTCTCTTGGGTCCCGTTGGTCCAGGTGCAGCTTGACTCCGATGCCTCTTTGTTCTGGATGACCTCTCATGGTTGGAAGTGAGGTGTCAAGAGTCCCAGTCTTTCTTTCTTTCAGATGTGCTATTTGTGTGCTCTGATATTTGTGCAGCTACATTTAGAATTATTTCCTCTTGCTGAACTGACCCTTTCATCATTATACAGGGACCTTCCTTTTCTCTGCAGCTTTTTACTCAAATGATGACCTCTCCTATCTTTAAAATTGCGTTTTCATTGAATAGCTTGTTCATCTCATCTGCAGTCTAGGCGTGGCTTCACATTGTGTATGCATTCAGGCGCTCTGTGTCTGTTTTGTTCTCTCTCTCTCTCTCCCTCTCTCTCTCTCTCTCTCTCTCTCTCTCTCTCTCTGTGTGTGTGTGTGTGATACTGGGAAGTGAACCCAAGGCCTTCTCACTGGGTTCCATACCCAGCTCATTTTTTAAATTTCTAATTTGAGACAGGATGTCACTAAGTTGCTAAACTGCCCAGCTAAGTTGCTGGGTTTGAATTTGTGTTCTTCCTGCCTCAGCATCCCAGAGTGCTGGGATTACAGGCCTGTTCCACCGCATGTTGCTTTTTGTCTTTCTTTTTTATTTTCCCCGTTCAGACCCTATACGTCTTCCAGTTGAATACCATGTACCATCGGGCACATTTAAGGCAGTGATCGTTAGGCAGTACCTGCCTGTGGCTACTTTGCAACTTGTTCTCCAGTTTCATTCATGGCTCCTAGCGTCCTTCCTTCCTTCTCTTGCTATTGTTTTTTTTTCCCCCTCTTGGTTAAGAAATTTGTTCTTGAGGTACATTTTGAGCCTTTGCTTATTATTATTATTATTATTATTATTATTTTGAGATAAGGTCTTGCTCTCTAGCCCAGGCTGTCCTTGAACTCAAGGCAGCTCTTCCTGTCTCAGCCTCCCAAGTGCTGGGATTTACAGGCATGCGCCACCACACCCAGCGTATGTGGTGCTGAGGAACCAAGCCTGGGGCCCTGCACCTGCTAGGCAAGCGCTGTGATTGCTGTTCTATTCCTCCACCTTATGATTTTTGTTGTATTTATTATAAACTTTTACTTTGTTGATACCATGAGGCTTAAAAAAGTATCTCTGTGGTTATAATAAGAAACATGAAATGATACCAACTTAACATTGGTCATAAAAATATGAAAGAAATTTTTTAAAAGGGCTGGAGGAATTATCTCAGTGGTTAATGTTCTTTCCAAGCAAGAGAATTGCTGTGAGTCCAAGGCTGGCCTGAGCTACATAGTGAGTTCAAGATTCAGGACCAGCCTGGACTAGAGAGTGAGACCCTGTTTGAAACACACACACACACACACACACACACACACACACACACATACACACACACACAAACCCAACAGCCTATGCCATTCATTCTTTGCTCATTGTGAGTTTTTGTATTTCTGCATGGCCTGTCCCTTAGCATGTTAACACAGGGCTTATTCATGTTACCTACTGCTTTTACTCTTCAAACTCAAGGCATGATTGACTTACTTACACATCATTTTTACAATATTTGAACATTCTGATACATTGGTGTAGCCAGTCTTACCAGGGAGTTTTATTCCTTATCGTATTTTCTTCTTATTATTATTCTTTCAGTTTGAAGAACCCCATCATGACTTCTTGGAGGACCGGTCTCTGAGCCCTCTCCTCCCCTCCCATGGGAGGCCGGCTTCCTGGTTCCAGTGTTCTCAGTTGGCCTTGCGCTCTCAGCACCCTGTGGTCTCCTGCCACGCTTCTGGCTGGACAGTCCTGCTGAGAACCCGGCCATCAGGGCAACTGGGACAGCCTTATCTGTTATCTGTCTCTTTTCTTACTGTCCTGAAAGTCTTTGACCTTTTACCTTCACGAGCATGATGATTATGTCTTGGGTTAGACTTAGTAGATCTGACTGAGGACCTTTGAGTTTTTCCTTTCTTGACGAGTTTCTCCAGGCTTGAGAAGTTCTCTGCCATGTGCTCTCTGAATAAACTTACGGACTCAGCCACTTCCGTTGCAGGGAATCAATGCTTGATACCCACAGCCTGTGGAGGAAAGGTTTGTGTTGTTCACAGTTTCAGGAGGGCTCAGTCTATTGATGGGTGGAGAGAAACTGCTCATCCCACAGTGGCCAGGAGGCAAGAGGCACCCGGGCTGAGCTGGAGAGGGAGGCCCCGCGTCAGGTCTCCGCCCCGCAGAGCAGGCCCTACCAGCCCAAAACGGGTGGGAGACAGTTAGCTCCCGCTCAGACATGCGAGGCGCTGAGAAAACATTCATGTCCAAACCATGACCTTCTTCTCCTGTAGCATTCCTGAGTCTCTCACAGACTCCAGAAACTCACATGTTTGCTCTTTTAAAACTTTCCTAAAGCGAGTGGTGGGGCTTTCTTTAATCTTTCTTTCACCCCAGCTGTGTGGTTCTAATAGCCCACGTTTCAAATCACTAATCCCCGTTTGTTCCTATTTGGTCTGGTCTGCTATTGATTGTTTTTTAAAATCATGTTTCAAATTTTCTCTCATATACTTTTTTGCTCACAGGTTTCTGTTTGATTTTTTAAAAAATTGCTTCCATATCTTCGTTAAGTTTCTCTGTCAGAGTAGTGAATCAGTTCTTTCCCTTTTCTTTTTCATTTTGCGGTGCTGTGAGTCACACTCAGGGCCTGTATCCTGAGCTACATCCCCAGCCCCTTTTAATTATTTATTTAAGACAAGATCTTGCTAAGTCACCAGGTTCTTAGGTTAGGGCTTGAACTTGAGAACTTGCAGTCCTCCTGCCTGAATGCGAGGCTTACAGGCCTGGGCCACTGAGCCTGGCTCTCTAAAGTTTCTTAGAGCTTATAGTATTCCCTCAAAGCAGCCCTTTTGCACCAACAGATGGAGAGTTTGCAGACACCAGTTGCTCTATGGTCAGTACCTGACATTTTATTGTCTTCATTAATTGATTCCTGAAATTTCCTGAAGCTTGTTGGTGAGTGACATCAGGAGCACGTGGCAGGGCTGGATGTTTATTTCGGCCTCCGCCCTGTTCCTCTTCTGTGCTTGGTCCTCAGGCCTTTCTAAGTTAGGTGCTGTTCTCCCGGTGTGTGAAGCCTCCTTCTCCTTCAGCACTAGATGGCGACATCAGATTACTTTTCCACAGGTCTCCTACTGGTGTGTTGTCACTGGCTCAACACTAGATTGTGCCCCCAGCCTAGGTTCACCCCAGATCCATCATCAGTAAGTGCTGAACTGGGACTGTAGTCCATCTGTGCCAGTATCTCCCGTGGGCCAAGGTGGGCTCAGGCTCCTTCATCACAGTCCCTAGCCTTTCACTGGAATGCTTGCCATCGGTTGCCTGAAGCTGAGTTAAGCTGGACCACTGACACGGCTTTAAGTGATGCCAGCCAAGATGCAAGTCCCGATCGCTGGGAGCCTTGGGTCTCTGCCTGACTCATACTTGCCTGGAGACAAGAACTGTTAGGAATAGCCCTCTGCTAGGTTTTATCAGGCTGACCCTCAGTTCTAAAATCCAGGCATATGCAGGACTCCGTCTCGCACTGGCTTTTACTGTAGTAGGGGAGCCACTGGATTTCAAGTCTGAAACCTGGACTTAATTCCTTGTCCCTCCCTGGAATGAGGTATGTGTCTTTTTATACTGTGCCCCTGGGAGTTGGGGGATGGAAGACACATGCAGTGATTTGCTTTCTGTCTTCTTCAATGCCAAGTGTTTTTTCTTATTATACTAAAAGCAGACTGTAACCTCTCTTCTGTCTTCCTGGGCTTCTGGGGAGGTGAGTTTGTACATGAATAGCTATTCAAATTGGAGTCCCCCTGGGGAGATAATTGCAGGGGCATTTTATTCTATCAGATCTTGCTTTTTAGCTTTTTGTCTTTTTGACAATGGATATTTTAACTGAGATGAGGCAATAGTCTCATTATGCATGTGATTTGCATCTCCCTGGTGATTAGTAAGGTTGAGGGTCTCTCATGGGCTTGTTGGTCGTTCGCACATCCACTGTTAAGAAATGTCTGCTTGAGTCATTTGACCATTTATAAATCAGATTTTCATTCTTTTCCCTGGCTTTAAATTGTTTGCTGTAGAGTTGTTTGGGTCCTTTATATATTCTGGATAACAATTCCTTGTCAGATGAATAGTTTGTAAATATCTTGCTCCATTCTTTGTCTTGTCTCTACACTCTGCTGATTGTTTCTTTTGCTTTTCAGTGTGATGAGATTCCAATATCATATGTTCCTTTTTGCTTTTGCTGCTTGTGCACTTGGAGTCATACACCCCTCCCCCAGATATCTCTACCCCAATCAGGATTCTGAGCCGGTCCTGCCTATTTCTCCTAAGGCATTCACCCTAATTTTTGAGTCAAGGGCTTGGGAATAGGAGATGGGAGGTGGTCAGGGCACACAGGATTGCATTTGAGCAGAAAAAAATAACTTCTGATATCTCATTTCTGGGACACAATACTTGATACCCACAGGTAAAGAGAGAAAAGATTGATTTTTTTCATAGTTTCAGGAGGATTTCATGTGACTTTTTTATGGATTGAGGTGGGAGATTTTGGTGAGATGAACTTTTGAAAATTTCTTAGTGGATAGATTATGTGATTGCAGTCAGTGAAAGGAATCTAAGATGGTAAAATTCTTCAGGACACACATGCTGGAGAAATATTATTTTGTAGAAAACAAAGAAGGAGGAAAGAGTAGATTATATTTAGCAGTTATTTTCTGGATTTTTTTGGTGGCTGTTGTTCTTGGGACCAAAAGGCAAAGTCATCAAACTGAACACCAGTGATACTTTTTAAGAGCTTGGTATAGAGTTATGGTAAAAATGGGAAGTAGTTTTTGAAAAACTGTACATAAAGAAACAGGACCATATTAACCCAAGTCCAATTTTCTGCACATTGCCTTTCCCCACCTGTAGGAAATTGAGCTTAAGTCTTTTAGGGTTTATAGTGAAATCGACCCTGGGTTAAAGGGACCTGTCAATTTTTACTCTTCCATTTTTATAGGAAGAAGCAAGAGAAGTATGGTGAGAAATACATAGACTTCACTGTTGGGGTTTATTTCTGTCTGCGTATCAGTTACCAGAGACACAGACTCTGTTTCACGATTCATTAAAAGCCCCTTTCCTGTGGTACTTCTGCTCCGTCCTCCGGTTGCTCAGATTAAAGTTTCCCTTGTCAGAACAACCCCTCCAAGAACCAAGTGGAACAGATGGCTCCGGCGCTCACTCGTTTTCCAAGCTGGGAGATTTGGGTGCACCTATGCCGGTGGCTGAATGCTCATCTGGGCTTTGATGGTCTACACTGACATTAATGTCTTCTACGTCTATTTGTCTAGCCTCTTAATCTCAGGGGCCCTTTTCAGACTCACTTTGCCTCCTGTGTACCTGTTTCTCTCCTGTGTCTGAATTCCTATCAGAGTATCTACTTCTATTGAGGCATCAAATAATTCTAACCACAAAGCAGGATATTCAGACAACTGGTAGTCTTGCAACATATATGTAATCCATTTTCTTTGCATGCTATTTTTAGAGTTTAAGCTTTCCCAAGAGTTATTATTAACAATATTAGAAAAGTGGGCTCATTCATTTTTTTTTTTTTCGAGACTGTGTCTTGCTTTGTAGCCCAGGCTGGTCCTGAACTCACTATGGATCCCAGGCTGGCCTTGGACTCATGGAAATCCTCCTGCCTCAGCCTCCTGAATGCTAGAATTACAGGCTTGTGTCACCATGCCTAGGTTATGTGGTGCTAAGGAATTGAACTCTGGTACTTAGCACTTGCTAGGCAAGTGCTTTAACCGCTGAGCCATTCTTCCAGCCCCCATTCATCTATTCCTAAGTAGGTAGGTGGTAAAAACCTATGACCTTCCAGGCACTGAGTTAGAACTTACTGAAGATAAGGAAGACGGGCTCCAGAGCTTAGAGCTGTCATCCTAGCACTCTTGGAGGCTGAGGCTGGAGGACGGCAAATTGTTTGAGCCCAGACAACTTAGCCAGACTCTATCTCAAAATCAAAACTAACAAACAGGGCTGGGAATGTAACTTAGTGTGAAGGATCCTCAGTACCACACAATAACAGCAACAACAACAGAAGAGATTCTGTTTTTCTTACATCAGCCTTGCCTTAAAATTTTGCCTTTAAACTATTTCCCTAGATCATTAGGAAGAGGAGTTTTATATCAGTGTTTAAATTCATCTTTTAGTTCCAGTGAAGATATTTTCTCTGAATTAAGGCTTATTTAGAGTCATGTTAACATTTTCAAATATTGAATATAATCAAGATTTTTAGGGTAATTTTATTATCCTCACAGAATGTGCTATCTATTATATCCTCTTCTCAAAATCCATTTGGCTGTAACATTGCCTCAATATCATTTATTGAAAATATTGCCCTTGTTACTTCAAATTACTTTAGAGATATCCTTGGAAAACGAAAGCTTGTGAAAGTGCAAATCTATTTCTGGACTTCATTTTTCAGTACCTTTTATCTATATACCTATAACAGTAATGTATAGACTGTAAGTCGTAAATAACTCGGGTGGTGTGGATCCACCTTTGCTCATCTTAGGAACTGGTTTAGTCCCTCAGAATCCTTTTCTTTCCCCAAATAATTTCTACCCGGAAGCCTGTTGACATTTTGACTGGAATTATGTTGGATCTCAAGATTAATTTAGGAAGAATTGACGTCTCAAAAATCCAAGGATTTGCTAATTTTATTTAAGCACATCAACAAAATTTTGTAGTTTTTATTGTAAAAGTCAAGCATGTGTTAGCATGTGTTATGTTTAACGTATCCTTATGTTTTGTACATAGTCTGCTATTTTCTGAGCTTCAAAATGTTTCACTTCCACGTTTTCTTTGCCACCAAATGAATAACTGATTTTAAAATAAATATATTCTAGTTGACATAATAGTTGTACATAATTATGGGGTCCAGTGTAGCTTTTCTTTTTTGGTGGGGCACACAAGCCTTTTATGGGTCTGACTGGCTTGCCAAGTCCCAGGCTTGGGCAGTTTCCCATCGTCGAGGCTCCAAACATTCTTCTCCCAGAAGCCCATGGATCGCCTGGGAAGAGAGGAGCATCCTGGGTGGAGATGGGAAATGGCGGGACACCCCGAGGGAAGCACAGGGTGGGACCTCAGGGGCCATGGCTCTGCCACAGCAGGGAGTGCTGCTGGCCGTACGCGCTCTGGGCAGAGGGAGCTGCCCCCACGGCCAGCCGCCCTGCACCGGGCAGGGCTTTCTCTGCTCGGGTCCTTCAGGCTTTTCTTCTGTTTTCTGCTTCTCCAGCAGCTAATTGCGAATTCCTGGACCGATGAACATTCTTCCTACACCTCCATGCATGTTAGTCCCAGCTGCCGACGTCCTGGGCTCTGAACCGAGGTGCCTCGTCCATCTACACAGCTGTCCCCTCCAGACATCTGCAGGCTTCTCCTTGTGCCGGGGCGATGGCCCACAGCGGCTGGCGGCTTACTGGAGAGTCAGAGTTCCCAGTGTCTGCTCAGTCCAGGATGCTAAGAGGCTCAGAACAAGAGGGATCCTGGATGCCGTAGGAGTCTCCGGTATCAGGATCCCCCACACATGATGGCGGCAAGGAGAGACACACCTGCTCAGAGAGAATCAAGCTTTCAAGCACGGGCTGACTTCCTCCCCCTTCTTTCGTTCTTCTGGGCTGCAGGCCTATTGGATGACACACACATAATCAGGGTGGGTCTTCCTCCCTCAGTGTACATGCCAGTCATCTCTGAAACATTCCTACCCATACGTCCAGAAGTGTGCTTTACTGGCTTCCTGGGTACTCCATTTTTAAATTTTTTTAGTTATACTCATTGTAATCTGGAGCTCTATGCCCGTGATCTTAGTGCTTGGGGGCTGGGGCAGGAGGACTGAAAGTTTGAGACCAACCTAATGAAACTCAAATAGAAAGCAGAAAAAGGGCTGGGGCTGTAGCTCAGTGCTCTCTGGGTTTAATCTCTAGCATTGTAAAAATAGATGTTTTATTCATAAACTCATCTGGCTTAATTGAACTCTGTATTTTACATGAATTCAGCATAAACCTTTCTCTTAGCAACTGTTAATGTTGTTTTCTTTCTTTCAGACATCTTTTCCCAAAAGTTTTGAATGTCTATTCTGGTCTAGGTTTAATGCTAGAATTTTTTTTTTTTCTTTGTATTGGGATGGAACACAGAGCCTTTCCCAGGCTGGGCTTGAACTTGGGATCCTCCTTCCTTAGTTACCCCGAGTACTATGATCACAAGCCTGTGTCACAGGGCTGGCTGTCCCATAACCTTTAATGAGGGGTTTTTGTCCTTCCAAGATTGAACAGTCGGTATTATTGAGTGTTTATTTGGTGAACAGCCAACTGATCGCCAACTGTACCAGCATGCCCACACATAGCCACACAGGAGATGTTTACATGGGTTGAATACTTTGCTAAGTCCGAGATCTGGTTAACGATAGAGAGATTTACATCTGTGAGGGAGGCTCCCACACTTGTCCCCGAATCCTATACCAAATTATACCTTCCTGAGCTCTGTATCAACCACTTTAATAGCATTTACATTCAATTTTAATTATAAAATCAGAAATCAAAATTCTATCCTGAATGCTTATATTGTCTATTTCATTTTCTCATTTATTTTCCCATTTTTATTGATACATATATGTGTGGCTACATTGAGCTTGAGGATTTTGGGCAAACCCATTGTTTATAGTTCTTTGGTATTGTAGTCATTCTTAAAGTTTCATCTAGAGCATAGAAATTATCCATTATTTACACATTATTACTAAATTAGCTAATTGGCCATGGCGTGTAATTAAATATGAGGTGGATATTAAATTATTCATGCTGTAAATAAACGCTGAGAGATTTTTGTGGCTCTCACTTTTGGAATAGTGTCATTAGCACTCCTGTGCCCCGGAACTTGCACGTTTTCATTTCTCATGGGCCATAAGTTTCCACATTCTGATGGGCTTTATGAACCCGTAAAAGAAGGAAGGGTGTGACTAATTTGCGTTTCTCCTGCTCTGTCTTGAAAATCTTTCCAGTAGTGCTTTCTAGAGTTCCTGAGTGTGTCTGGGGGTCCACGCCTGGAATTTTAGCGCCGTAGGAGGCTGAAGCAGGGGCAGATTTGAACCCAGCCTGGGTAGTTTGTTTGACAGCCTGGTCAGCACATATGTTCAAAGTGGTAACTTCAGGGTCACAGACTTGTAGCAGCCACGTCAGGTCAACCTTGTGTATGAGCCCACCTTAAAAACATTTTTAGGTTTCTTTTTTTCCCTTGTCCATTTTTTTTTTCCAGTTCTGGGTATGTGGAAGTACATTTAATCAGTTCTTTTTTTAAATTTAACAGTTTATTTTGTAAATGCATGAATTCCAAATTCTGTAACACTTTAGAACCATGAGGTTTGGGGAATCAGTGAGAGTCTATGTCCACCCCTTTTTCAGAGGTTCACCCACTTCCTATCTGACCATTTCTGCCTCTCTTTCTACCCTGCCATTCATGTTGGGGCCTTTTTATGTTGTTATTTTTGTGCATTTCCTAAGAGGGACACCCGTCTGTATTCAGTCTTTTCTGCTTAGTCCATTTCACTGAGCATTACTGACTCTAGGTGGCCTCATATTCATTCAAACACTTCCTATCTGTCTTTCATTATGGCTGCACAGTATTCCATTGTATATAGGTACCACATCTTCTTTAAACATTCCTGTATGGATGGGCAGGTAGGTTGCTTCCAGGATTTGGCTATTATGCATTGTGCTGCTATAAACATGGATATGCATGTGTCCTTTTGGCGTGTTGACTTTATTTCTTTTAGGAACATGCCCAGAGCAGTTGCTGAATCAAATGAAATTTTCATTCTCAGCTTTTTAAGGAAGTTCCAGCCTGCTCTCCGTAATGGTTGGACCAGCTGCATTCCCACCATCCGTGGAGTAGAGTCCTCCCCCGCCCCCACCCCCACTCTCACCAACAATTGTCTTTTGAGTTCCTGATGTGGGCCATTCTCACTGGAGTGAGGTGGAACCTCGGCGTTGTTTTTGTTTGCATTTCTCTGATGGCCAAGGATGAAGAGCACTTTTTCATATGCTTGTTGCACTTCTTCTGAGAAGTTTCTTTTCATTTCAGCTGCCCACTTCTGGATGGGATCATCTATTTTAGAGGGTTTTATGTTTTTCAGTTCATTCAATCATTTCTAATTAAACTTAAATGCTAAGTTATACTAACCAGGGGAAATCAGGTATGGCTGTGGATTGGATCTGGAGTGTCCTCAAAAGCCTCACATATTTGCAAGAAGTGGGACAACTGGAACTCTGTACTGTTGGAGGTAGGGTCCGGCTGGAAAGTATTTGGGGTTTAACTTGGAGGGACTGTGCCACCCCCTCAGGAGCACCCTGGATAGAGAATTCATGTGTGTGTTACTGACTCTTATGCCAGGAAGTAAGAGGGGGCACCAGGAGAGGGAGCCCACCTACAGCTGGAAATAATTAAAGGAAGGAAGAAGAAACATTATTACAGCTTCTTTCTGAGAAAGCTGCAGCCTTGCGGGAGTGTCCAGACATCCACTGGCTCCTCTCTCACTTGGCTCTGCCTTGCTGTGAGCAGCTCTCCACCCCCTGCCACATCGCATGCGTCCTCCCTTGTGGGCTGTCCATGAATGGACTGTGAGAACATCTGAAACCAAGAGCTAAAATAAATCGTTCCTCTCTTAAGTTGTGGATGTCAGATATTTTGTCCTAGCACCAAATAAGTAACTGAGAAATACTTTCTATGTTCAGAAGCCTGACATTTTCATCGAGAGGGACAAAACCACACACAACTTCATGCAGTAAACAATTTCTGGAGCCAGGTCTTAGGCCTGTCATTCCAGCACTCTGGGAAGCTGAGGCAGGAGAATTGCAAATTTGAGCCCAGCCTGGGAAACTCAGCAACTTAGTGAGACCGTATCCAAACAATAAAAAGGGGCTGGGGACGTAGCTCAGAAGGTAGGCACCGTGTTCAGTCCATGGTACCTAAATGACACAAGTGCTTTCCATGGTTGTCAGTTGCCTCAGGGGGATGAAATCATAGCCAAGAGAATTCACGAGGTTGGGGTGGACACTAAGGTGCCCTGGAGCTCGCACATTCGAAGGCCTCTTCCCAGGTGATTTGGAGCCAGTGCCTTTATTTTAAAAATGGAAGGAAACAGAAAAGAAGCAAAAATCGTTCAGGTGCAGTATGTATAGTGCACCAGCTCCCCAAGTTGAATGTAATCATGCTGCATTGCATGTATTAATGAAAATAATAGCATAGGCTTGGCCCAGTGGTGTATGCTTGTCATCCCAGCAGTCTGGGCGGCTGAGGCAGGAGGAGCACAAGTCTGAGCTGAGCCTGGGCAACTTAGTGACTTTACAAGACTCTGTCTCAAGATCAGAAATACAAATGGGCTCAGGGTGGAGACGATGTGTTCCATCCGAAGCACCACACCCAAAAATGATAATTTTTGAGGAAAAAAAACCCTTGATTTTTTTCCAACATATATATGGATGTGAATTTTTCCTTCAACTTATCATTCCATGGTAAACACTGCCTTGATTAAATTCTTTTCCATCCTGTTGTCCACAGCGACACCAAGTCCCTTTATTTTCAGTCTGTGTGTTTCTTTATGGTGAAGTGTGTCCCTTGGGTAGTAACATATTGTAGACTTTTGTTTTCTGAACCAGTCAGCCAGTCTGTGTTTTCTGGTGGTGAATTGGGGCCATTTACACTCAGTGTTATTGTAGTGGCATATTTGCTACATTCCATCGTCATTCTGATGCTTCAGTGTTGATTGATCTACACTCCCGTCAGTTCAGTTTCCTCTTTCTGTTGTTCCCTTTTCTCTGGGGTCTCTAGTGCTGTGGGTATCCCTTTCTTCTCTAAAATTCCTTTAAGTATTTTTTGCAATGACAGTCTAGTGACCATGAGTTTCTCTAGATTTTCTCTGTCATGAAAAGTTTTAATTTCTTCCTCTATTTTGAAGGATAGTTTTGATGCATACTGCCATCTTTCTTGGCTTTATGCTCTCTTGGCACTTGGATGGTGTTACTCCATGATCTCCTGGCCTTTAGAGTTTATGTTGAGAAGTCTGAAATAATCCTGAAGAGTTTGTCTTTGCATTCTCTTACAGTTTTTAATATTCTTTGTGTTGAGTCCCTAAGATTTTAATTATGACCTGTCTTGGGGAGGTTCTCTTCAGGTCAAAGTTATTTGGAGTTCTATATGCTTGCAGAAGCTCAAGGTTCAATTCTTTCTCTGGTTTTGGGAAAATTTCTTCCACAATTTCATTAAATGTGCCTTTTAAATCTTTTGTCTTGTTCTCTGTATTCTCCCGCACTTCCACAATTCTGAGGTTGTTTCTCTTTGAGTCACCTAACAGCGATTGAACCAGATTCTTTTTGTTTTTCGGTGCTCACTTTCCTTATGATCCAGGTTGCCCACCTTGTCTTCAAGACCCGATGATCTATCCTTGAAGTGTTCAAGCTAGTTTCCCATTTTGTCTTGTGAGTTTTCCATGTCCTAGACTTTGACTTCTGTTTTTGTCTGTATGTCTACTGAATTCTCTCACTGCTTGCACTGCCTTCTTTGTATCTTTATTTAGTACCTTAGACTCCCTGTAGTTTTCATCTTGGCCCTTGTTTCTATGATTATTTCCATTTCAAACTCCTCATGTATCTCTTGTATGTCATCCCTGAGCTTTTTGGCCATTAAATCTACTTTTCTTTTGACTTTATTTCCTGTAGGTTCTGCTGTTTCAGAACCCATCGCATCAACTTCTGGGGTGTTGGACCTTTTTACAGTTGGTATATTGCCTCATTTCCCCGTGGTTCTGCTCTCCCTGACTGTAGCGTGGCTGGTGCTGATGGACCCTGTCTGCCCCTCTGTTAGGTGTGTGGGTGGTTCCTTTTTCCGGGGCCGTTGCAGCCTGCTGTGCTGTGTCTCCTGCAGACAGCACGACAATCAGGTGTCTTAGGAGTCCAGCCACTCCACTGGTCCAGTGATTCTCCTGGTTGTACTTGCAGGTGTCACGGTCCCTTTGCCAGTGGGTGCAGGAGTGGTGTGTGGAGAGCGTGGGTGGAGGTGTGCCCGGGCTGCAGGTGCAGCAGGTGTGTGCACAGGGACATGGGTGCTGCAGCATAGGGCTGTGGGTGCTGGCGAGTGTGTGTGGAGATGGTTTGCTGGCATGTTACTAAGGATTTCTGCAGCTGTGTGCACAGGGTGGCTGGCCTGCGGGTTTCTTTTTTGCCACAGCTGTGTAGCTTTGGCATCATATTGACTTTAGCCTTGCCAAATGACTTAGTGACTTTAGAAGAGGCTCCCTCATTTTTTTTTTTTTAATTGGTGGTACTGAGAATCAGCTCCAGGGTCTTTACACTGAGCTACATCCTCAGCCTATATATTTTTTAATTTCTGATTTCAAGGTAAGGTCACAGTAATTTTCTAAGTTGCTGAGGCTGGACTCAAACTTGCAATCAACCTGCCTCAGCCTTCCGGAGTGCCAGGATTGCACACCTGTAAAACAGAGGCACAGAGATTTCAGCTCTGAAGCCACAGATCTCTATGGTTTGTGTCAGAAATATGTCCTCCCCAAAGCCTCACATATTCAGAATTGGATCATGGGGGTGCTGTGCTCACCTGTGGGTTCAACCTGGTATGCTATGCAGAGTGGGGACTGGCCAGGGGTTGGGGGCTGGGGGCAGAGGGTGGACTTGGAGGTGTCTAGGGATCTGTCCATTTCTTCTCTCCAGTCTGTGCACTATTCATTTTGTTAACTGCCTCTGATTTCATAAGTACAGTGTTCCCCCCCCCCCCCCTCACTTCCTTCCTCTGGGTGCGCAGGTTTCCACAGTGGTGCTTTGAATCGGTTTCCTTTCATCTCTTGCACGCCGCTGGGGCCTCTTGCTTTGGGCTTTCCTCTAATTATTCATAGCGCTTCCTTCTGACCCTTTGTGTTTCTGTTATCAGGAGTAAGGGCTCCTCTTTAATTTATGATCTTATTTGAATTGTTCCCTGTTTCTTGGTATACATAAAAACATACCAGTATTGTCTAGCTTTTATTCCGTTTCCTTTCTTCACTTCTCACTCGCCTGCCTACCTACCTTCCTTCCTTCCTTCCTTCCTTCCTACCTTCCTTCCTTCCTTCCTTCCTTCCTTCCTTCCTTCCTTCCTTCCTCCTCCTTTCCTTCTTTCTTTCTGTGGTACTAGAGACTGAGCCCAGGGCTTTCACCCCAAGCTACATACCCAGTCCACTTTTTGTTTTGATTTGAGACAGGGTCTTGCTAATATCCTAGTTCGTCTTGGCTGGGCTTGAACTTGAAATCTTCCTGCCTCAGCCTCCCTGAGTGCTGGGATGACAGGTCCGTGCCACTGGGCCTGGTTTGCTTGGCATTCTTTAATCTGTGCTTAGTTCTGTTGCTCTGTTCTGTCATTTCTGCAGCCTCCATCTCACTTCTCCTGGCCTCTGTTCCTTCTGCCGACTCTGGGCTTAGCTTCCCTTTCCCCGTCCCTCCTGTGGCTCTAGGTGCTCACTGAGGCGTTTCCCCTTTATGTGGGCCTCAGCTGCCGCCCTGGGCTGGATCCCACAGGTCAGGTGGGCATTCTGTCTTCTGTTATTATTGGTCATAGGACATCAGGTGGTTCCCTCTGAATTTCCTTTGTGACCCCATGGCTTCTGAAGGGCAGACGGCTTGGTTCCTACATATTTGAGATTTTTCTGTGATAATTTCTGTTGCTGCCTTCTGGTTTCACGTTTCATACTCTTCTCTTTTTTTCAGTCCTGTAAAGACACTGGAAATTGCAAACTTATAAAAATGCCGGAACTAATGTTGTGGCCTAACACTACATAATCTTGAGAAAGTCCCTGGTAAGCAGGAGGATGGGGCATCCCGTGCTGTTGAGCAGAATGTTGCCTCATCAGTCGATTTGGTATGGAACACTGTTCAAGTTCGATGTTTCTTCATTGATTTTGTATCCATAGTAATGACATGTCTGTTATCAAAAGTGCAATATTTATTTAGTTATTTGTGTGTGGTTCTGAGGGTCAAGCCCAGGGCCTTCATAGTGAGCTACAACCTCAGCCCTTTTTATGTCTGTTTTTAAGGCAAGGTCTTACTAGGTTGCCCAGGCGGGCCTCGAACTTGTGATCCTCCCGTCTCTGTCTCCCACAGTGCTGAGGTTATAGGCCTGCACCACTGGACCCGGCGAGGAAGTGGGGTATTTAAATTCCCACCTTTCACTGTGGTGTAGTCTGGCTCCTTTCAGATCTCTAATGTTTTCTTTATGTGGTTAAGGGGTCCGGTGTGGATATAAATCAGCTAGAATGTGTAGATCCCCTGATGAACTGACTGCTACCTTTATATAATGAAGCCTTCTGCTTCCTTTTAGAGTAAGTAGCTGGGTGTCTACTTTATATAAGTAGAGCTGCCCCTGTTTCCTTCTGGTCTTCATTTGCAGGACCTACCTTTTACCATTCCTTTCTTTAAAAATCTTTCAGTGCCTTTTAAGGCAAAATGATGAGTCAGTCACATGCAAATGCAGTTGTTTGCTTTTTAAAAATCTATTCAATAGTCACCGTCTTTTGATTGGAGAATTTTTTTTTCATTTACATTTAGTTAATTACAAATACACAGTTACTAGTGATACTTTGTTACCTGTTTTCTGGTTGTTTTATAGATACACTGTTCTTTTCTTTCTTGCTTGCTTCCTTCCTCTGGGGTTTGGTGAGTTCTACAGTGGGAAACTTGGAATGTTTCTCCTATCTTCTGTGTATCTACTATTGGCTTTTACTTTGTGGTTACTCTGAGGTTTACATGAATCATCCTTATACCTTCCAGGCAATTGCCAGCTGAGGACAATTAAGCGCTGATTGCATTCAAAAATTCTCCTCCTCCTCCAAACACATCTTACCCTTCTAATGTCACAATGCACACGTTTTTGTAACTTGTATTTCTTAAAGAATTCTTGCAGCTATAGTTGTTGTTAATAGTATTTTCCTTTAGCCTTTATGCTACAGCTACAATGGACTTACCCAGTGCCATTGCACTATTCTTAGAGTTTGACTTCAACAACATCCTTTCCTTCATACTGAAGGAGTGCTAGGACAAGGGGAAGTGAAGCAGGGTTCCGTGGGTGCTTTTTCTGCCTGCGATGTCTCACATTCATTCTTAAGGAGACACTTGGTACCCCACAAGATGTTTGCTACAATTGCGGCTGGGAGGGAGCCAGGGCAACAGCAGCCAAGATGCGGCGTTCTCTGGCATTAGGATCCCGAAGCCCTCAAAGCCACCACCGGAGCCATTGATGCCGACACGAGGCAGAGCTGGAAGGTTTGGGACCAAGTAAAGACTCACAACCCTGAAGCTGTGGGAGCTCGACAAGATTGCTGGTGGCATGTGGCAAGATCTCACTGGTAGAGTCGTAAGGATGTCTGAATGAATATGAGCAGGAGAAAGAGAATGCAGTCACCCTTGGAGGCAGGTCATGATTCCCCGGGGCACCCTGTGTACCTCAGCGTGGGAGGGCATATGGAAGCCGTCTCAAGAGAGAAAGTTGGTAAAGACGGTACCACTGGAGAACAGGTACGCTGGGCCAGCTAGGATCTGTGTGGCTGTGGTGGTGGCTTTCAGGCACCCACTGCCTGTTTCCAGGAAAACACCTTCCTGTCAGCAAAATCCTCATCCTGAGGGGTTGCCCGATGTGTGGTCAGTTTTCACAACAGCTGATGTGCAGGTCTTTAAATGGCAGGTCCAATCCCTAATGGCTTAGCAGCAAAAACAGGGAAGGTGAATCCTTCAGATGGAGGAGACATCAGGAAACAAGAGGGCATTCCTACAAAGCAGGCTCACCTGACTTAGGCTGACGCTTGAGGTGGACGTGGGAGAGACTGTGGCTGTAGCATATAGGCTGAGGGGCAGTCCTGCAGGGGCACAGAAGGCAGGAGGAAGTGGGGAAGTGGCTCCTGGGGAAGAGAAGCAGTGGAGGGAGCCCAGGAGGGGAGACGACAGAGGGGACACATCGTGAACCACTGTCCAGGGCCAGACGAGTGGCCAGAAGGGACCAGGCAACAGCAGCCCTGGCTCAGAGACATGCCCCTGATGGACCCCACACCAAGAGAGAAGAACAGATGCTGCCCTGCACTATGTGCCCAGAAGACATTTTTTTTTTTTAATAAAAAAGGTAAGAAAAAGGAATAGTATTCATTCCATGGTCTGTGCTGTAGTAGCGTAACTGAAATGTTGACTCTGACATCTGTAGAGAATTTGTGTTTTCCAGGATGCTACATAGTTTCATGTCAGCCTAAAAGTGTAATCTCTGTGTAGATTGTTACCCAGTGGTGGTGTCATCAGCGAATTCAAAACAGGTGCCAGTGATTTTTTAAATAAACACTTGATGTTAGCTTTGATGTTAAGTAAAGAGGTAGTTTTTTTTTTTTTTTTTTTTTTAAGGACAGGGTATAAACTCAGTTGGATGTGTTCAGGACATGAAGTCGGCTGCCTGGTATCCATGTTGAGATTTTATTAAAAAACATAACAAATCCATGTCATGTTTTCTATCTGTTGAAAATTAATGCATGCATTAGGAACACTGACTTGCAGAGGTGAGCTGTGGGGTTGGTGGGTTTCAATTTTTTCACATGAGCTCCAATGTAGTCTAATCACTATAGAAATAGATTTTATCTAGATTTTTAAAATTCTTTAAGTAAACAAGTAAGCACGGGTCAGGGATAAGGTAAGTGTGCCGGGGGGTCATATGTAGGGTGAAAGGCCCCAGCGATGTGGGGCTAATGCCAAAAGGGACTCCAGACCCAGACCCAGAAGCAGGGGCAGGGAGAGAGGCGGCCACGGCAAGGGAAGGGGCTTCAATGACTGCCCATGGGTCCTGGGAGGCATCTATATGTACAATTATTTTATTATTATCTAAATACCAGTTATAAAATAATAAATGCAACATTAATATAGTCATATGTTAATTATATATTACATATTACCTTTGTTGCATATAATTATATATAATATGTAATAATTGTATAATGATATATGTTCTATATAATGCATCACATGATGTATAATACATAATATATAATACGCTATGCAGTATTTATTATAATGTGTTGTTTATTTTGTATGTCTGTGATATATGAGGTTTTGTTTAACTCATTCTCTGTACCTCCCATGTCCATCCTCTCCTCCTCCCTCCCCCTCTCTCCCAGCACTCTTCTGTCCCAGAGCAGATGCACCTAGCAGGACCCTCCAGGTCTCTGATGACCTCGTTGTCTTCCGTAATCTCCAGATGACGTAACCCTGCCCGTCTGCGTCTGTCCATGCATGCCTTATGTAATCCTCTTGCTTGCAGGCCACCCCTGCTGAGTCCCCCTGCAAGCCGGGCACCCCGATCCAGGGAGCAGCAGCAATGTGGACTGAGGTGTCGTCTTCTCAGGGAGACACAGACCTGGGAGACATTGGCTCACACTGTTTCCACACCTGTCTCTACCTCATCAATCTCTAACAGTGATCTGAGTGATCTCTGTTCTAAAATGGGTTTTCTGTTTTAATTTGGAAAGTGTAGATATGACCTGCCCTCGTAGGGTTAAAGCAAAAGGACATCTGAGAGCTCTTGGGAGATTTCAAGTTTGAAAAATAAGTATGCATTTTCCCTACAAGACAGAATTTGCAGCTTTTTCAATTGGAAAATTACTTAAACTCATCATCAGAACATTATTAGTATTATTATTATCGTGGTACTAGAGATTGAAGCCAGGGCTTCACATTGAGCTACATCCCGAGCCTATTTTGTATGTTTGATTTCCAGAAAGAGTCTCAATGTGTTGTTCAGTTGCCCAGGCTGGGCTTGAATTTGTGGTCCTCCTGACCCAGCCTCCCAGATGCTGGGATGAAAGGCCTACACCAGTGGGCCTGGCAAACTTTCTGATAATTACAAGTTTGAAGTCATGAGAAGATACTGAATACTGCGTTGCTAGTAATATTGAACAAAGGCAGCTAGATTCCGCCCCCTGCTTTAGCCTTACGTGAAGGTTTTTGAAATTCAGATTTCTGTCTGAGTACATTGGCCACGTTAACAACCTGAGAAAAACCCTGCGGCAGAATGAGTGAGTGGACTGACTGTGTCCTCCCTTCTTTCAGGTGCTGTCAGTGTGGTGGTGTGAGAAGGTGGGCCGTGGGAAGGCAGCAGGCCTGAAGTCTTATTTGGAATGGAATTAAGGCTTTCTCTCGTCTCTCTCTCTCTTTTGGTTTGTTTTTGTTTTATTTGTGGTTTGGGAGATGGATCTCAAGGCCTTCATATGAAGCTACTTTTCTGCCCCATTTTTTGGTTTTGATTTTGAGACAGTTACTTTCTTGTTGCTGGGACAAATAACCTGACACCACGACTTAATGCAGGAAGGTTCATTTTAGCTCACAGTGTCAGGAAGTCTCAGTCCTCTCACAGACAGCTGGCAGTGGCGGGAGGGGCCAGTGGAGAGCAGCTGTTCACAGCATTGCGTGAGGAAGGACCAGGGTGTGGGGGAGAAGCGGGGGCAAGGGTATATCCTTCCAGGCCACACCCTCAGTGGTCCATCACACTCTAAGTAATCCTCTCCTCTTGACCAGGCCCCACCTCCTAACAGCACGTGAAATCCATAGATAATCAACAGCGTCCAAACACTTTTGGTCTTTGGGGACCATTCAGGATCCAAGCCGTAACAGTGTCTTGCTGAGTGGCTAAATTGCCCAGGCTGTGCTCGAATGTGCAATCCTCCTGCCTTGACCTCCCCCTGCACGGGATTATGGGCTGGCAGAGCAGGTTAAGCTGGGATTAAGGTGTTTACATGGGGCTTCAAGCAGGCACGGACAGGTTTCTCTCCCACCTACATTTGAGAACATGTCAGGAAAGCCCTTAAGACACACCAGTTTCTGGGCTGGGCTCCAGATTGCCATCCTCCTGTCTCAGTCTCCTAGAGTCTTAGGATGACAGGCCTGTGCCACTGGGCCCAGCTCTGATGAATTTTCCTATTAATCGGCTTCTAGTTGTGTGCATTTTTTGTGTATCTTTTAGAGAGTATATCGTATCCCTGGAGAAAAAATGGCTTTACTTCATGAAGGGGCTTCGTGGCCAGAAAGGTGCTCTTTGTGAGCTCGTCATCGTCACAAAAGGAGAAAAGATTTTCACCCAGCGAAAGGACATCCGTGCCAGATGTGAGGCACCTTTGTTTTTTCACTCTTTCCCCCGTTTTTTTGTAGGCTGGCAGCTGAAGGAAATGAAACAAGGGCTGGCTTGGTCAGCTGGAGGAGCAGAGGCCCTGGAGGAGGAGCACACACTGCGTTCATTCCCCGTAAGACACACTGTTCCTATTGCTTTTGACTTATAATAGAAATGACAGTTGGGTTTATTTCTTCCTGTGTGTACAGAACTTAAGTCCCCGAACAATTCAGGAGCCCACCAGTGAGGCTTCAAGTGGAGTAGTTTTCTGTGAGAACCATTCTCGATGGAGTGTTTTCTCAGTCTGTTTATCTGTCTGCCTCCATCTCTCCTTCGCAGGCACATATGCACTCGAATTTACAGAACAGTGTAACTGACCAAGTTAATTAGCACCACATGGGAAATAGGACATCATTCTCTCTGTAACGTAAAATTTACATCCAATGTTATTTGCCGTGGGTCAATTCCTGAGTATTTTCAGTGCCCTGTTGGTACTAGACACTTTGGAGCGGTCTGTCCTGTATCTTATATTTGTTATATGAGTGCTAGAGGGTAGTCTTTCATTTCTCCTGTCATAATCATATAAATAGAAAAATCCTTTTACCTGGAGCAATTCTTTTGCTCACAGAAGTGGAAATATTCCTGCATGCGCAGAGTTCCACCTCTGCTCTCACGGAGTGTCGTGGTCTGGCTGTGCATGGTTCCCTACAAGCCTCGTGCACCTCGGAGGTGGGGCCTGGCTGCAAGGAGCAAGCGCTTGGGACTTGACGTGGGGTGTGTGCTGGTTCCGTCCTTCTTCCCGCCATGCTAGCTCTGGAGTGCAGTGGCCACCGGCCACGTAACCCTGTCACGTCATCACGAGGACACCAGCTTCCCACATCTGGAATGCTGTCCTCTGCCACGCCTGGTGTATATTTACAACTCATTTTGCCTGAAGTATATTTTGCTTGGCTCTTTTACTTATTTATACTTTGGCTGATGTTAGAGAAAGCATGCAACTTCCAGGTCACGTCGCTAATGGCGACCGTCTCTGAGTGCACCCATCTTCCCGCGAACAGCTCGGTGCATCCTTCCTCACGGCAGTGTAGTACTCCGCGGAGTATGGGGTCTGCATCGTCTTCATTGTTTAAAACCTTGATATCGTGTCTGCTTACAGACTGTCATATTCACCTGTCAGCAGGTACTTCTGGAGCCAAAGGGAACCCAGGGTTAGCCATGTTGTTGCTTCTTCCCCAACCTCTGAGTACTTCTGATTTTGAATAGACTTCATGTCTTAGCAGATTTGCCATATGTCCAGGCCACCAGCAGAAAACTCAGTCACCTTCAATTCTTATGTATTTAGGTTTTTTTTTTCTTTGAATATTAGGGATGAGAACAGACCCTTCACACTGAGGTACATCCCCAGTCCATTTTTGATTTTGAGATGAAGTTGCTAAATTGCCTAGGCTGGGCTCAAATGTGTAATTCTCCTGTCTCAGCCACCTAGAATGCTGGCATTATAGGGCTGAGCCACGAGGTCTAGCTTATAGTTATTTTTTAAGTTTTAAAACATTTCAAATATTGCAGTAGCTTACCCACTGCTCCTCTCAACTCGGCTGTCTTTCTCTCTCCTTAGGTCTCCCTCCCTAACTCTACATGGCTGTGATACTCAGAAAGTATAAAAACAAGAATATGTCATAAACAGCTGTCTCTTACCACAGGTACTCCTTTTAAATAGACTTCAGTGGACATAATTTTTCTAGAAAATTACCAGACCTATCCACCTGGTACACAACTTGCCACAATCTAATGTGTCTTTTTAAAACTCATTTTCTCTTTCTGCTTCCTTTTAAACAAATCATGTCTGCATTATACCGAATAAAATCATTCAGATTTTTATGTTTTTTCTTTGCTTTCATCTTTTTTATTGACAGTGTAGCTAGAGCTACAAAGGATGTATTAGATTCTATCAAACTAATAAATATAAATATAATCATTTAATTGTAAATGGAAACAGTCTTCGTGGACACATTAGCACCAAGTGCTAGAAGCAAGGGAAGAAGATAGCACCGGGTGTGGTGGCACAGGCCTGTCACCTCAGCACATGGGAGGTTGCGGCGGGAACACTGCTGTGAGCTGGAGGCCAGCCAGGGCTGCACAGTGAGTTCAGGACCAGCTTGGACCACAGAGCCTGACTCTGCCTCAAAAATAAATAAATAAATAAATAAAAACAGAGAGCAGGGAAAGGGGAGGAAGAGGAGCAGCTAGCACAGGCACTAGGGTGGCCGAGATGAGGGTCTCACGGGAAGAAAGGCTCCCAGTGGTTGATTTCCGGTGAGAACTGAAGAGCGAGGTGTGGAGAAGAGGCCACAGCGATTCCCACGACATGCGTGGCTTTGGGCCTTGAGTGAAGGCCACGGTTGGTGCTGCTGGCGCCACTGGCTCCTTCCGATCCCCTGGAACCGGGGACAGGAGCTTCCGGCCCCCGAAGCGCGGGCCCCTGCACGTTGGGCGGGTCATGTCACCATGAGATTTCTTTTGCCTCATGATGTTCCGGCTGAACGTGTCTGACGGTCACGTGCCAGCCGCTGGGACAGAACGCCCAACACTGGCTGCTGTAGACCAGGAGGGCGAGTGGTGCCCACGGCTTCGGAGGACTCAGCCCACGGCGCTTTGGCTCCGAGGCAGGGCAGAATGGCGGGGAAGAGGGACTTGGCTCGCCTGGCCGCAGCCGGAAGCACGGAAGTTGAGGGTTCACACACACACCCGCAGTCACACCCTACCGGGCCCTCCAAGCTAACCCCACGACAAGCCTTGAACTTACCACAGCGAATAAGTCTCCCCATGAGGGCGGCTCCCCTGCCACCCAGTCCTTGTCCAGAATCCCTCCTCCAAACACGTGTGACTCTGGGAGAACATTCTAGATCTAAACCATCACAGATGTGCTTACAAAGGTCTTTTGGCATGTTCTCTTGGTTAAACATACTGCCTTGGCCACTCAACAAAGCTGGTCTTTCTTAACACCCGAGAGGAAAGTGTCACACAGTTGTCCTGTGACCGACTGACTTTCCCCGAGAACTAGTCATTCCTGAGGGGGTTGAAGAAGCAGAAAAGAAGAGAAGGAGAAGGGGAGCGGGGAAGGGGAAGAGGCAGAGGTGGCCTGGCTTAGACTCTTCCTTAACTAACCCTCCAGGTTAGTGGACTGATGATACCAGCCTGAAGGAAAAGGTGTCTCCTAGGTAATGTCCTCCGAGAGTCTTCCCTTGGAAGCCAGCTGTGGTGGCGCATGCCCCTAAACCCAGCACTCAGGAGGCAGAGGCAGGACTGCCACAAGTTCAGGGCCAGCCTAGACTGTGTTCAGGACCATCCTGGACTTCAGAGTGGAACCCTGTTTCAAAAACTACCCACCCACCCAACCAGTCAGTCCACCATCAAAGAAATAATTACTTTTCCTTTGGGTAAGAATCCTAAGCAGTGACCAAAATCCCGATAGATGACGCGTAGCTCCCCAGAGCACGATTCAGCAGTGACACAGCCAGCGAGAGTGTGACGGGGAGGCTTAGGACAGGAACGAACGAACTGGGTAAAGGCAGGAAGCAAACAGAAAAAGGTTTTTTTCATCTTTGTGGAATTATCTTTTTGAGAAATTTTTAAGCAAGTATAATGGTTTGCTAATCGTCTTGTATCTTTCAATCTGTTGAACACAAAATAGCTCTAACATTTCAAAATTTCTCAAGCCTTTGCAGTTTATTTTTGATAGTGGTCCTGTACATTATTAAATATAATGCTATGTGGTTTGTGATTTTGAATGATTTCAAAATTTGATTTGCTGATTGTACATGAGAATACATTGCGAAGAATACATATGCAAAATGGAGATGTTTTGTAGCCTAAGAGGCCTCCCTGTGCTGGGTGGTGAGCCGCCCCGAAGGTCCTGTTTGTCATGGTGAAGCAGAGAGAGCAGGTATGAAGCTGCTTGGACTCCCTGGCAACTCTCTCCTGTGTCTGAGCCCTCTGTGCCCGTGTCCTTAGAGTTATTAATGAGCTCTGGCACTACCTAAGCTCTCTGATGGGTTGAGCCCAGTTTGGCAGCCTCTCCATTCATGTGTGCCCTCAGATCTTGATGAGGGTTTGGGGCATTTCAGGTTTCTAGGTCTCGGTGGGATAAATTGATAATCTATAATTTTATTCCATGACTATGGACACTGTACTGATATTTGTTAAAGGAACCAAGGGAGCAAATATTTGTGAGTATAGATTCAGACAGTCGCTGCCTTCCTGTACATAAAGACATCTGGTATAATGGAAGGGAACACCCTGTGGAGGAATAGGGGCTACGATCTGTTCTCATGACTATGTAGATTATCTGTGAGAATTCTGCCCTCAAATCTCTGCTCATCCCGCAAGACCACACCCTTAGCTTTCTGCCTCAACATTTCCAACTCAGCTACTGTGGTCACCCTGATGGGCCAACGACATCAGGCATCCAGGGTGGGGCCCCCAGACTCATGCTCCCCCATGCCAACGACCTAGTCAACAGGGCCCTACTCCATCACACTTGCTAAGGATCAGCTCTGCTTTGTGGGAAGGCTGCAGAGTTCCACCTACCCCGTGGAGCTCCCTGGGCAGCTGTCCCAGTCAGGAGAGAGCTCCAGCCCCGCCTTCCTTGTGAGAGCTGGCAGGGTGTGAGCACTGTCCTGGCCTGTGTGCTCGCTCATCTATACCGCTGCCCCTCTGTCTTCCCAGGGGACATGTGAAGTGTCACCTCCCTTTGCGTCTCAAACACGCCCTACATTTGAAATGTGCCGTCATCTATAAGGGAAAGAGGAGCGAAGGGCGCATGTCTTCTGTTCTGAAGGAAACCCAGGCATGAAGGCCAAGTGCGTGTGACCGGCAGCACAGTGTGTGGACAATCCAGAGCTGTGACACCAGGCCTGGCGTGTTGGCATGAGGACGGCTGCTACTGCCCTGAGCGTCACTGCCCACTCCCAAGGCAGAAGGACCCAGAACTCGGTGGTGTCCGAACTTGGCTTCAGCAATGCCTGCCTGCTTGCCTTGTCCTTCATTCCTTTCTTTTTTCTTTTTCTTCCTTTCCTTCCTTCTTCTTCTCTCTCTCTCTCTCTGTCTCCCTTCCTCCCTTCCTTCCTTCCTATCTCTCTCTCTCTTTTTCTTTCTTTCTCTCACTCTCACTTGTTACTAATACAGGGTCTTTCACTCTATAGTCCAGGATGGACTCAAACCCATGACTGTCCTCCTGCCTCAGCCTCCGAGTGCTGGGCTTATAGGCATACACCAGCACCTGTACTCATTTTGACCCAGTGAATCTATCACCAGGCGATTTCCGAAGATGACTACTATTTTTCTTACTTGTAGATAACCAGAAATTAAAGCTAATAAGCAGGATTTTTTTTTTAGATTTTCTTAAATTTTTTAACCAAGTGTTTTAAAGGACAGAGAAGAGCCCCCAGTTTCAAGCAGTATTTAGCAGAGCTCGCCTTGAGGTTGTTTTGCATTTCTTTCTTCAAATCAAGTTTAGTTTAATTTTTGTGGTCCTGGGGCAGGGGATAAGTCCAGAGCCTTCATGCTGAGTCACATCCCAAGCCATTCTTAGTTTTGATTTTCAGACAGAGTCTCAGTATGTCACCAAGTACCCAGGATGGACTTGAAGTTGTGATCCTCCTGACTCAGCCTCCCAGAATGCTGGCATTACAGTCCTGCCTCAACAGGTCCAGGCCAACTTCTGATCTGTAAGATGCAAAGCCCAGGCTGGGAGCTGGACAGTAGAGATCCTCAATGTCTGCATCCCCCAAGGCACAGAAATTTAGGCAGTTTGCTTAGATTAGTGATCTCTGACAACCTCACATGGTTGTCTAAGGACAAGACGGGATATTGCACAAAGACAGATAGCACACCTTCCTCATATTTATGTGTTCTGCATCTCTCCTGGAAGGTGACATATCTGGGTAATGAATAACACTCGGTAGCTGATGAACCGCGTGGTGGGGAGTCACCCCTGGCATCACCACTTGCGCTGACAATTGGGACGTGAGCTGCTTGTGGAATTTCCTAAGCACAGATTTGGTTATCACCTCAAACCATCTTCCCTCTATTAAAATCACATCCTTTATGATACAGAAAGGGAAATATTATTTAAAATGATGCATTATCTTTCTCAAAATAGAAGAGATGAATTTAAATATACCTGTCCTAAGGAAAAAGGCCACACGTGACAGATTTGTTAGTTACTCCGAGCTGATCACTGTCCAGTGTCCATGTGAGTCAACACACTGTGTTGTGCCTGGTGGACATGTACAAATATTTCTTGCCAATTAAGAAAAGCTATCCTCAGAGACTTATTTCTAAATTTAATATATCAGAGGAACAAAATCAGCAGATTGGAGTAAATAAATCATCCAATTGTGGAACCAAGTTTATTATGCAAATTTTGGCCAATGTTTGAATACCCTCTAGGGCTATAAAGGTGGCACAAATTCTCTTTAAATTTTTAAATTTTATTTATTCTGGCCTCAAACACATGGAAGTTCTCATGCCCCAGCCTTCCAAGGGTTGGGAATATAGTTGTGCACCACTATGCCTGGCTAATTATTGTGTGGTGCTGGGAAATCGAACCCCGGGCCTTGCACATGCTAGGGAGGTACTCTAACCACTGAGATACACTTCCAGCACAGCACGGTTTTCTTTAGAACCAGGTCGTCTTTTCAGTTCATCCACTGACAGACATGCAGGTTGCCTCCAGGATTCAGCTTTTGGGAGCTGTACAGCTATAAAGGTGTATGCATGTATTACGGATATATGGTGTCTT
Organism: Ctenodactylus gundi; assembly: GCA_004027205.1. Classification (NCBI taxonomy): domain Eukaryota; kingdom Metazoa; phylum Chordata; class Mammalia; order Rodentia; family Ctenodactylidae; genus Ctenodactylus; species Ctenodactylus gundi. Next base: position 286,224 of record PVKB01001985.1, read on the forward strand.
TAAGTCTTTTGGAAAGATACCCAGGAAAGGTATGGCTGGCTGTAATGAAATTTTGGTTTTCGCCTTTTTAAGGACTCTGCATTCTTGCTCCCGCAGTGGTTGCGTTAGTTTATAATCCCACCAACAAGGTGGACGCATCTCTTTTCCCCTCACTCATCCCAGGATTTGCCCTTCTTTGACTTCTTGATGCTAGCTACTCTTACTGGGGCAAGGTTAAATCTCAGTGAAACTCTTGAGATTTTTTTTTCTCTTATGTTTTCCTTTGTTTTTTGAGATAAAGTCACACTCTTTAGTCCAGGCTGGCTCTGAACTCACTATGTATTCCTGGCCGGCATCAGATTCATAACAGTTGTCCTGCCTCAGCCTCCAAGTGCTGAGATGACAGGCGGGCACTGCCATGTCCAGCACTTGAGGTTGGCAGATGGGTTGGAGCTGTCTCACCTTTAGGTGAAGATGCCACCCAGAACTTTTGTAGCTGAAGAGAAGTCCATGGCTGGCTTCAAAGGACAAGCTGGCCTTTTCATCAGGGGCCAAACCAGCTCTGGGGATTTTAAGTCTCAGCCAGTTCTGACTTAACATTCTGGAAACCCCGCGGCCTGTGGAGTTAGACCACACCAGCTCTGCCTGTGCTCTATAAATTGAAGAGTAAGACTCGGATGGCAGTACATCTGTTTCCAACATGGTTTACTGAATATTTTAAGCATCCTGTTGAGGCTGCTGCTCAGAAAGAAAAAAAGAGATTCCTTCCAAAGTATTACTGCCCATTGACAATGCACTTGGTCACCCACGAGCTTGGACTGGAGATGGATTACAAGCTGGAAGTTGATTTCATGCCTGCTAACCAAACATTCATTATGCAGCCCATGGGCCAGGTAGTAATTTTGCCTTTCAAGTCTGATGATTTAAGTGATACATCTTACACGACTATCATTTCCATGGAAAATAATTCCTTGGATGAATGTGGGGAGAGTAAATTAAAAACCTTCTGGAAAGAATTCATCATTGTAGGTACTATGAACAGCAAGAGTGAGTCCCCGGGAGAAGTGAGAAGAGCGGCCCTAACCGAGTGTGGGAGAAGCGATCCCAGTTCTCACAGGTGTGTGCCAGGCCCGCAACACCTCGAGGGAAGTAACGGCAGATGCGGTAGAAAGGGCCAAAGAGTTAGAAGTGGAACCAACCGGAAGACAGGGGTGAGTGGTTGAAACTCTTGGAAAGACTTGAGTAGAGGAGAAATTCTGCTTTGTGCATGAGCAAAAGGAAATGATTACAGAAGTTCATAAAATACTTTCTGAACTCCCATGGCTGTTTCTTGATGTGCTGCACCAACAATGTTAATGAAGATACAAGTTGTATTTCTAGTGGAGAAAAGAATGTGCAGCTCATAAAATCTACAGGTTAATCTGTGGTATGAGAGTGATCAGTAGCTTCACAGGAGCTGAGCGTGAGAAGGGGGAGGCATGGGACAGGGAAGGGTGTCCTGCTGGATAACTGTGTAGATCTTGTGGAAAATGGGTGCCAAGAAACATCCTTAAGATCCGAAGCAAGAATGTATCTTGGGGGAATGATGTTGCCATAGAAAAACAAGTGGTGTAGACCAGTGTTTACCAGCCTTTCCAGTCACCAGTGACTGGCTCTGCTGACCTGACAGGAGGTGGACCTCAGGTGACAATGTGAGTGATGGGGAGCAGCTGTAAGTACAGGTGGAGCTCCGCTTGCTTACCTGCTGCTCACCTGCTGCTGTGTGGACCAGCTCTTAGTAGGCTCCAGGAGACTCCTGGTCTAGACAGGAAAAAGTCCTAGCAGAAGCTGAGCTGAAATGGTCTACAACATTGAAGAAGACTCCTTGACCTTGATGCATGACCAACTTAAAGAGTTTCCAGGAAAGTGAAGATATTGACGATGTGAGTCATGCAGGTTTGTGGGCTCTGGTTGTTAATAGTTTAAACCTAAAATGTCTCCTGAAAGTCTCGCATGTTGGGAGGGTGACTGGATCATGGAATCACTAGGGTAGATTTATCCATTGGGGAAGAGGTGGGATCTGGTGGGAGGGATGGGCCACTGGGGAGTGGCCTTGAAAGGTGTGTCTTGTCTGGCTCCTCCCTTTTCTCTCTGCTGCCTGGTCATGATGGGATGAGAAGGTGTCCTCCAGCAGGCCCTTCCGCCGTGGAAGGCAGCCCGCCATGCTTGGGCTGTGTGCATCCTGGAAACTGTGAGCTGAAATGAACCTCTCCTCAAGTTGCAGGTGCTGGGTCTTGCATCCCAGTGATGAGAACATGACGAAGACACTGGTATATACTTGGAATTTGATCACAGGTGGTGGAGAAGTCATTAATTTTAAATGCTTAATACCTCTCATATTAATTGAACACTGTCTTATATTGTTTTTCAGGTGTTTCTAGATGTGAATCTTATAATCTAAATTACAGCAACCATTCAGCCATGAGACAAAATGTTATTTTCGAAACACCAGCTTCACAGCAGCAGTTTGGGCAAATATTTTTAAAGAGAGTGGAAGAGTCAACTAATATTTTTCAACCTTAGACAATCAGTTGAATTTTCTTCCTTCATTTTGAAATGTAAAAACTGTATTGTGGTCTGGATCTGGAATGTCCTCCAAAAAGTGTGTCTTGTGTTTGGATGTCATGGGTTCTCCATGGAACCATGTGCTGTTGGGACATCAGGGCCTGGTCTGGAGGGGTGGGTTACAGGTGTGTAGACTGGATTGCAGGCACAGGGTGGGGCTTACCACACCTTCCACACCTGGAAGGGGCGAGACACTGAGTCTGGACCAGGGGCGGATCCAGGACCTGGAAGGATACACAAGGTGCTTCCTGCCTTCCCTAGGGACTAGACTCAACATGACTTGGCTTCCTGTTAGCACTGTCATGAGGAGCGGCCCCTCCACCTCTGCCTCTGCCGTGGGCATCTACTGCTGCCAGCCTCCCTTGAGTGGACTGTGCCCTTCTGAAACTGCAGGGCAAAATAAATTTCCTCCCCTGATTTGTGGTTGTTGCATCTTGAGTCATAGGAATGAAAAAGTGACAGAGTTAAAGAAGAAATCAAAACAATGGTCATCATTTCCTTATTTTCAGTGATATTGCGTTGGCCCAAGTCCTGTGCAGATCTGGCTGTTACAATGGATGTGTGGTTTTTATCTCGCTGTTTTGTTTTGCATTTCTCTGATGACACATGCCGCAGAGTCTCTCTCCAATGCGTCTTCTTGCTGTGCGTCTGTCTCCTTGATGGACGTCTCTTTAGGTCCTGGGAATATTTTCAAACACTTGGTTGTATTCACATAGTTGAATTTTAAGGTTTCTTTGGATAGTTTGGATTTCAGTGCCTGACCTCGTAAGTCTTCATAAATATTTCCTCCCAGTTGCAGCTTGTCTCCTCACTCTACGCTGTCTCTTGCAGACAAAAATCTTCTTTCTAAGAACACTAGTCATAGTGGGTCAGGAGCCCGCCACACTGACGTGTGTCTGAACCATATTGCCTTAATAACGACATCTGCAATTAACCCTACTTCTAAATGAGGCCACGTCCTGTATCCTAGGGCAACTACACACGGACTTCACATATAATGTTATTCAACTGTTACCGTCAGCTAAGATGCTGTTTCATCTGAGTCTTATTTTACAGTCTTACAGTGTGTTTTAGCCCATTTCCCATGGACATGGAAAAATGAAGTCTCATTTGTTACAGAAAAGAGAAATGACTCAGATTCCCGCTAAGAGGAGGTGACACCTGGTGTCCTCCCTCCACTGGATCTTGGGGTTACTACAGACCTGTAAACACCACTGTTATGGTTTGGATCTGGGATGTCTCCCACAGCCTCAGGTGTTCACAAGGTGATTCAATTGTGGGTTTGTCCTTTGCTTTCCTGTGCTGTGAAAAGAAGGGGCCTGGCTGAGACAGGCAGGTCACTGGGGCTGGACCCCGCAAGGGTGGCACGGCCCACAAGAGTTACAACTTCCTCACCAGCTCGGACCTTCGCTCTCTCTGCTCCCTGCCCTGCTATGTTCCAGCAACTTCCTCCAGCTGGGCCTCCGCCATGTGCCTCTGCATTGCCAGCCGCCCACGCAGGGACTGAGACCACCTGAAACTGTGAGCCAACATGCTGCTTTCCTCCCTTCAGCTGTGCGTGTTGAGCATTGTGACCCAGCAGTGAGACAGTGACTATGATAGCCGAGTACCCCCACTTTTCCCTTCGTAGTAGTCCTGGCTCCTGTTCTTATGGTGACACCTCACCACCATCCTGTATCGGATGTGTGGTATGCAGGGATGTACCTGGTTTCATTAGTTCCCAGGCATGAAGACGTTGTTCTTGGATGATCAAGATACTGCATGTCTCTCCTTACAGCACTGAGAGGCCGAGGTGAACAGATCACAAACTCATATTCAGCCTGGACATTTCAGACACTTAGTCAGAACCTTCCTCAAAATAAAAATAAAAATAATATAAAAAATGTCTGTGGCTGTAACTCAGTGTGAAGGTCCTGGTTTCAACCCCCTGCTGGGCTTGATGTGCATGGTAAGATATGGAGCTTTGAGCCAACAGCAGGCCAGGACAGAGCCATGACATCCTGTAGGTAGCAGGAGGATACTATGTATGTATGTGGTGAGAATTTATATTTTTCATGACAGAGCCAACTGAGGCAGATTCTGCTTCCTGGAGAGTGACACAATGCTGTCTGCTAATGTAATACTAATGTAAGGCATGAGCTCATTTCTGCAAACTTCCGACTCTGAGGAGGACTCTGACTTCTCGTGGCTCACACACGAGGTGCCTCACCAACTGCAGGCACAGCCCTGCACTGCTGGCAGCACGTGCCCACGGCAGAGCGCTTGCTCTGGGATCTCCCCCATGCCCCTAGATCTCAGGCTCTGTGCATGGAGCAGTGCTGTCCAGATGGTGAGGCTGTGAGCAGCTGCGAGGCCAGCAGCTCTGGTTGGCCTCCGGCCCCGGTAGCATCAGCGCGGCCAGCCACCTAGCCGAGACGCTCCTCTGGCTCTCAGAGGGGGCTGCCAGCATCTGACTGCCACCATCCAAGAAGCCGCAGTGAGACCTACGCAGGCTTGGGCCAGCTCGTATACAGGAGAGCCACAGCCGTGACTTTTACCTCGGGGCCATTTGTACCAACATACACCAAACAAAATATTTTTATCTGAATTTCTTTCCTATTTCATAGTGTTGATTGCTGACCCATCTGATAGGCACTAGGGCCTCTCTTTCCAGCCTTGCCAAGAGGGCAGATCCACAGTGAACATTCCTTTTTGCTTTTGGAATGTCTTTCTCCGTGTTCAGTATTAGGGTTATTCTGTCTGCTATCCTCTGGTTTTACTGAGTTCGGTATTATTTATTTGACTTTTTATTTAATAAATTCACTTTGTCATATAAGGGATTAAATTTAAGGCCTTCACACTGAGCTACATCCCCACCCTTTCCCCCTTGAATGTTTTTGAGATAGGGTCTTGCTAAGTTGTTAAATTGCCCAGGCTCGTACTTGCCAACCTCCTGCCCTAGCCTCCCAGCGTTCTGACATGACAGGCCTGCACCGTGGGCTCAGCGATAATAACTTGCTTTAATTGTTTCTTTGATCATTTTAGGATCTTAACTCTGTGGCTAGGAAACCATCATGCTGAATGAGAGAGATTATGCTATGCAATGCCAGGGCAGTAATCTCCTCGGAGACTGGACAGAGGATGGAGACAAGAAACAGGGTGGGGCTCACAAGGTGGGAAAGGAGAGGTGGACGAGAGGCAGAGACGAGCGCTTCCCTTGGACTGTGATGTAGCACGTTGTCTTCTCCCCTCTTCCTGGCACACAGAAAGACAGAGACACCTGACTTCTGCAAACCCCCAGGTCCCTGTCTGTGTGCGGCACAGAGGGCTCCCATCTAACCCTCACTGTCCTTGCCCTTAGTGGCTGCCAGGGCTGAGCCTCCCTCCCTCTTGGCCTCTAGACAGAAGATCTTAGAACAGTGCTCCTCAAGCTCTTGGGTACCAGGCGCTGGTTCTGCTGACCTGCCGCAGGCGGGGCTCAGGCGGCAATGCAAGTGACGGGAAGTGGCTGTAGGTACAGATGAAGCTTTGCTGGATCAGCTGGCACTCCCCTCCCCGAGTGACCCGGTGCCTCCTGGCCCAGCACCCGGGCTTGGAGGCCTCTGCCCGGGAGTCCCAGCAGCTCCACTCTCACCATGCTCACATGTGTCCTCTGTTCAGACGCCAGCACGGCACAGCTGGGCTTGGCTTGTTGGGCCGCCTGCCCGTCATCCTCACCTTGCCAAAGTCTCAGACAGGCAGCTGGGAAGCTAGAGCCTTCCTGGGAATTTCCCTGCCACCAGCTTGAACTCCATGTACCGTATTGCCGAGCTGAAACCTGCAAAGTTTGGCAAAGACAAATAGTCAGGAGGACTTCACGCCTCCTTGGAGCGTTTACCCAATGCCGATTCCAAGTAGCACCAGACTCTGTATCACAGGCGGGCCAGCAGGTGTGGGCGTGACAGAGGGACTTCATGGGGATGATTCTCAGAGGAAGGAGATGCCACTGGGCCCTGGCAGAGGGCTGGCAGTGGGAACATGGAGCGCTTGCCCTTTGTCCTGTTCCCTAGTTCGGTCTCTCCTGCCTTAGAGGTCTAGCCGGTGAGGTGCAGGGTTCTCCACTGGCAGCCTGGGGTTTTAGAAAAAGGCTCTTTTCCTATATGAAATCTATTATTGAGGGCTGTAGGCATAGCTCAGTGGTTAGAGGCCTTGTGTTTGATTCCTGAGCACCACATAAAAACTAGCTGGGTGTGGTGGCACCTACTGTCTGTAACCGCAGCTCTGGGGAGGCTGAGGCAGGAGGATTGCTGTGAGTTTGAGGCCAGCCTGAGGCCACATTGTGAGTTCAGGATCTGCCTGGATTATATGGCAAGACTCTATTTCAAGAAAAAAAAAATCTGTTATGGTAACTGACCAGGAATGAGTGAATTGCCATGCCATCCAAGACTGGCTGTGGTAGAAGAGTTTCAAAACAAATGAAGAATGCTTTTTTATTTTATTTTTTTTTTTTGAGACAGGATCTTGCTTTGTAAGCATAATATTGTGGCTTGGCTCTGGAGTGTCCCCCAAAAGTCTCATGTATTTTAATGTTAATGGATTGTCTATGGAGCCATGTGCTATTGGTGGATTGGTGGAGGGGTGGATTACAGTTAAGTTAGGATTACAGGCGTGTGAGTTAGGATTAACAGTGTGTAGTAGCCACACCTTCCACACCTGGATGCAGGAGGGGCTCATCACTGGGCAGAGACCTGGAAGGATATGTAAGCTGCTTCCTGCCTTCCTTGAAGACAGGACTGGGACTTGGACTAGCCTCAACTGGTCTCAACCTGCCTTCCTGTGTGTGATGTCCTGAGAAGCTGCCTCCATCTCTGCCTCTGCCGTGAACTTCCATTGCTGCTGGCCACCCCTGAATGGACCGTGACCTTCTGAAACTGTGATCTAAAATAAACCTTTCCTTTCCTAAATTTGTGGGTGGTAGGTATTGACACAGCAACAAAAAGTAGCTAAGACACATAAGATGGTCCTGAACTCATTATGTAGCCCAAGCTAACCTTGGACTCATAGCAATCCTCCTGCCTCAGCCTCCTGAGTGATGAGATCGTAGGCGTGCACCCCCACGCTGGGTTTATGCGGTGCTGGGGAATAAAGCCCAGGGCCTCACACTTGCCATGCAAGCACTTTATCTGTGGTGCCATTCCTCAACCCAAAAGAGCCCAATTCTTAAAAAGGTAATTTTTTCTGTATTTTGCTTTTATTTTATTTTTTGATACTCTGAATGGAATGTAGGATCTTTGCACTAAGCTTCATCCTCAAGCTGCTTTCATTTTTGAGTTTTAGATACATTCTCACAAAATTGCCAAGATGGGGCTCAAACCTGTGATCCTCCTGCCTCAGTCCCCCAAGGTGCTGGGATATATGTGCTTATATGTATGGTGACCTCTGGGACACTGATAGTTTAAGAAGTACTTATTGGGCATTTAACCTGAGAAACTTGTGCTTCAACATATTTTTCTCTGTACTTATTCTTTTTATCAATATGTGTTTGCAATGCCTACTCATCACATCCAACTGGGCACCTAATCATTTCTGCCTTCCCCCTCCCCATCTCCCCCATTCCCCAGATCCTTCCTCCCTGCCGTCACGTTTATTTTTTGTCTAACTTTTTTGTGGTACTGGGGACCTACACAGGGCCTTCACTCTGAGCTATGCCCAGCCCTTTTTGTTGTTTATTTGAGACACTGTCTCGGTCAGTTGCTAAATTGTCCAGGCAGGGGGTCAAATTCAGCCTTCCAAAGAGCTAAGATTATAGAACTGTACCGCTTGGCCCAGCTGTTTTTTAAAAGAACTATATGTATTCCATGATCCCATGATCTACCTATGATACAAGTGCTATTTCAGCATTCTGCATACATGTGAAGGAAATAGGAGTCAGAGAGCTGAAGCTGTTTTCAGCTCCATTCAGCCAGTGAGTAAGAGGACAGCTGTCCTATCTTTGCAGTAAAATAGGGTAGACATGTACAGGATGGGGCAGGTGGTTGAGAGTTTGAACCTTGCTATGGTGGTTTGGGTCTAGAATGTCCCCCAAAAGTCTCATGTATTTGAATGATATGGATTGTCTATGGAACGATGCATTGTTGGGAGACTGGAGCCTTGCAAAGGGGAATGCATTGCAGGCATGCGGATTGGATTACAGGCTTGTGGGGTGGATTACAGGAGTGTAGTGGATTAAAACCACACCTGGAAGGGATGGAACACTGAGGCTGGACCCAGAAGGGGAAGATCACTGAGATGGAGCCTGGAATTGTACACACGTTGCTACCTTCCTCTGGGACTGGACTTGGCTTGACTTGCTTAATTGTTTGCAATGCTGTGAAGAACTGCCTCCACCCCTGCTTCCGCCATGTACTTCCACTGTTGCCAGCCACCCTGAGTGGACCATGACCCTCTAAAACCGTGAGATAAAGCAAACTTCTCCTTTCCAATCTTGTGAATGTCGAGTATTAAGTCAGTGATGAAAAAGTAACTGAGACACCTGCTTTGCCGACTTTCAGTAACAGCTGCTTAGCTCTTTGCTCCTCCTGCTTCAGCCTCCCAAAGTGCTGGTATATCCATTTTTATTTGTATAGCAACCTTTGGGACACCGGGAGCTAAAAAAAAAAAAAAAAAAAAGCATTTATTGAGCACTTAACATGAGTCAGAACTGTCAGCTGTGTTGGCAGAGGACCGTCTTCCAGAGTTGGAGACAAGGCAGGTGTTCTGGTTTGGACCTGACTGGCACCTCAAAGCCTTGTATTTTTGGAAGGCAACTGGGTTGTGGGGGTTCACTGTGTCCAGTGGATTCCCCTATGGATTTCGTGTGGCAGGGAGGGGTAGGCCACTGAGGGTGCACTCTGGGGGATGTGCCCCACTCTGAGCTCTGCTTCTGGCCACAATGCGATGAAAAGATGCCCTCTCCCATGCCTGGCTGGCCTCCCTCACGCCTGGACCTTCCGCTACATTTTCCACCACTGCCAGCCAACCGCGCATGGCCCAACTGAGACCTCCAAGCTGTAAGCTACACTGTGTTGTGGGAGGGCGCTGGCTACTGCATCCTAGCAGGGAGCCTCAGGCACGGTAACCAACACACAGCATGGCTTCTCATTGTGCTCTTCCTCTAGGTGCCTACTTGGACCCGGAGATGGGCAATTCTTGTCCCATATTTTCTGTCCCAGAAATAATTAAACAGAGATTGGCATGAGGTCTAGGATTTGGTGAAAGATGATTTCAGTTGGACATTTAATTGATCCAGTTATAGTAAATTGTGCAGCAGTAAATGTAAGAAAATAAAATGGTAGAAATCCCCCTTTCTCTCTGTTCCTGTGGCACCGGAGATCAAGCCCAGGGTCACCGCACTGAACTATATTCCCAGAGCATTTTTAAATTTTTATTTTGGAACTTTTTTTTTTATTAAGTTGCAAAGCTACCCAGGCTGGGCTTGAATTTATGATCCTTCTGCCTCACCCTCCCAGAGTGGTGGGATTACAGGTCTGAGCCAGAGGGCCTGGCTAAAATCACCCACCCTCCTTTTTGAGGCAGGGTCTTACGCTATAGCCCGGGCAGGTTCTGAACTCACTATGGAGCCAGGGCTGGCCCTGACTCATGGCAATCTTCCTGCCTCAGCCTCCTGTGTGCTGGAATAACAAGCGTATGCTACCATGCCTAGCTTATGTGGTGTTGGGGAATCAAACTTGGTACTTAGCACTTGACTTAGTGCTTGTTAGGCAAGCACTTTAACTGCTGAGCCATTCCTCCAGCCTCTAAAACCCCCTTCTTTAATGGATAATTAATTTTGTTAACTTAAGGAACACAAGTGCCTCTCTCTGAAAGCCCAAAGTCTTAGGTAGGCCCTGACTTTTTGGTAACCCAATAGATTTCTTGTGTCTTTTGATATCTTCTTTATGTTGTATAAGGGCAAAGGCAAGAATATCCTTGATTCTGGGTATAATAGCAAAGACAAATTCAGGATGCTGGATTCTGAAGGCTGGAGTTCCCTAGGAGGAAAGGCCTTCAAAGAGAACAGTGATATATTATCTATGAGGCAAAAGCTTTTGATGCAGTCGGCCATATTGTGCCAAGCACAACATTCTCCACAAAGTTATCTGACATACTCATCCTGACAGGATTTCTTTGTAGGAAGAATAATCCCAGATCTTTCTTCAATTTATTGTTGTCTGTTTGAGCAGAAATGAACTAAAAGCTGAATAATCTGCACCACCTGCAGAAAGAAGCTATTTACACAGGCATTTCAGCTCCAGAATGGGGCAGTGAGGAACTAGGGCTCGGCAAGACCTTTGGCTTTGTTTGTGATCACGTGATTAGTAAGGTGTGGGACAAAGGCCATCGCAATTTGAAATCCAGATTCAAACATTTTTTCTTCTTTTTCCACTTAGGAAATATGTCCCTTTTGGGTTATAGGACTACATTGGGGACATTGCTAAGTGGGTACAGTATTTGCCTAGCATACCCAAGCAACACATAAAAATCAGCCATTGTGGTGTACATGGCTGAGGCAGGAGCATTGCCAGGAATTCAAGGCCAGCATGGGGTACATAGCGAGTTCAGGACCAGCCTGGGCTTTAGAGCGAGACTTTAAAAAAAATTTATATTGATTAATATGTAAAAAAATTTGGAAAGCTATAAGGAGGTGGGCAAAGTCAATGCAAAATACATAAATCAGTGGATCTACTTTACCCATGATGATTTCATTTTTGAAGGATACTTTTCTGGCACTTGATTTCTAAGGCCAGGCTTTTTCTTTTCTCTGTACAAACATTAACATGAGGTTCTATTATCTTTCACTGACATACACTAAAAACACCAGTATGTCAGCTTGATTATTTATTTGCTTGCTGTCTTAGTCACCGTTTTTTATTGTTGGGACGTATTACCTGAAGCGCACTAGGGGAGAAAAATTTGAGCTCACAATTTCAGGAGGTCTCCATCTACTCATAGGAGGCTGGCAATGATGGCAGAGGCTGGCACAGAACTTGGCAGGAGAGAAGCCGTTCATTCCATGGTGGACAGATACAATCAGAGGAAGGATGGAGCTAGCATGTATCCTTCCGGGTCATGTCTCAGTGACCCGCCCCTTCGGACCAGGCCCACCCTTAACAGCACAGGCGACCAGTGGATCAACCCTCAGGATTGAAACCTTCCAAGCACCCAAGGCTGTGGTGGACGTTCCGGGTCCAAACCTTACACTCGCCATTCATTCATTCATTTCTCTGCAATGTGTTACTTTCTGCCCCAAGCCACACCATCTCCTTTTTGTTCTGAAAATTCCACAGCTTGCCCAAAGTTTTCAATGGTGTAGGCCATCTTATCTCTGTTTCCTAGGGTGAAATGTACCCTGTTGTTGGCCTCAGAATCACAGATCAGGCAGACCAAGGAAGATTTCTGTTTTCACTTGACATATTTTTTTTATTTTCTCTTTCCAACACTAATTATATCTCCCACCATTTTTTCTAATCTTGTCTTTTTGGTAAATACTATTTGTGAGACTCACAACACATCAGGCTGTGTTACATGCTCTGCTATGAAGAGTGTAACGGCTGGGCTTGGTGGTGCAGGCCTGTCATCCCAGCACTCTGAGAGGCTGAGGCAGGAGGATTGCAAGTTAGAGCCCAGCCTGGGCAGCTTAGTGACTCAGCACGATCCTGTCTTAAAATTAAAATTAAAAATGGTCTGGGAATATAGTTTAGTGGGAAGGCTCTAGGTTGGATCTCCAGTACCACCAAAAAAGAAGAAGAAGAAGAAGAAGAAATAAAAAGGATAACAAATCTAAGATGAATCTATTAATTAACCTTAATTTAACCTTAATTCCTTCATAGCCAAAGGTCATAAGCCACACGAGCAGTAAGTAACCGGTTCATGGATGCTTGGCTGGGGTCACTGACATATCACTTACCTCTCAGGCGTTCTGCTGCTTAAGGTCGCGTAGAGGTATGGACTTTGTCATTTTATCTCTTGCTTTACTGCATTTGGTTTTAATTGGTTACTGCAACTCATGTCCTCTCTCTTTGTGTTTGGATCTAGAATGTTCCCCCAAAACTTCATGTATTTGGATGTTGTGAAAAACCTGTGGATTCCATGTGCTGTGAAGAGGTGGCACTAGGCCTGGAAGGGGCAGACCACTGAGACATGACCTGGAAGGAATCACACTCTTTGACCACGGCTTCCTGTCTGCTGTGCTGCCGGCTGCCTATGAGTGAACTGAGACCATCTGAACTGTGAACTAAAATCACCCTATCCTCCCTTATGTCGTGGGTGCCAGGTACTGTGTCCCAGAGAAGAAGTAACTAAGACACCTCTTGACTGGAGTTGGGCTTATTTTACACGTAATGCTTCAGTGTGGTTTTCATCTCAGCATTTATATTTTTTCCTCACTAGTTTTCTAAATTTGGCACCAAAAATTTACCTATCACTTTCTGCCTATTTTCCTTGATTTTTTTCTATCGAATTATCTTTTCTGCATTATCTTCGAGGCCATGGGAGAGGGGAACACATTTTTGCACAGTTTCTCCATTCATTCATTCCACTCTACTACATGGTTGGCTATCTTTTATTCATTTCCTTTATTAGACATCAGGCTATGTGTTACATGTTACGTGGGCTCATCAGGAGTATGCAAGCCAGGCTCAGTGGACCAGGCCTGTGACCCCCGCATTCTGGGAGTCTGGAGCAGGAGGACTGCTGGGCTGCTAAATTGCCAGGAAGGACTCAAACTTGTGATCCTCCTGCCTCAGCCTCCCAGAGTGCTGCACTCCCATGCCCGGCTGGCTAAGCGTTTTATACCATTATTTTCATATATTCCTTCCAGGTTGTCATTTCTCGGGCTGTTTTCAGAGTTTGGGGTCATTTCCATTTGAGTCAACTCTGCTGACATGTTCCTTCCCGAGTAGAGTGTAGATAATGCACCGTGTTAATGTGAACCCATATATCCTTCATATTGTTCATGAACTATGCATTTGTGTCTGCCGTGGGCACTACTTGTCCCTGAAATTCAGCCTTTGGTGTTGTTCACTGCACAGACCCTTGACTCTGGAGACTCAAGTGAGTTGTTTCTAAGTAGCATGGCCCCTTGTGTGTGCAAAGTGCTGTGTACATCTGCCCGTTATTTCTGTGTCTACAGTAAGAGTTCTGCCTGGCCACTCTGTATTCCAGTACCGAATGTGGCATGACTGGGATACACAGGAAGAAGGGGAAGGGACATTTCACAGGGTGTCATCAGGTGGCATTTCTGGGTAGAAGAAAAATAAGGCACCTGAAATGTTTTCCAACGCATGCCATTTTGGAGATTCAGAAGAGGACCACAGAGGAATACAGGTTAATGTTTGTGCTACACCCCTTGCACTCAGCAACGCCTCCCCATCTATTTTTATTTTTGGATTTTTGAGACAGGGTCTCAATAAATTGATAAATTTCCCAGGCTGGACTTCAACTTGAAATCCTCCTGCCTCAGCCTCCTAGATTGCTGGGATGATAGGCCTGTGCCATCAGGCCTACCTTGGTCCCTGTGTAGTCAGAAGGAATCTAGCTCTGATTGACTCAGTCGAGCCAACACAAATAAGAAAAGAGTTGTATTTCTATCATTTTATTGTTGAATTCATAAACATGTCATTTTGGAGAGGACCAATGGAAGAGGACAAAAGTACCTCTCCAGAAGAGGGATCTCCTGGGTCTGGGCCCACTAGAAATGGGGTCTCTGTTATGGTCTGGCTCAGGACTCTCCCCTAAAAAGCCTCATGTTTATACAGTGATTCAATTGCATGAGTTGATCCATTGATTTTCTGTTCTGTTAAGAGGTGGGGCCTGGTCAGAAGGGGCTGGTCACTGGGGCTTGACCCGGAAAGGGAAGAGCATTGGAACACAGCCCAGAAAGTTATGCACTAGCTCTGCCTTTCCTCAGCTCTTGACTTCCTGTCTGCCATGAAATGAATAGCTTCTTTCCTGTTAGGCCTCTGCTAAGCCCTTCCACTGCTGCTGGTCACCATTCTTAAATACACTGAGACTATCTGAAACTGTGAGCAAAGATAAGCTTGTCCTCCTTTAAATTATGGATAGCTGATGTTTCTGCCCCAGTGATGAGAAAGTAACTAAAACAGTTACACAGTAGGAAGTGGACAGCACAGGAACAAGGGAAGCTTCAGTGTACATTTGCAGCTGGCCCCTGCCACTCATTGCCGCCTGAGCTCTACCTCCTGTGAGATCACAGCACCTGGTCCCAGGTACCAGAAAGGCTGGGGATCACTATCCTGAGGCATCAGGTGCTGAACTTCTTTTCTGCCCCACCTTCCCACCTAGGATTGTTCCCATGGCCTTGTACATAGAACAATGGTATTAGCACTTCTGTGTTCACATGATTGGAGATAGGTTTTCTGTTCACAAGCAGGCGACTTCTTAGGAAAAGGAGGCAGCTGTGTCCAGGTTTCTGGTGAGGATACAGTCAGAAGGACACAGAGTAATCATGAACTATTAAACCGTCACTGCACATTTGAAAACAATTAAAATAAATGATTGTCACCTTGGGGTACCAGTAGCCTGTCCCTGAAACTGGCTCTTCTCACATCAAACATAGCTGCTTTTAAGGAACCCAAAAGAAAGGGGGAAAAAAGCAGTGCATAAAAAATAATGCATTGTTGCCTCAGTTACTTTTCCATTGCTGTGACTCAATACCTGACATACACAAATTTAGGGGAGGAAATGTTTATTTTAGCTCATAGTTTCAGATCACAGTCCATTCAGGGGCAGCCAGCAGCAACGGAAGTACATGGCACAGAGGTGGAGGCAGCTTCTCACAACATCACAAAGAGGAAGGCAAGTTGAGACTAGTCGTAGTCCAAGGAAGGCAGGGAGCAGCTTATATATCCTACCTGGTCTCATCCCAGTGAATAGCCCCTCCTGGATCCAGGTGTGAAAGGTGTGGCCACTACACACCTTTAAGCCTAACTTACATGCCTATAATCCACTTCACATGCCTGCAATCCACCCCTCCAGACTAGGCCCCAATCTCTCAATATCACATGGTTCCATAGACAATCCATAACAGTAAAATACATGAGACTTTTGGGGGACACTCCAGATCCTAACCGCAACATTCCATCCCTGGCCCCCAAAAGACTCATGTCCTTCTCCCCATGCAAAAGGCATTCAGTCCTTCTCCAAGAGTCACCAAAGTCTTAACAGTTTCAGCACTGCTAGAGAAACTCCAAGTCCATAGTCTCCTCTGAGATGTAAGACAAACTTGTAGCTGTGAGCTCCTGTTCAAACCAAAGAGTTAAGCACTTCCAATATAAAATGGCACAGGGTAAACATTTCCATTCTTAAAGGGAGGAATAAGGGGATAAAAGGCAATAGGACCAAAGCAATTTCTAAACCCGGCAGGACAAGGGTTAAATCCTGTAGCTCCATGTCCAGCAACTGGGGCAAATTTTGGTGAGGCATGAACTCCAAGGGGTTTGGGTGGTCCCACCCCTGTGGCATTGCTGCTGACTGCAAATGCCATCTTCTCTCCTTTGGACTGGATCCACTCAGGGCCTACTGTGTTTCTCAGCTGACAATCCATGTTTCTGGCTTTTCCAAATTTTCGGGCTCTCCACTGGACCTTAGGCTTCTCCTTCACAATTTCACACATTGCTCTCCCAGGGGCACACTGCTTGGCCTCCAAGGCCTTCCTCTGAAACCTGGGTTGAAGCCTCCGTGAACCCACAACTCTTGGGTTCTGCAAGCTTGTAAAGCTGGGACTGTGTGGACATCTCCAAGGTTCTCCACTGGCTTGAGCAGTAATCTCGCTCCTTTGTGCCATGGTTGCAGCAGTTTCTGAGTGCCTGGATTGCTGAACTCCAGCAAACATTTCCCTCTTTGGCCCTATAGGGAGCCCTGGGGCACTCTTCACAGGAGAAGATCTTTTGCCTTTGCATCCTTTAATTGGTAAAGGATGGGATCTTGCTGATTCCTGAGTCACTGTGAAGGCCTCTTTCTTACAGTCCTGATTCCAACTTCTTGGCTCCTGTTTAATATTAATCTCTTGAACAACCACATGCTTTTCCACTCCAGACTGCGAGCTTTTTACATCTGTTCTCTCTGCCATTGTCTCCTGTCTTTCATTATAGAGCTGGGTAAAAGCTGCAAAGAGAAGCCATGCAACAGTTTGAACTTCAGTCTGCCTTGAGATTTCCTCCATCAGAGTAAGCAGTCCACCACACTTAATCTCAGTTTCAGGCAAAGTCTCTGGACAAGGGAAAAATGCTGACAAAGTTTTTGCCAGATCATAGCACACGTGGTTTTTAGGCCACTTGCCAATACAGTCCTCCTTCCCATCTGAAACTTCTTGAGCCTGGCCTTTCCAATCCACTTCTATTGGCATTCTGGTCTTCTGAGCTCTGACTAGAATCTTCCATCAAGCTCGGCTCAGAGCACTCCAAGGCTTTTCCAGCTTGTATCCCCAAACTTTTCCAAGTATCTTCTGCAAACTGGTTCCAAAGACTTTCAAGCCACATTTTCAGGTAAAGTACAGCAACGACCCCACTCCTGGTACCAATTTCTGTCTCAGTTTCTTTTTTGTTGCTGTGACTCAATACCTGACATCCACAAATTAAGGGAGGAAAGGTTTATTTTAGGTCACAGTTTCAGATCACAGTCCATTCAGGGACGGCTGGCAGCAATGGAAGCACATGGCAGAAGCAGAGGTGGAGGCAGCTTTTCATGATATAACAAACAGGAAGGCAAGTTGAGACTAGCTGAGACTAGTCCTAGTCCAAGGAAGGCAGCTTATATGTTCTACCAGGTCTCCTCCCAGTGATTAGCTTCTCCTGGATCCAGGTGTGGAAAGTGTGGTCACTACACACCTTTAATCCTAACTTAAATGCCTGTAATCCACCCCTCCAGACTAGGCTCCAATCTCTCAACAGCACATGGTTCCGTAGACGATCTATAACATTTAAATACATGAGACGTTTGGGGGACATTCCAAATCCAAACCATAATAATTGTGATTTCCCAAAGACAGTTTAGAGTTTTCAACTTCCATTTTCCACACCAGTATGAAAGTGTTTCCCAGTAATGACTGCCCGTGAGCACACATAACTCTCAGTGAGGGTCGTGATGAGTGCAGTCATAGAAAGAGTGTTTCTTGGAGCACCTTCATGTGAGAAATACCTCAGGATCAAATGCCATGTGGCCTCGTGGTTCCTTGACCTCTTTCCCTCCCTTTTCCTCATTCCCATTAATTTTTTTTTTTTCCCCCAGCTCGGGCATAACCAGCACGCTTGAAACACTTTGTGCTATTGGGCACTGATAGAAGCATCTAAATAAACACAGTTCAAGGAGCGCAGGTGGATTGTTCTTTTTTCTGATTCAGTTAGTGCGTCTCCGTTCTCAACTCCTCTTTGACATTCAGTCTCTTTCTTAATCCAAAAAATGAAAACCACCCGTTGAAAGGTGTCCACCAAGCCTGTGGAGGATTCATCAGTCTGTGCTAATTGGGACTTTTCACAGTGCTGTCGCCGGGATCTAAGGGGAGTCAGATGTCAAGAGCGACCCAGGGCCCAGAGGGCTCAGACAGATGACCGACGGGAGTATGGGGGTGAGAGGTTGGGGGAATGGCAGGGCAGAGCCTGGGATGCGTAGTGGGCTGTGGTTAAAGCAGAGGAAAAGCATGGAGGGGGAGCAGAGAGGCCCAGGAAGCAAGGGCCTGGAGAGAGACGTTCAGTTGGATTTTTCCAAACTTTTATTTTATTTTCTTGGTTAGAATAAACACTAGTAAATATCAAGAGTCCCCAACTCATAGTCCATGGCAGGAGCTGAGCCGCAGGCCAGCAGGGTGAGAAAAGCTTCATCAGTATTTACAGCCTCTCCTTGTCCATCTCATGACCACCTGAACTCTGCCATCAGCGGTGGGGGCACTAGAGTTTGCATAGGAGTCTGTCGCATACTGTGAAGTGTGCATGTGAAGACTCTAGGCTTGCTGTGGGCCTGACAGGCTCATGGCTGGTGACTGGAGGAGCTGGGGCCGTGGTGCTGGCGCCGGCAGCTGGCTGCAAATGCACATTAAAGCCATGGCGAGTGCCATGATTACTGTGTCTCATATTGCAATGTGATAGTCATAGAAATGAAATGCACAGTGAGTTTGACAAGCTTAAGTCACCTTGAAGACCACCATCTCACCCCTGCAAAAGATGGTCTTTCACAGAACTGGGCTCCCGTGCCAAGAACCTTGAGAGTCACCAAACCAGCTCTCCAGAGCGTGGCCGGCTACAGCAAGCCCCTAGATGTTGCACCCAGTCTGCGGCAGCCCAGGCAGCTTGGGACCCGGGTGGCCACGCTCTCCGTCCTCCCTGCAGTGTGCAGCACCTCTGGCAGCGTGAGCTCTCTCCCCTACGGCCGGTGGGCACTTCATCATGTTTATTCGGTTGACCAGTCCACCAGTTGGCGAGTGCACTGCCACACGTGGTCAGCTTTCCCTCCACTGGCATTCCCTTACCCTTGGCACCGGGCCTGGCTACCTTCTTTTGCTCTTCCTCTCTGTGGTACCGAGGATCAAGCCCATGGCTTTCATGATGACCTGGATCCCAGCCCTTTCTTTTATTTTTGATTCCAAGTTATCTAGAAGGAAAAAAAAAAAAAAAGATAAAGCAGCCAACACAACCACAGCAACAACAAACTCACTTGGAAGTTTTCACTTTTTATCTGAATTGGAAAAAGAACCCGCTTTTCCCTTTATACTACTAGAACTAATAATACTGTATTCTGTTGTGTAATGTAAGACCCTGCCTGCCGCTGAACACTTACCAAAGTTCTAGAGGTGTGTACATCTTCCAATGACCTCTCCCCATAGAAATCTTTCCTAGAATGGGATGCACATTTACTAAGGACATTTAATGTTCCACGCAGTATGTCCGAGCTCTCGGTCTGTGCCTTGTCCTCATCCTCACCACTGTGCTGGTGGCAGATGTGCTACTTCCTGAGTTTTACAGCTGAATCAATAATGGTTTACACAGGTTGCATGAATTTCCCAACATAAAGATCTTGATAAATGGAAATCAGGATTCAGATCTGATGGTAGGTGGTTCCTAGAAGCATGCAGTTTAACAGGAGATCATCACGAAGTTGTGTTTCAGTTAAAATACATGTATTTATTTCTATGCTACTACGGAGAGAAAGCAGGGCCCCTCACACTGAGCTGCATCCCCAGCCCTTTCACTGGGGGTGGTCGGTAACCCTGGGATGAAACTTGGGGCCTTGTGCCTGCCAGGCAAATGCTCTACCACTGAGCTACGCCCAAGAAGTAGCTTCCATCCTGAATTTGGAAATGGCTTTCCGGTGTGCCGCTTTTATACTCTTTCCTTGGGACCACTGAGACTTTCCATGATCGTGTTGATGTCTGGAGGGATTGAGTTGACTAACGTTACCCTAAGGTGGGTGTGAACTGCACTTTGGTTACACAACAGCCTCCTTGTGCTGCTCTGCCAGCATTCTGGGGGCTGAGAAAGGAGATCGCAGTTCCAGCTGAGCCTGCACAACCTGGTGAGTGAGTGAGACCTGTCTCAGTAATCTAAATAATCCGTCAACCACAGGAGGCCTAGCCAAGCCAAACATTTAATGCTTGTATTATGAGAAGACAACAGAATCTTCAACGTGTTAATAGCATGCCTTTTATCAAACTGTCGAACTCAAAAGCATGGAAATATTTTTGTGCTACATTAAACCTCCCAAATTTATGGATACCTGACAGACCACTATCTGTGAATGGCTACTAAATGCTACTTTCAAATTTATGTTTTTAATAATTTGGCTATGTCTTTTGAGAACCTTCCTGAAAGATTTAAACATATTATATTACAGTGAAACATGCATACTTATGTTAATAGCAGCTCAGTTCACAAAAGCTAAATCTTGGAAGCAAATAGGCACATTAATGAATGAATGGATAAAGAAAATATGGCATATATACCCAATATACCCAAGGGAGTATTATTCTGCCATAAAGAAGGAAAAATTTGAGTTGTTTGTAGGATGATGGATGTACCTTGAGACCACACTGCTAAGTGAAATAAATTGGCACTAGAGCTTAAATATTACATGGTTTCTCTTGTTGAGAAACTATGTAATATAAGTACTTTAAGCAGCAAAATGATACGCGATAAGAAATCAGTAGACTTTGTGGAACTGGGAAGGGGGAAGAATAGAATCAAAATGTGCTGTGTATATGTTCCAAGTCCCCGTGATGAATGCAGTTATTAAGTATTGCAAACAGAAGCCAGCAAAACAAGGTGTTCTGAATGTAAGGAAGAGAGATGAGAGCTGGCCCAACTCCCAGACTCAGGGGAGCCATTGGTTCAGGATTCGCGGGGGTCAGAACTCCCTGTCTGCATGGACAGGCCACAGGCTGCTGCTATCTTTTCGCCGATGAATGAGCAGACACATGCTTATGCAAGCTCAAAAGCATAGGAGACTTTTGGGAGGCTGAGACAGGAAGGTTGCAAATTCAAGCTCAGCCTGGACAACCTAGCAAGACCCTGTCTCAAATAAATGATATAAAGGGAGCTGGGATGGAGCTCAGAGCAAAGGCCTGGGTTCAGGGTTGGAGGCCTCGGAGGCCTCGGTATCTTCCCGAAGCTCCAGGGGTTTGGACAGATGAGGTGTTAGGTGGCTTCCTAGCTTGAGTCCAAGGGGAACTTGGGTGTGATTTTTCTTGCCACCGGGTCTGTTTGTCATTGTCCTCTTGCTCCCCTGGGCCTGAACTTGAGACGAGGTCACGTGCTACAGGATGAACTGGAAGGCAACACTGGGACCTTATACAGGAGATACATGATGTAGGTGTTGCAGGGTTTGTTTATTTATTTATTTTAATCAAGGTTGTGTGTCTTTGTTGCCCAGGATGAAAAAAAAAAGAAGAAGAGAAAGAAGGAGAAAGAGGCCTAAGAAGCCTGTGACTGCCAGGAACTCCAGTTCCCTCTCGGCTTCTTGGGGCCCAGTAGGGTGCACAAGGGGGACGGAGAGGGGAGGGGACACGGAGCATGATGTCCACTTTGGCCCCAGCCTGGGGGAGCCGGAAGAGCCAGGCAATTGCCCAGCTGTGCCATTCTGCTCCGGAGGGGAGGACTCAGACGCACAGTTTCTCGCGTTCCATTTCAGGGAAATACAACCTGTCCTCGCTTGAACCTGTCGAAGGCATGTTGGGCGTCGGTTCCACAGTGCAGCACTGACAACAATCGCAGCTGCACAGCAGAGGCAAACGTGACAGCAGCGACAGCGTGTCATCGGTGGGTGTCACGTCTCAGCTGCACTGTTAGTGGAGAAAGAAAGTGGGCAGACCAGCGAAAGGCAGACACCAACAGAATCCACAAGTCTTGGTCGTTTGTAATTATCATTCAGGGCTATTTGCCAACGGGCAGGGCAAGTATTTTTGGTAGTACCAGGATTTAACCCAGGGCCTTCTCTTTGAGATACATCCCCAGCCTTTATTATTATAATTATTCTTTATTGTTTAGTTGAGAAGGTCTTGCCAAGTTGCTAAGTGGCCCAGGCTGGGCTAGAACTTGCGATCCTCCTGCCTCAGCCTCCCAGAGTGTACCCGTGTGATTGAACTGAGGTCAATTCTACTTCGTTATATTTGTTGATGTCCTAAAAACTTAGAACAAATATAGAGATATTTGGAACAGCTATTGGGACTTCCTCTCATGAGTATGAAATTTTTCTTTAAATACTCTTACAATTTTCAATACTTTTATAATTTTACAGCTTTGATTAGCACTGTTTTGAATTTATAGATGAGCGTAGGAAGATTGACCTCTTTTCAGTAGGCAAGGCCATGACAATTTCAGAATTAACTTCAGGTGCCTTGTTAAATAGAATATTGGGTGCCCTGTCTTTCCATAGGTATTTCTGTAAAAAAAATTTATTATTTTGGTTCACATTTTCTCTTTTTTAGTTGAGATGTACATACTTGAAATTGATTGTTGTTAGTGGAAGCAGCATTCTTGCTAAGTTTCTATGGAATTTTACTGAGGCCTGCCTTTTTTTTTTGACATTACTGAAAGGTAGAATTGTTTGTGTTCTTTAATCTGTAATGTGTGAGTTCCAGTAATAGAGTTTAGTATGTAAGGCAGAGTTCTAACATTAGACAGAAGCCCCTACATTCCTGCGCTTTGTGCTGATTGGTCAGTATTGTGGCCACTCGGTCTTGCACCTATTTATTTTAATACAGATTATTTCCCCTTACCATCAGCTTCCCCCCCCCCCCCAAACATTTTTTTCTTCATAATAGATTTCTAAGGGCTAGAGGAATGGCTCAGCGATTAAAGTGCTTGCCCAATAAGCACTAAGTCGAGCCCTAAGTACCCGAGTTCTATTCCCCAGCACCACATAAGCCAGGCGTGGTGGCGCATGCTTATAATCTCATCACTCAGGAGGCTGAGGCAGGAGGATTATCCTGAGTCCAAGGCCAGCCTAGGCTCCATTGTGGATTGCAAAACAGCCTGGGCTGCAGAGCGGGACCCTGTCTCAAAATAAAAATAGTAACATTTTTTGGCATATTATTTCTCCTCATAAAATGGAAAATTTACAATGCATTACATATATACCTCAAACCCACAACTATTTCCTTAACAACCCCCCCCCCCATATAATAATGCTCTAATTATGTAAAAAAAAATCCCTCCACTTTACAGCCCAGATTTCTCTTGGAACCTTTTCTTGATCACCAAGTACACATCTTCCTTTGGATTCTGCCTCAACACTGTGTCGCCGGGGGCTGGGAGAGGTCTCTCCTGTCCCTCCGCTGTTGTTGATGGTGCTGGGGACCGAGTCCAGGCCTTCCCACCCAGTTCCATCCCCGGCCCGTTTTTATTTTTGACTTTCTTTCTTTCTTTCTTTTTTTGAGACAGGGTCTTGCTCTGTGGTCCAGGCTGGTCCTGAATTCACTTCAGAGCTTAGGCTGGCCTTGGACTTATGGCAATCCTCCTGTTTCAGCCTCCCGAGTGCTGGGATTACAGGCGTGCACCACCACTCCCAGTTTATGTGGTGCTGGGGAATTGAACTTGGGTACTTAGCGCTTGGCTTAGCGCTTGCTCAAGCGCTTTAACCACTGAGCCATTCCTCCAGCCCCTTATTTTTGACTTTGAGAAGGGTCTCCCTGAGTTGCTAACACGCCCCTGCTGGGATTACATTGAGCCCTCCTGCCTCAGCCTCCCTAAGTGCCGGGCCCACACCACCCCGCATACCTTTCTCGTGTTTGCTTTCATCCCTTCCTTGCAACAATTGTTTTGTTCCACACTTTACTCTGACTTGTGGCCCTCGGTACCTAACACCAGGGATAAAGGGACTCGCTGTTACTTTGCATCTGCCAAAGCGCGGGGAGAGGATCCACGCTGGGACGCACTTCTGGCTGGGACGGCCCTCAGGGTCACGGGAGCAGAGCTGGCCCTCGCGTTTTTGATAGCTTCACATACACCTCCCGCGCCTACCTTCCAGTGGTGCCACCGCTGGTGCTTAGAATCAGCTGATAGCATACCGCTAGCGCTTTTGGAGGAACGTGTGCATTAGGCTGTGGGAGCAGTGTGCTAATTGCCCCATATAGATACAGATGGCAGCGCTATGGCGAGAGCACTTGGTTGCTATGTATAGGGCTCTGCGTTTGGTGCCATGTAAAATTAGCCAAGCATGGTGGTGCTCGCCTGTCATCCCAGCACTGGGGAGGCTGAGGCAGGAGGCTGCCATGAGTTCAAGGCCAGCCTGGGCTCCACAGTAAGTTCAGGACCATTCTGAACTCTGGGCTGTAGAATGTGAACATCCAGGCCCCTTACTGAGATAATTTTAATTGTGGGCACATGCAATAGAATCCACCTAATTTGTTTTTAGAGTTTCGTGCCCAGGTTTGTAAGAGTAGTTTCTAAATTCTATTTATGCGATGGCCCGTGTGCAGTTTGAAAACCAAAGTTGCAGCAATGTTGCGGTTTGGATCTAGGATGTCCCCAAGGCCTCATGCGTTTGAGTGTTGGGGATTATGGTTGTAGGGTGGGTCACAAGTGTTTGGTAACTTTCTCACTGCTGGGACAGAGTACCTGATGTGCACAACTTTAGGGAGGAAAGATTTATTTTAGCTCATAGTTTCAGAAGATCAGAGTCCGTATGTAGGTGGCCACCAAGGGTGAACACACATGGTGGGCTGGACCCGGAGCAAGAGCTCCTTGCTGCCTGGCAGAACACAGTCAAGGGTGGGAGGAAGGGCGGAGCTGGCACTCACCCCTCCAGGTCAAGACCCCAGCATCCGCCCCTTCCAGCCAGGCCCCGCCTCCCCGCAGCATCCAAATACTTCAGGCTTTGGAGAGGAAGGGGGGTATTCCAGATCCAAACCTTAAAAAGGGGCGTGTGGTAGAGTATAGGTGTGTGTGGCCAATTATGGACATGGGGCATAACACTGGGGCAGGACCCCGAAGGGGCAGGTCCTGGAAGGGGCGGGTCACCGGGTAGATCCTGGAAGGGTATACCTAATTTTGCCTTTTCTCCCACACCTGGCTTCCCTCTGCCAAGCCATGAACAAGGAAGCTGTCACCATGTGCTTCTGCTGTCACCAGCTGCCCACTTCGGAAACTGTGCTAAAGTAAATCTCTCCTCTCTTAAATCGTAGAAATGGGTATTCTGTCCCAGCTGTAAAAAGGTAACGAAGACATGGAAATATCATCAGCTATTTTGTAGACACAGTTTTGGTGCACTGTTTGCACTTCCCTTCTTTTCTGGGTCATTTCTTTAAGAGTGAAATTAATTTCCTCTGAATATTTGGTGGCACCAATCTGGGAAAACAGCTGGACTTTGTTTTTGCTTTGTACCAAGATAATTATTAACAGATCGATTTGCTTCGATCGATAAATGAATATTCTAGTAAAAGTCAGTTGCCATCTGTTTCATTATTTAGAATTTTTATTACAGCCAGTGCACCAAATTGCTTATAAAATTCTCTTATCCTTTCTGATACCACACAGTTTGTGCTCAGAATTCAATTCCCAATATTTCTTATTTGTGACTTTTAGTTACTTTTCCCGGGGAAGTGGGGTTGGGGGTGGGTGGAAATCCAGAGTCTTTGCACTGAGCTGCGTCTCCAGGCCCTTGCTATTTTGTATTTGAGACAGTGTCTCTTGCTAAGTTGCCCAGGCTGGGCTGGAACTTGTGATCCTGTTGTGAGCCTTGCAGAGTGCTCAGGTTATGGGCACGTGGCACCATCCTTGACTAACTTTATGTTGTCTTCGTCACCTTAATCAATGATGATGTGGCTCATTAAGATCCTGGTAATGGGCGTTAATCTCAGGTCTGATTTTCCACCTTACATGGATGCCTGCACTCTGTGTGTGCACACATGTGTGAACCCATCTCCAGGGCCTTTGCACAGAGCTGTATCCCCAGCCTTTTAAAATTATTATTATTAATTTTGAGACAGGTTCTCATCAAAGTTGTTAAATGGTCCGGGCTGGGTTCTAACTTGGGATCATCCCGCCTCAGCATCCAGAATGCTAGGATTATAGGCATGTGCCACCATGTCTAGTCCAAGGGAACTGTGTTAATGCAGGCTTAAATCCAGAGAAATAAGAAAACTATGGCTGTGACATATGTCAGATCTAAGGAAAGACAGCTGCAAGATGTAGCCTCCAGAGGATTCTGAAGAATATTATTGAACAAGCTGGAAAATTAGTGTAGCTATTGGCTATTCCCTCCCAAATGCTGGGCCACACAGTTGCTTTTTAACTAGTGATACTATGGGCTGGTCTTAAGTCTTAATAGTCTTAATTTTTATTACAAGAAAATTCAAACACTATTACAGCTATCCTTTCTTCTTTATACAGATTGTTGTTTAACTACAAAAATCATATGTAAATCAAAAAATGCAAACGTATGCACTGAGAAAGCCTCATTCTCTTTATAATAATTAATTTTCATATATATATATAGTTTTTAAATGGGGTGTTGCTATAGTCCAGGCTTGTCCAGAGCTCACTGTGTAGCCCGGGCTGGCCTCAAACTCACAGCAATCCTCCTACCTCACCCCCCTGGGTAGTGGAATTTCAGGTGTGCACCACCATGCCTGGCTACTATTATGTGGTGCCGAGAAATAAAATCCCTGCATATGCTAGGCAAGTGCTCTAACCACTGAGATATAACCACAAACCTATGTTTTTGGTTGGTATGTTTATACAAGAAATATTCTGCAACTTAGTTTGTTAGCTTAATGCTACATTGTAGCTCTTTTTCTATATTGCTTATCTATTAATACTCTTTTGATGGAGAGAATCTTATAGTAGACACATGGAACTGGTTTTTGTTTGTTTGTTTTTTGAGATAGTGTCTTGCTCTGTAGTCCAAGTTGGTCTGGACTCATTATGTAGCCCATGCTGAACTGGAACTATGGCACTCCACCTGCCTCAGCTTCCCATGTGCTGTGATTATGGGCAGGCACCACTATGACTGGCTTATTTTATGCAGTGTTATGGAATTGAACTCAAGACTTTGGGCATGCTAGGCAAATCCTTAGCTCTTTCTTAAATTCAAATTTTAACATGCATGTATATCTCTCTGAGTTCTCAACACATATCATGCTGACAAGCACATGTGCCTCTATTGGCAGGTACATATGTGTCTATGTACAGCACAGCTGTAATTTATATACACATACATAAACATGTTCTCATACGTGTATTATTTTTCCATAGAATATTTGGGCTAAATGATAGGTATAATTTAAATTTTGGTGTGTGTATATAGCCAAAATAACATGCAGAAAAATATCCACTACCACCAGACAAGTGCTCATCATGTTCATGTGCCACCTACCTGCCCAACTACTGGGTAACATTGATTATTAATTACATTCACTATTGTGAATGCAGTAGGGAAAACAGTTTATTTCATGGTGGTGCATCATTTATATAAGGAAAAATGACTTATTGTAGTTTCTGTGGGTATCAAAAGAGAATGTAAGACTGGCTTCTCAGCCTGTCAAGGAAGTGTCGTCTGACGCTTTTGTCATTACTGTCTTTCAGAGAGGAATGATCGTGGCAACAGGCATGATACTGAATTGTAATTGTATACATCTGCGTTCATCTCAGAATCAGTAAGCTCTTAATTCACGATATTTGCATTGCCACATTGTCGCCTATGTGCAGATGTTCTGACATTTATTATAGATTTTGAAGAAACAAAATAAACAGAAACTGAGCCAGGCCTGGTGGTGCACTCCTTTAGTAATCCTATCATTCTGGAAGGCTGAAGCAGGAAGGATCACAAGTTTGAGTCCAGCCACAGTGAGACCCTGTCACAAAATAAAAGCATAAACTAAATGGGCCACATAGATAGCTCCATGGGAAGGCCCAGGGTTCAGCCACCTGTAGGAAAAGAAAATAGCAATTTGAAGATGAGAAACTGTTTGCCTTAGGGAATAAAAGAAGATTCCTGCTTCCCACTTGGGAAGCTGCATTGCCCCGAGACGATTATAATGAAAGTGTCTGGAAAAGTTCTGTCCCTGCCCCGAGTTAAGTGTAAGTCAGGACGTAGCTGCCACCTCCTGCCTAGCACCACCGTTGTTAGAATTCAGTTTTTGCAAGAGCTCAGCATGAATTTTTCATACTGTGCTGCAAGGAACCTGAGGAGAAAATTCCTTCAACACTCTTGGCAGCACTGAGTTACATAAAAAACTAAAAATTTGGAATTGCAGATGTGAGTGCGCAGGAAGAGAATGGAGTGTAGGGTGGGCAGGTCCTTTCCATTCCGCGGACTCCCCCCACTGAGGCGGTCCATTGGCTTCTGCCCTAGGAAGGGAGGAAGTGAATCGGATTCCCCAGCTGACCACACGGAAGAACCTAGGGAAGCAGAAATGTAAAGTAGTACACAGCCATGAATACTCAGATGCTTCTTCTATGCCCGGATGTCAGAGGTGTGGGAGCTCAGGGCCAGGCCCGGAGGACGGTGATGCAGCCACAGGCTGACACCGCGGCAGGGTGCACAATCTTACATGGGTAATCAGACCTCCCGGAAGTGTAAGGGTCACTGTCATGGAGTATATTCAGAAGAGCCTTCCAGCGGGAGTAATGGAGGAGCCTCATGCGGGTGAAGGGAGCCAAGGGTGCTGAACGGAGCATGGAAGCCCACAGTGAGCGGCCCAGAGTGACCGGCCCTGCTGGGATGCCGACACCCGCACCTAAGGTGGGAAAGGCTTATTTTAGCTCATGGTTTCAGGAGGCCTGTGTCCATTCATGGGTGGCTGGCAATGCCAGGGTGGGTCTGATAGAGAACAGCTGCTCATGGAGTCAAAGGAGGGGGATCAACACTTGGGGAGAAGCCGGGGTGGGAGTG
Organism: Ctenodactylus gundi; assembly: GCA_004027205.1. NCBI lineage: Eukaryota > Metazoa > Chordata > Mammalia > Rodentia > Ctenodactylidae > Ctenodactylus > Ctenodactylus gundi. The sequence goes on from PVKB01001985.1 coordinate 315,141, forward strand.
TTTGCTTCCAGGCTACACTCCCAGTGGCCCTCCACAACTTCAGGGATTCCCCACACTCTTAGGGATCCCCCCAGACCTCAGGGATTCCCCCACACCCCCAGGGATTCCCCCACACCCTCAGCGGTCAGCCCCTTCCAACCAGCCCCCACCTTCCAGCAACATGTGAAATCCACAGATCATCCACAACGTTCAAATGCATGAGGCTTTTGGGGGACATTCTGGATCCAAACCACAACAGAAAGTTAACGGATTTTCTCTTTTTGTGTGTGTGTGTGTGTGTGTGTGTGTGTGTGTGTGTGTGTGTGTGTGATCTTAGGAATAGAGCCCAGGGCAGTCACACTGAGCTACACTCCCAGCTCATGTTTAGTTTTGAGTTTGGAGCAGGTTCTTGGTAAGTTCCTCATGCCTCAGCCCCTCAAATGCTGGGACAGCTGGCCTGCGCCACCATACCTGACTAACAGTTTAAGAGAGGGATGTACATTGTGGGAAGCTGCACAAAGCCAGGAAAAAATAAAATTACCAATTAAATATTCCTTAGTGTCTTTTGCGAAAGTAGTTTGGACCGAGCGCTGGTGTCAGCCAGATGGCAAAGAGTGTGCCCTGCACGTGAGTTGAACAGAACGCAGACGCCGACGACACCCACGCGTCTACGGGCGGGAAGGAAGAGGGAGGTCAAGACCCACGCCTGGCGAGATGTTCACTCTTTGAATTATTGACCAAACTTAGGGAAAGTTCAAGAAATTCAAAGCCAAAGCCCAGTGACCCAGGCCTGTCACCCCAGTACTCCAGGAGGTGAAGGTGGGAGGATCCCAAGTTCAAGCCACCGCCTGGGAAATTCAGCAACTTAGCGAGACCCTGTCTTGAAATTGATACACACACATATACAACAACAACAACAACAACAACAACAACAACAACAACAACAACTACAACAAACCGTACTGGGGATGCAGCTTAGGGCAAAGATGTTGGGCTCCATCGCCCTCACCATCGTAAATACAAGAGAAATTGAAAACGAGAACAAGGTGCCATAAAACATATTAATTGAGTCTTGTTCTGTTATAGGTTTATTTTTAAAGCCATTGTGTGAATTGAATCTATTTAATTTTCATTTCATTCATTTTATTTACTTTTTTTCTTGGGACAGAGGCTTTGTCTGCAGTCCAGGCAGGTCCTGAACTCACTGTGTAGCTCAAGCTGGCCTCAAACTCACAGCAATCCTCTGGCCTCAGCTTCCCGAATTCTGGGATAACGGGCATGTGCTACCATGTCCCGCTAATTTTTATGTGGTGCTGATGGATTGAACCCAGAGTCTTGTGCCTGCTGGGCAAGTGCTGTAACCACCGAGCCACACCCCTAGTCCTGTTATTCCCATTGTACAGAGGAGGAAGTCAAGGTAGGGAGGACATGTGACCTGCCCCTGGACCATTCATATCGAGGAGGTGGAGTCGGAGTTCAAGCTCAGGTGGTGGGGCCTCAGTATCTGGCTTAGAGTACTCAGGGACTTTGCCATGGAAGTTGTGCTGAAAGTGACAGGGAAAAGGCAAACCAGCCACGCGCTGAGATGACTGTAGGCCTGAGTGATGGGCTGGCGGCAAGAATGTGACGGAGCAGATGAGAAGCACATTGTCAGCTGAGCTTTGAGAGTGAAATAAGAATGATGGAGGGTCATGGCCCATTGGCAGGTGGAAGACTGGGGAGACCGTGCCTGACGCTTACACTTTTGAAGAAAGAGAAGGAATACATTACTTTGAATAGACTCTACCTACTTATATAAATTCTGAGGGTGAAAAAATCCCCCCTTTTGCCTTTAGCTTAGGCTTAATGCCAGTCTCCTGAAAGAATCCAGTTGCCACAAAAAAATGGATGGTTGCAAAAGAGGAAACCTCACCCCTGAACTCCTCTGGTTCCCTGTCTCCCCTTCCTGCACCTGTCTCTTGCACCAGAGCCAAAGAGAAGCCAGCATTGTGCTCTTGAATTTCCGGAACTGTGAACTAAGGAAATCTCTTTGCTTTATAAAATCTCCAGCCTTTGGTATTTTGTGATAGCAATGGAAAACATGCTGATGCTGTTCCTAGCAGATACCAATGCCAAGCTCCCTGATGAAGAATTTTGCAAATGGAATCAGATATTGCTCTAAAATAATCACTTCCAAATTTGCATTCTTCATAGTTTCATAGGAACATGACATGAGAAATCAATTGGAGATCAAAATTGTATTTTCAGATCAGAGTGAGGTTGGGGCATAGACCTGTGGTTAGAGCTCTTTCCCAGCATGCACAAGACCTTCAGTTTGATTCCTCAGCACCGCATTAAAATAAGCCAGGTGTGTAGTGCTGCATGCCTGTAATGCCAGTGCTTGGGGGGCTGAGGCAGGAGAATTGCTGTGAATTCAAAGCCGGCCTGGGGTACACAGTGAGTTCAGGACCAGCCTGGACTGCAGGGTGAGATTTTGTTTCAGAATAGTAAATAAAATAGAATAAAAGTGGAGTGGAGGAGAGGAGAAGCCCCAGCAGCTACCATGGGAGCAGAAGCAGCTCCCTCCCAGGGATGCAGGGACCCTCCGAAGCGTCACAGGCTGCAGAAGCAACTCTTCTCAGAACAGTTGTGCTGTGGTCCTGCCTTGCTGGGGCCTGCTAGCTTTCCCTGCGACCCGGGAGACGCTAGAATCCAAGGGCCAGGAAAGGAGTATCAGCTGATGTGCCAGTAAATCGGAGGGGAGCAGTTTGCCCCCTGGCCCGACGCCTGCCTCTTGGGGGGTCATATCAGGGTGATGGAAACGCTAAGATCTGAGCCAGTCCCTCTCCTGATGGTGGTGTCATCACTGTCATTGAAAGCGTGCGCATGGCTGTTGCAAACATCCATTTATAACAACCAGATGCACGTTTTAATTTATCAAGATGGGACCATGTAATACTGTTTAATAAGAAGAGTCGGTGCTGTACCGTCCCAGGATACCTGCGGCTCTGTGTGCCATGGCCTTGGGAAGGGACAGCCATGGGTCCAGGCAGCCCAGCGAGGCCCCGCAGCTGTCCTCGCCCCTCCTCCCGGCCCACACACCTGCTCCTGGCCTCCCGTCTCACCTGCCTCACCTAGAGATGTGCCTTTAATGAAAGAAACAGCTGCACCTAGGGCAGGCCTGTTGTCCCAGCACTCTGAGGCTGGGGCTGAGGCCAAGGCAGGAGGATTCCGAGTTTGAGCCAATCGAAACAACTTAGCAACTTAATGAGACCCTGCCTTAAAATAAAAAATGAAAAGTGGGCTGGGGTCCCTGGTACCACACAAAGAAAAAAGGGAGGGAGGAGAGAGAGAGAGAGAGAGAGAGAGAGAGAGAGAGAGAGAGAGAGACAGAGACAGAGACAGAGACAGAGACAGAGACAGAGAGAGGAACTGAGCCAGGCTCCTTGTATCATCTCCTGTCATTTATTTCAAATGTAGGGATATTTATCTTTTCTCAGAGCATCTTCATGGTTACTGTTTTTCCCTCTTTATAAAGGTAAAAAATATTACCAACATACTAAAATGAACTAAAATTAATTGCAGAAGAGACAATGACTAGCCAATAAAGATAACTTTAAGAAGTGAATTGATTTTTCTTAAATGATAGTTCTCAGGTTAGCATGGAGAATTCTTTAGTCAGATCAAGAGGGATTATTTTATCTCAAATTTACCCCAAATGCATTTCAATGAAAAAACAATATTGGATACCATATGCGCCTGATTTAAGAGCACTCTTTTGACTGTGAAGGACCCAATTCTAAGGCATAATTCCAGTGTAATAATCACCACCCTTCCTCCTCCTGTGTTCTAAGAATTTCTTTCCCCCATTTCTGCAACATTATCTCTAAAATTTCCATTAGTCTGAAGAGCCTCATGACATCTTAATATAGTTTAATAACTATGTACTTTGTAGCAAATTAAACCTGACTACATGGGAATTTTTAGGATGAAAATAATACTTTCGTTTAAAATTAGCACATTTGACTTTTACTTATCCTTAAATCTCATATTAAACACTTCATGTTTTAGCTCCTTGCATTCCATTCGAGTGTGGCATTGTGCCCATTAAAAATAGAAAGATCGTCTCGGGACCCAGGGAATGGGCGGGTGAATTTCCTAGGCACAAATATTTTTGGCATTTAGTGCTCACTGTTGGATGGCGTTGATGACTCATTAAAGTCCATTAAAATAGTACTGGAGTGGAATGAATCATCTGAATGTTCCTGCCCCAGACAGGATAAGAATACACAAGTTTTTTTTTCCTTGCTTTACTTGTGAGAAATTATATATCTGTGATATTTTTCCCTGACATTCATACTCTAAGTCTTCATTAATTAGGTGACAAAATCTATAGTTTTTTCTTATGCTGATTAATCTAATGGACAGTATAATAGTTTAGACTAATAGTTTAGACTGCACTAAAAATATCTAATTTATTTCTAGACTGTCAAAACACAGATGTTTAAACACTTCTTTTAGCTATTGAACTATTCTTACTTTCATTGACTAGTAAATAAAAACAAATTTTAATGAAGAAAAACACAGCATATAATATTTAATGTTTCAAATATCTTATTCATTTTAAGATATTTTAAAAGGTAAACTCTCATAACCTGCTTGCTAGACATCTATAAAATAGTTTTTTTGAGGCTCTATTCTCTGCTGTCTTATTTTTTCTTTCTTGCCTAGGGACTCATGCCTGGGTCCAGTGACTAGAAACATGGCTGGGATGGTCTAGAGGGTGAACAAATAGGGCATTTAGAATAACTTAGAAATACTGCTAAAATTATCACATGGTGAAGTTCTGTGAATCCTAGTACACATACACGTTTATGAAGCCACAGCCATGACAAACATTCAGAAGCATTTGCGTCATTCCACACCATGCCTGGGTTTTGGACTCCCTGTGAGTATTCTCTACTCTTTGCACACACATACACACATGCACACACACAGGCAGTCAAACAACACATACATGAAATACCCTGTCTCAGATAGTTTTTCATTGCTGGAATACAATATACCAACAGGCACAACTTAAGGAAGGACAGGTTGATTTCACTCACAGTTTCGGGAGATCTCAGTCCATTCATGGGCAACAATGGCAGTGGCAGGAGAGCATGGCGGGGGCTCAGCTGGAGGAAAGCTGTTCATGGCATGGTGAGGCGGGAAGTGTAAGGATGGGCAGAGCTGGCATGTACCCTTCCTAGTCATTCCCATCTCCAATCCCTTCCAGGTCATGCCCTGGGGCCCACCCTCCTGACCAGGCCACCTCTTCACAGCATGGAAAGTCAATGGATAAACCCCATGATTAGCTCCCACACATTGGAGGCTTTTGGGGTACGTTCTAGATCCGAATCAGATCACATCCCTACAGTTTTCCTATTCCTGCAGATGTCTTATTTGGAAATATCACATAAAAGGAATCATGCAGTGTGCATTCTAAAACTTGTTTTAGCACAGAAACTTTAACATATTCTAAAACTATGACTCATTTTCATGAGCTACAGCCCATGGTTGATGTCCGCGTGTGGGCGTGGCTAACACAGAGCCAGGCTTGCCTTCTCTTCTGGCAAGTTCCCCTCAGTGGGAAGCATGACCTCATAACCTCATTGCTCCAGAGAGGGCTCAGGACCCACGTTGATTTTGCTGAGTTTCTCACTCATCTTCCTCTCAACTTCGGGCACCTCAGAAATAAAAAGTTTAGAAATCTGGGAAACCTGGGTCACATTCACATTCCTGGGGAACACTGCAACCGGTAATCACAACCTGCGTTGTCCCGTAGGCTCTGCTGGGAGCTCTTTTGGGGTTCAGTTTGTAGTGAAGGGCACTAAATTATGTCTTGCAGTTCTCACCGAAGAAGGTTTCATCAAGCGAGTCGTCACTGGTAGAATATTGGTGACTTGGGAAGACACAGAGATGGAACTGCTTCTTTTGTGGCCCTTTTTAATTGTTCCTGCCATGGGGCTGCCAGGCGTCTCTTTCTGTGACAGCCCACTACCTCTGTATCACTCGGATTCTGCAACCTGTGAATTCCTGAAAGCAAATGGTCTTCCTGTCTCAGCCTTCCAGAATGCTGGGATGACAGGCCTGTGCCACTGAGCCGGGTGGCATTTCATTTTATAAAACACATAACTAACAAAAATACACATTAGCATTTGAGCGAATGAAGCAGGATATAGGGGATATAGTCACATTATAGAATTTTATTTGGCAACAAAGAGGAAGCAAATCAAACAAGACACAGTAAAACTAACCTGGGGCATTATTCAGTTATGCAAACTAAATAATCAGGTCACATGGAGCTGTATATTGCTTGATTACATGTATAAAAAATGCCAGGAATAGGCAAACTTATAGATTAGAAAATAGATCGATGTCTAGCTGGGGATGGGAGAATGGGAACTGACAACTCACGAGATGAGTTTTCCTACTAAGGTGACAAAGATGTCACAATGAGATCCTCGTGGTGGTCACAGAACCCTCTGAATAGATGAAGAGGCACTGACTTGCATGATTTGAGCAGGTGCAATGCGTTGTGTGTGAGTGCTCCACAAAGCTCTGCACATCCACGTCCGACGTGGCCTAGTTATAATATTTGCAATTTGTGTCCTGTCTGGTTCATTTGTAGACTCACGAGGGTTTCCAGAGGACACACCGCTGGAGCACAGAGGCCAGGCCCACGCCGGCTCTGGAATGTGGGTATTCGTGTTGGATACAAACCTTCTTTGCTATGTTCCTGTTGAAACTTAATGTAACTGCAGTGGTCTTCACTTAGAGTTCTCTAAATGTACACATTAATAGTGTGTAACTTCTTGGCTTTTATTTATTCATTTCTTTATTTATTGAGGCAGGGTCTTACTCTGTAGCCCAGGCTGGTCCTGAACTCAAGATGTAGCCCAGCTGGCCTTGAACTCACAGCAATCCTCCTGCCTCAGCCTTCTGCATGCTGGGATTGCAGCCATGTGCCACCATGCCTGGCTTATGTAGTGATGCGGAACTGAACTCAGGACTTTGTGCTTGTTAGGTAGGTGCCTTAACTGCTGTGCCATTCCTCCAGCCCCATTAACTCACTTTTAGATTCAAGTGAGCACAGATCCGTATCTGATGCCTCCCGCTGCTCGTTTATCCCCTCTTGATTTGGAAAGCAGCTGCAAAGCTCTGCTCGCTCATTTTCACACTAGCAGCAGCACAGCTGAGAACTGGAAGAAAAATGTTTCACTCTCCCCACAGTACGAGTAATCCGTATGACTGAGTCGCTTTTTCTTCTTGCTGGGACACAATACCCAAACACACCACTTAAGGGAGGAAAGGCTGGTTCTAGCTCAGTTTCCGGAGGTCTCAGTGCCTGCGTGGGTGGCTGGCAATGTCAGGAAAGGACAGATGGAGAGCAGCTGCTCATGGCATTGAGAGAGGAAGGATCGGGGATGGGGCGAAGGTGGGGGAGGAGTATATCCTTCCAGGCCACACCCCCAGTGACCCCCACACCCTCAGTGATCCCCCCTCTGAACACCTGAAATCCATAGATGACCTACAACACCCACACAGGAGTATTCGGGGGTACTTCTAGATCCAAACCATAACATTGTATTTTAGGCTACATCCTATCTGTAATACTCCTTTGTCATCCAGAAAACTTGACACTTCATGTGAATTAAGCTTTGTACAATCAGCTCTACTTTTCCTCCAGTTGAGAACAAATGCTACCAACAGAACCAATTAAGAGGCTGAAGTTCACAAAGCATAAATTAGAGCTGGCTGAATTAGTATTTCCCCCAGGATTGCAATGAGGATCCAGGTTAACAGGCAAAGTTCAAGGGCAGATTATAATCAAAGTACCTATTTTTTTTCCCTTCATGGAAGTTAGGTTTCCTTCTTTCTAATGAATGCTGAAACACACTGATCTTTTTAAAAGCAATACAGGAAGTTGTAGAGTGATTCCCCCACCCCCACCCTAAGACACCAGAATCAAGTTCACTATTTAATTTCAGGAGACTCCAAGTCTGCTGTTTCCCCTAGACTCTTCCAATACCTGATGGACATGTCTCCACTCCTACTGAACTAAAATTTTGTGTTTTTGAAGCTAAAGGAAACAGAACCTTTTGAATTCTTAAACCTTAAAGTTAATTTTATGGGCATAATCTTTCATCCATTTTATATTTGAATCTTTTGCACCAGTGGCCCCAGCCATAACACCTCAGACTTTACTTGCTTCTTCGGTGCCAAATGCCCAGAGCCCACTGCCTCTGTCCTCATCTCACCTGTTTCTTCTGCCCCTGCTGCCCAGGGTTCCTGGTACATCAGTCTCTGATCACCCACGGTAATGCTTGGGCCTCCTTCTGCCTCAGTGTCATTATTGATAGCCACCGTGTTCAGATCCCTCACTGCAGACTGATTCATAAATCCCACAGGGAAATGCATTAGAACCTGTGTGTCTTTAGCATTTGCAGGTGGACAATGGTGTGGAACCTGCTGGACATGATGAGGTTCAGATCGCCCGTTTAGAGGCTAAGATTTCAGAAATTTTGTCCACCAGCTTCACGGCCGGAGGAACGGAACACCACTCCCATGTTCACATGGACCCTGACTAACGATGCACCCCTCCTTCCATTAAATTTCTTTTCTTCAGACTAGAAACCCAGCAAACCACAGCAGAGCAAATATTTACTCCTACTCTTCAAAGAATAACATGAATATTCAGAAATCACAGTAGGGAATGAATTTGATGAACTTGCCTCGCACAGATGCCTTGTGTTGGCTAATTTATTTCCATTCTTCCCATGAATACACAGCCACATTGATTTTTGAAAATCACTGTGTGTTAGTTTCTTCATGGTTTTTAACCTTGCATAGTTATGTCAATCTGGTTATTTTCCAACACAACCGTCTGCTGAGCTCTCCCCATTGAACACATTTAGAAATTACTGCTCCTTCTTCTGGTCCATTTGTTTGTTCTTTGCAAATAAATTGTTGAAGATATTTCATTTGTTCTATTTGATTTATTGTCTAAACTCCCCTAAAATGCGATGGGATCTTTGGAAGCAGGGATTATGTTTCTTATACTGTTCCAACTTGGAAGTCTACTGCCGAATCTAGTTCATAGCAGATTCCCCCAAATGCTTGCTTAATCAATATAACTTTATTGACCAGCTTTTCTAACACTGGGACACAATTCCTGACACAACTGAAGAGAAGAGGGTTAATGTGGCTCCTGGTTTCAAGGGGTACAGTCCATGGCTGACTGGCCCCAAGGAAGGAACATTGTGGCGGAAGGAAGTCAGTGGTGGCCGGAATCAGAACAGGCAGACGGTGCCAAAGAAGAGGGAACAGGACCCCAGATGGGGACCCCAAGGTCCCACCTCTGCGATCCATCTAGACACACCCAGATGTGCACCTGAGGAATCCCCTGAGGGGCTCCAGAGCTCATCACGCTGACTGCCTACGTTAACTATCACAGTAACAGCTGACTTAGGAAGTGGGCAAGAAATACAAGAATGGACCACACACACCATGAGGAGACGACTTCTAGTATTCAGAAAGAAAAAGCACTGAGAGAAGAAATGTGGTCAGCTGAGGGTGGAAGTGTGATCAGAAGCCTGACACGCTCTGTTGGGGCATCAGTGGAAAAAACCCTACACTGACAAGCAGCTTGGTGGCCTCTCACGGAGATAAACAGAGCAGTCTTCATACCCCGAGCATTTAACAGGAACGCGGAGGAATGAAAGCCTGACCTCCGCACAGAGACCCTGATGGAAACGGTGATGGGCTATTTCTAGGATGGCTTGACTGGGGTTTAATTTTTATGTATGTCATCCGCTTGAACTATAAAATGTAAGTATTTAGTAGACCCTCACTTATTCAGCTACCATCAAAATGAGTGAGTTTACTTCACTTACCCTGAGGGGAAGAAAAAGCTTCTGTACATTTTTCAAGTCATCTTCTGTTTGTAAGTATCCTCCAGCAATGCACACAGATCTGGGTAGCCATGGACATACTTTCTTTTTCAATATTTTTGACTATTTTGAATGTTTTATAATAATATAATAATTAATATGTGGGTAGAATAGTACGATGAGTGGTCCCATGTGACTGGTAACTTGCACTTAGCATATATTTAAGAGTCACCTGTGTTATATGACATATGTCAGTTTTGTGTTCCTTTTTATTGGCTGAATACTATCCTACCTTGTAGATATCTAGCATTTTATCCATCCACTCTTTGGTTTTTGGATATTTGTGTTGTTTATAATTTTTAACATATTTAGGTTTTTTCTGAGACAAGTTCTTGCTCTATAGCCCAAGTTGGTCCTGAACTCCCTGTGGAACCCACGCTGGCCTAGGACTCAAAGCAATCCTCCTGTCTCTGCCTCCCAAGTGCTGGGATTACAGGCATGTGCCACCATGCCCAGCTTATGTAGTGCTAGGGAACTGAACTTGGGTACTTAGTGCTTGTCTAAGCACTTGCAAGGCAAGAGCTTTAACACTGAGCCATTCCTCCAGCCCCTTTTAATGTATTTAGTAATGCTGCCCTGAAAAAAGTAATTTTCAAGTTTTCATGTGCATACATTGCTTGCCTTTATCTTGGGTAAGTATTTCAGAGAAGAATTGCTTGGTTACACAGAAAATAGCTCCTTGAGGTCAACCCAGAGGCCGTACATGATCTGAAACTTCTCCCACTAACAAGGGTTCTAATTTCCATGTGCTTGTTGGCCATTTGTATATCTTGTTTGGAGAGTACTTGTCTAAATGTTTTGCCCAATTTTTGATAGAGTTCTCTGTATTTCATTATTGAGTTATTAGAGATGTGTTATATTCCAGACAAATCTTTTATGAAAGTGTGACTTACATATATACTTTCCCTTTCAATCTTTTATCACTTTTTGATCGTATCCATTGACGTCCAAGTGTCTGTCATGTTGACCAAGTCCAATTCATGTTTTTGTTTTTGCTGTTATGTGTTGGGTGTCATTTGTAAGAAGCTTCCAATTATGAGTATCTCTGTATTTTCCTCTAATAATTTGATAGTATTGGCTGTAGTTATGAGGTCTCTGGATGCGTTTTTAATTTTTGTACATGGTTTAAAGTAAGCATGTTATTTCACCCTACTGCATATGTAATTGTCACAGAACGATGTTTGAAAAAACGGTTTCTCCCACTGAATTTCCTTGGCACAATGGTTGAAGCCAATGTACCATGGAGTAGGAGTTTATTTATGCAAATTCTACCTCATCAATCTATATTATTGCTCTGTACTGATCAACATTATTATTAACTATATTATCATTACTTAATTACCATGGTGTCTTTATTACTGTATATTTGTAGCAAGTTTTCATATGGTAAATGAGTCCTCCAACTCTGTTCTTTTGTAGACTTAAGTCCCTTAAATTTCCATGTAAATGTTAATATTAGCCAGCCAATTTCTGTGAATCCAGTTGGGATTTCGACAGAGATTGCACCGACTGTGCAGATTCTCTCAAGGAGGACTGCTGCCTTGATACACACGAGCCCTCTCATGCGTAACAACAAGATATCTCTCCACACCTGGAGGGTTTCTTCACTTTTTGCATCTCTTAAGAGCAAAAATTTTGCATTGTTTAATATAATTTCATTCCTGAGTGTTGATAACATGCAGTTCCTTTATGCACGTTGACCGAGTGCCTAGCCACTGAGCTTCCTGACCAGCATTGGTAGCTTTTCAGGAACTCCCTGCTGTCCCTACCGGCTTACCTGCTGCTGACACCCCTCGTGAGTGGGGCTCTGATAAGGACGGTGTGCAGGCAGCTGTTGTGTGCAGACCGAGCATCCACAGACAAACGCCCGGGAGTGGTGCAGTTGGGTCACGCGGAAGTTCTAGTTTTCGTTTTTTGAGACACCTGTTGCTGTTTCCCGCCATGCCTGCACTGATTTATACCTCCACTGACAACATGGAAGCAGTCTCTGTCGTTCAAATCATTGCCAGCACTTAAAGATCTATCTTATATATGGATTAAATCTAATGCATTTTAATTATCATTTTAAATAATTTATATAACTTAAAGAACCCAAGAGAACACAACGTGGCAATCAGATTGGGCAAATTAGGCTACCCACTTTCCAATTTCCGGCTATTTCTGTGAGTTGGAGCTCCCATCTGACCTTGTTCCTTCCCAGGCACTGGGGCACAGTAGACACCCACCACTTACAAAAGGAAAGGTTGACAGGGCTCATAGAGATCTGAGCCCACCTGCTCCTGGGGCAGAAGACTGGTGGAACCATGTGGTAGAGCGGTGCGTGACACAACGGGACAGAGCTGCTCGCGGCACGGAGGGAGGAGAGCAGCAGCGAGGCGGGAAGAGCTGGGGCGAGACTGTCTTCCAGCTGGTGGCCTCAGTGACCTACTCCTTCCAACCAGGCCCCGTCTCCCAAAAGTACAGGAAATCATTCAGGATGCCTGTGCTGGCGAGCACGCACCTCTGGGATCCTGCCACCTTCTAAACACATGAGACCTTTGGGGACATTTTAGCTCTAAGGCATGACATTGTACTTTGCGGCTCCACGGGATTTCCTTTCGTATTCTAATGCCATTTTATTTCCCCACTAAAGCTTGGCTCTCAACTCATTTCCTTGTGCTGTTATTGTCCACAGGTAATAGTCTACAAATTTGTCAGGTTCTGTAGGAAATTGTCACAACAATAAATTATGTAGATACGATTTTACATTACTAATTGCTTTCTAAAATAGAAGAAAAATTAAATATTCACTTGGACTGTAATTCTTAATTACATACTTAACTTTATCTGTGGCCTTTGCGTTTTCATGTGAATTTTAATTGCTGGAATTGCTGTTTGGGGTCACGTGCTTTCTATCTCAACCACCTCTTCAATATTACTTCAGGGTCTGGATTTCTAGCCTCGGATTATTTCATTTTTCATTTATCCGGTAAAGCTCTTATGTTTTGCCTTATTTGTAGTCACTTTATGGCTTTAACAAACACAATTTGGAGATGCTTGTTTAAAATAGTGTTGTTCAGTTTCAACACTGTCAGGAGGAGCAAATCCTGACTACCTTACCGCTCCGCTCCAGAGCTGCACCCCACAGCGGCAGTTATAGGCCCCGTCCTCATATGATGACCCAAAACTACGACCGTATGGTGTCTTGTTTACTGTGCTCATCGTTATGTGCTACAACTGCAGTTACTGTGTCAAGTGAGTTAAGTCAGGAATAAACCACGGGGCTCATTCATATGTGGAATCTAAAAACACCTGGATTTCTTAAAGTTCAGAAGTTACCTAATACTAGGGAGTGTGGGGGGAAGCTGTGGGAGGGGAGATTTGGATAAGTGGCTGCTAACTTAGTGGCAAGAAATCCTGATATCCTCCAGAACAGCAGCCCGGTCATTATAGCTTGGAAATGAGTGCCCCTCCCCCCAGAGCCTCGGGTGTTGAGAAGGTGAGGTCATGGAAGTTTCCTGGATCGAAGAGATTCGCCCCTGGGTGATTTCCTGTGCGTTGGGAGGCCGGCATGGAGGGGCGGGTCAGTGGGGGCATGCCTCGCTAGCTCCACCCTCCGTATCCACTTCCTTGTCTCCCCGGCAGCTCCTTCCGCGTGCCAGGCCTTCCGCCATCACTGGCTGCCGTGTGGGAACAGACCTGCTGAAACTGAGCTGCGTAAACCTCCTCTCCTTTAAACACAAAAGTCGCAGGTGGTGGCAATGTGCCTCGGTGACAAGAAAGTGACTAAGGCTGTGATGACGGCTGGATATTTCCTTTTGAAATTCTAAATTTTGATTAAATTTAGTAAATAATGTGTTTCATCACTTTCAAAGGAAAGAAAACTGACAGTTTTTACCATAAAAATAATGTTTGAGGAGACATATATATTTAACCTGATTGCAATATTATAAATATCAAAATATCAAAACATGTAACCCCACAAATACATATAATTTTGAGGTTTTTGTGTACTAGTTAAACTTAATAAAAACTTAAATTTTTAAAAAGAAATATTCAGCTATCCTTTCAATGTCACTGTAGTTCGGTCGTATGTAATATTCATGAAAAATTCACATAACCGAATAATGTTTCTGTAGCGTCTATGTGCCTTCCATGTAGAGATCCATGTAGAGCATACATGACATGACTTGGGATATCACATTAAGGATGTTAGGTAATATGGGTGAATTATGCATACAGTATATAGGATCACTTCTCCTTTATGAATAGCCATTTAAAAATAAATAACATGAGAAAAATATAATGTTAACATATAATAGTAGCTGCCTGGTATACATTTTAAAATTTAAAAGTTAAATAAGAAGCAGACCTGATGGCACAGTCTGTCATACTGGCACTCTGGGAGGCTGAGACAGGAGCATCACAAGCTTGAGCCCAGCCTGGATAACTGAGTGACTTAATGAGGCCCTGCTTACAACTCAAAAATAAAAACATGGCCTGGGATGTAGCTCAGTGCATAGTCCCAGGGATCCATCCCTAGCTGCACACACACACACACACACACACACACACACACACACACACACACACAGATATATGTGCACTGAATATTCCATCTGCGTCAGGCACTTTATTTTTTAAGGATGGTGTCTTCTTTCTTGTTGCTCGTACACAATATCCAACACTCACAATTTAAGGGAGGAAAGGTTTATTTTAGCTCACAGTTTCAGGAGGTCTCTGTCCATTTGTGGGTGACTGGCAATGGCAGAAGGGTCGGGTAGGAACAGCTACTCACGGCACTGGAAGTAGAAGGAGGAGGGGTGCCAGGGAGAAGCTGGGGCAGGAGTGTGTCCTTCCAGGCTGCGTGCTCAGTGATCCCCACACCCTCAGTGATCTACCCCTCCATGTCTCAACGGCATGTGAGATCCACTGGCAATCCACAACATCCAAATTCATGAGGCTTTTGGGGACATTTCAGATGGAAACTGTAACAAATGTGATATTATCATTCCAAACCTTAGTAGTAGATAAAGTTTCATTCAATGGTACACTTGTGGTCTAAGCTGTGGAACTGTATAAAAGGAGAGAAGAAGGAAGATTGTCAAAGCTTCTTCCTCTGGGAAAGCTCTCGCCTTCGCAATTGTCTATGGACGCCGACTTGCTACCCGCCACAGATCGTCAGCACAGGTTCACTGCAGTCTGACTTGTGCCTCTCTGTCTGCTGCTGATCTTCAGTTGCCGATCTTTGAACAACCGAGATCTGCAGCAGACTCACACCGGCTGTCCTGCAGTCCTGAACGGGAGTTCTGCTTTGAGGCTGAGCAGCCACCACACACTTTAGCTCTCTCACGTGTGAGCCGCCATCTTGGACAATCTCTGTCCTCAGGCTTGTGAGCCAAATAGATCCTTTTTGTTACAACTTCTGTAAATTCTACCTTTTGTAAGAACCCACACGAATGCCACATCGTATAATGGAATTGTTGGGACAAGGTGACTTTCTGTGTAAACATTTCTGAACCTGCTACACTGTATCACGCTGCAACCTTAAACAAAGCTACCACATTCTCATGTTTCGACAGTGTGTCTTTTTATTACAAACACGTTAGTAAATGGTACCTCCCCATTTTGATCCTCAGACATCTAACAACAAAAGCTGCTGGTGACTTCCTACGTGTCTAATGGCCCTTTATGTGTCCTCCAGAAACATGTCTATTCACTCTGAAAACCAGCTTGTATTTCATCTTGCAGATGTACAGACACCTGGGCATTTCCACAGGAAAATCTAGCATACTTCCAAATACAAAAAGCCAATCACAATGCTTATGTTTAAAGTTAAGTTTCTTTTACTTTTGTCTTCATTCCATCTTGTCTGATCTGGACTTTATCCCTTTGATCTTTGTTTCAGTATCAAATTTTCTCCTCACCAGTATTGAATTAGGACATCCAGATAGAATAAACATCCATCAGTTGTAAGACGTCTACAAGCAAATCGACAGAAAAGTCCATCTGACTTGTCATTTAAACACCAGATTTGTAGACAGTAGCCCTGAAGATCTGAGATAAACACTGTGTACTACTGAAAAAAAAAGGTAAAATCAAATTTTCCTTGGCAATTTCCCATCCTTGTGTCAGTCGTGTTGCAATCCATTTCTTTAAAATAATTAGAAAACTAGCATTCCAATTATAACTCATCAATTGGAAGCTCTTGTTCTCCAGTTTTTCCACTCAAAGAAGTGCCACTTTTAAAGTCGAGGCACTGTCCTTGGTAAACATATATATGATGGACATTTCCATGGAGAAAGGCTTAACCTACAAGGTAAACACTTAACTCTCTCAACACCAGAAATGCTCTGATCGCTGATGTTGACACACACCATGGCAGTGAGCAATACAGTGGCATCTCTATGCAGAAAGACTAAATTTGCCCGTATCGCTGTCTGCCTGACTCAGTCTCTGAGCATTGCCCAGGGCACATGTGTGTGGACAGCCTCTGGCGCAGGGTCTGCATCCTCATCTCAGCAATGATGTCTGGCTGGCACCGTGGTTAGGATCATCATTTGCAGAATTACAAATGTAAACATGAGAGCAAACAACTTGTCCACAAGTTGCTATGAAATGTTGGAGGCAGGAGTCACACCCAAGACATGCCCCTGCAGAGCCCCTCCTCTGTCACCTGGCTGCCCGGGGTCCTGCAGGCCACTCCCTCCTCGTGGTGGAGGGGCGGGTGAGCCGGGTCCCGCTAACTTCCTGTTGCATGCAGCCCTCCTTCTTCACGAGGTGGGCCAGGGTTATCCTGATCATTGATGAGTACCTACTTCTGGTCTATCTTTCTGTCTGAACACTGTCAGGGTATAAGCTTTGTTAACGTTCTTATGAATGATTAGAAACTCCCAGGGGTTTTCATCACCTTTGGTGATATTTTTTTTCTAGAGCTTTTTTTCTCTTGACACAGTTCAAGATGCCAGATGCTTTTGAACATACTCAGTGGAGTTGCTCCCATTATTAAGATGAGTTGGAAAAAACAGCATGGTTGATGCAAACTAAACACAGCGTGGGAAGGCCCTTGCAGAGCTCACAGGTCACAGCTGAGCCATTCACAGACAGGCAGGCAGACACCCAGACAGACACTCTCTCTCTCTCTCTCTCTCTCTCTCTCTCTCTGCAGTTGTAGCTGAGTACAGTGACAAAATTACAAATCAAGTCCTATGAAAACTCAGAAGATCAAACATGACTTCAATAGTGTTGAGATAAAATGAAAAGAAAACCTCAGGCAGGGGTGATGACCTTGACCCCGAGATCACCGCCTGGGCTTTTTGTCTCCAGGTGACCTAGCACCTGGCCGAAGTGGAGAAACACTGTCCCAGGGAGAGCGGGGAGAAGATTTCTAGGCAATAATGAGAAAAGTATTATCTAAAACTACAATACCTCAGAAGTGCACAAGGTGAAGAGTGCTAATTTTTAATAAGGACCTGGAATATGCCATCAATAAGTTATCATATCACCAGCAACTAGTAAGAATTAGACGGAACAGTCAAGCAGCACATCCAGACTCTGAGGTGGATGGTCTTACCTGCCTAGTGCTCAGACTCTTCCCTTAACTGATTCTTTAGGTGATTTTTGGCCTACCCCACTGCTCGGAAAACTAACCTCTTCAAGCCAGGGGCAGTGGCTCAGGCTGTCATCCCAGCACTGTGGGGAGCTGAGGCAGGAGGATTGCAAGTTTAAGCCTGGCTTGAAAAAATTAATAACTTACTGAGGCCCTGTCTCAAAAATCAAAAATAAAAGTAGGCTGGAGATGTAGCACCTATGAAGAACTTGAGTTCTACCTCTAGTACCACATACAGAAATAAAGAAATAAAAGTAAAACTGACCTCTTCCATTAAGAAGAGGCCTAGCAAACACAAGGCCCTGGTTTTGATTCTCCAGCACCCAGCACCCCGTATTCTGGGTGTGGTGGCACATGCCTGTGATCCGGGCACTCAGGAGGCTGAGGCAGAGGATTACTATTTTTTTTTTTTTTTGAGGTCAGCCTGGGCTAAGTAAAGGAGTTGAGAAAAGCCTGAACTACAGAGAAGACCCTGTCAAAAATAAATAAATAAATAAATAAATAAATAAATAAATAAATAAATAAAAGCAAGCCAAAAAACAAGGCCCAGTTCCCTGGGCTGAGAAATGTCAAGTGGGATAAATCAAGAATATGCAAGGTCACCTCATGAGCGAGGTGCCCAGTTGCAGGCAGTGCAGGGAGCTGGCTCTTAGAGGACTGCTCTGTTTCCAAAATTTTAGGTCCCTAAGGTTCTGTTAAATGCTTATCAGAACCACTCCTTGGGAAGCAGAGCTTTCCTAACAGCCAGGACTGAAACAGTCCCAGGCCCCCTAGTAACCTTCTGGATTCGAAAGATTAAATAACTTTAAAAAGGGGCACGCCAACGAGCAGGCGAGGCCGCTCCTCGGACACACAGCTTGGCTCTCCTGCGACCGGGGAGACCTGGGTGTCGGCAAGGGCGACTTACTGCACTGATGGGTTTTCTACACGCCCACAGATACTTTTCCTTAAAATAGAGATGACTTTGGATGAGTACTTTGGAGGACCAAAATCAAAACCTGGTGCTCGAATGGCAGGCGAGGCTGTGTGGATTTCAGACAAAATAATCTGCCCTATCCCTGGAGCTGGCAGGCCTAAGGGCAAAGGAAGCCCGCACGTTTGTGCCGAATCCCGCAGGCCAGCAGCCGCGTCACTGGCTGTTGCATGCACCTCGCTGCCCCATTCCTCCTCCGTGCGGTTCTGGCTCTGAAGATGGCAATATGTGATTTGCTAGACACAGGGTCATTGTCCCAGAGCAAGGGGGCTGGCTGGGGCATGCGCCCTTACCTTTGCGCAAAAAACACGATACTACGCAATGGGAAAAAATCCCAGGTTGCCAGCATGTCATTATATGAATCTTTCCAGAGTCGCGGGTGTATTTTGTCGTGCCTGGATGACTGCCTTTCCATGGCACTAAGCTAGACCGCACTCCTTCCGGATGCGGTCTCCCAAGATCACAGGGAAGCTGGAAACTCCCTATTGTGTAACGACATGGGAGCTGGCCAGAAGTCCAAGTGCAAGCAGCCTTGGGCCGCAGACGTGTCATCCCAGCACACTAGAAGGCTGAGGTGGGAGGACCCCAAGTTGGGGCTCAGCCCAGGCAGGCAGTAGCTCAGATCCTAGGCTCTGGGTTTAATCCCCGGTACTGCCAGCACACACACACACACACACACACACAAACACACACACACACACACACACACACACACACACACACACAGAGAGAGAGAGAGAGAGAGAGAGAGAGAGAGAGAGAGAGAGAGAGAGAGAGAGAAAAGTAGTCAAGGCACTATCCATGACTCTCACGTCTGTAGCAGTGCTGGTATTGAGAACCCACCTGCACAGTCATCCGCATGAAATTATGTTATTTCTTGGATTAGATATTCAGAGTACTGTGCTTCCTCCCCCACCCCCCCCCCGGTCCCAGACCCAACCCCAGGGCCTTCACACCGAGCTGCACTCCCAGTCCATTTTTATTTTTG